>CAJNDS010000347.1:0-327500 GCA_905221605.1 Symbiodinium natans
TCTCAGATTTAGAATTAAGAGATATAGAAAGAGAATATAAAGAAAACAATAAAAATAAAAACAAAGAGAACTTTCAGAAGAAAGAGAAAAATAAAGAGAGAGGATATATCGAGAAGAAAGAACAGAAATAGAGAAAAGAAAGATTCATATATTAATTTGAGTAAGTGACGCCTCATTTTGACGCCGCATCCGGCGGCCGCATGGCCAATTCAAGCCACGTGAACTAATGATACCGCATTTGACGCCGCATTCGGCGTCGCCAAGACCACAAAAAATAGTGATACATTTGAATATCTCATTCCACGATTTGAGATGCCTTCCTAAGACCACATAATCTATTGATATCATATTTTGATATTTCATATCCGGCGTAGACTCGAAATTGAAGACTTGAAGATATGGACTAATACCCCCCCTGAGAAGATTTTCGGGTTGTCGTGCGCTCACGAAAGAAAAAAGAAGATATACATCTTTCTTGTTCAAGCGCCCTCCATATCCCTCGCCGGAGGTTCCAGGGGGACAGGAATGTAGAAGCAATTGCTCCGATTCAGACATCCCCATTCTGCTCTCTTTTCTTCGCTCGCTGATACGCTGGCCTCGCTCTGGGACCCGCCAAAGATGCAGCACCTCTGAGGCGTAAGGATGAGGTTGGGCGCAGAGCATGTGCACCAATAATTTCTGTCAGTTGGCTCCGAGGCGCCTGGAAGAAAAAGAGCACATTTGCCGGTAAAGGTTCATCTTTTTACAGGGGTTTGCCAAGCGTCGTCTGGCAGTTGCCGAAGATCTTACAACATGGACCCCACGGCCTTGGCCCTAAGCAGCCTCGCCTCATCGCCTCCGGTCTTTGTTCTCCGGTTTCGGGCGCAAGCGCTTTCCTGCACTGCAACATCCGTAAGGCATGCCAGTTCAAAGCCTCAACACTGGCAACAATCCTGGTGTTTAATTCCTACTTGAATCAGGTACTGGTGGCTGCCCGAATATCATGCTCTGTTTCACGCCTTGCAAGTCAGCAACAAGATCAAAGAGTGAGGGAAACAAGGGCCTGGAAAGGGGTAAGCAAAGCCTCAAAGAAACTAGAATTGAACGAAGTTGGTATATGCTGGCATTCGAAGTCATGTCTCAATCCTAGCCAAGCTCGACTAAGCCACACTAGCCACACCCTGCCCATCGGCCGCCCGAAATGGCAAAGCATCTCTCATTCTGGAAAAGACTGGACCTGGATAGCCTTCACGAGAATTGCGCCCTCAAATCCCTAAAGTACAAAGAAATGCGCACGATACCAACTCGTCTCCTGAGCTCCCTGGATGCACGAAGTAGCAGTGAGGGCGCTTGCAATCCTAGGAGCAAGGTTTGTAACGTTTCGAAGAGGGGTGAGCCTACAAGTTGTTGACTCCATGCTGCTTTTTTTTTGGAACCCCCTTTCTGTCTATGTCGGCACCGGACCGGAGTGGCCTCTGGAACCAACTCAAGCACTCTCACCGATTAGGGTTCCTTTCTGCTGTGACAGCTCTGCATGATTGGAACGGCGAACAAAGACAGCAACGCGAGCTCTTTTACGTTGGAATTAAGGTGAACAAGAAACAATCTGAAAACAGAATCACGAGGCAAACGAAGCGTTCGAAAGTTTTTGCTATTCGGTTTAGAGTCTCCTGACTGTCCTTATGAGGCTTCTGGGAATAAAGGGTGACGCATCCTTCAAGTTTTAGCTTCTTTTCCTCATCTGTTGGGGGGAGAACTTGTTGAAGCTCTCTTGAATTGTCAACACTTCTGAGGGTAGAAATGCTGCAGATGCACTTCGACGGACGTCCTCACAGCCAAAGCCAAGCGGCTTTGCCCTCGCGGCATGGCGTGGACTCCACCCATCGCATGATCTTGTCCTTGGAAGCAGCCCCAAGACCAATTCGTAAATACATTTGTGCTTTTTCCCATGGGCATGTGCATTGTTCATCTGAGCCGCTGCGTCTTCTTTGGGTGGATGGCGCAAGGGGCAGTCGTCGCCCGATGCACACTTCCCACGAGCGCAATACACAAAGCACACCTGCGAGGTGACAGCAGGAACACAGCGAACCGCTTTACGACCACTAGGGGCGAACGGTCTCTTGCTGGCACCTTGTCTCGTGTCGCCTGCCGGGCTCGTCCTGCATCGGACTAACCATGCACGGGGCAATGTTGTCTTGATATGTATTGATAAATGACAGTTGCCTGGTTTAGGGCTTGCCATCCTTGTTTTTTGCGGATTGATGGCTTTCCCATGTTTTGCCGTGTTGCTTCCTCCTGGCGAACCCTGCTGTTGGCAATCCAACTTGTCAAGAAATTGTAGCTTGCCGCTGGAAGCCCAACACACTCCAAGTTTGCCACTGCTTTACGGTTGCAGATGGTTGCAGGGTGTTACAGGCCCTTCCCTTGCTACTTTGGGCACTCATGCCCTGCCTCTGGCCTTGCACCCATAAGACCTTCACTGGCGCTCATTTCCCGTGCTTCTTCCATGGTGCTACTTTATTGGTCCCAGGTGATGAACCGATGAACCCACCACAGCCTGGGACTGGTTTTCAAGGCATTAGGGTTCTGCTTTAGCGCTTGAGCTAGGGTTTGGGTTGGGGTTTAGGCCTTGAGGTTTTTGGGGCTTTCGCTTTGAGGATTATGGTCGAGGCATTTGCTGCCCGCCAAGCTTTTAGAGTCCGGGGCTTTCGCGGTTTCGGGTTTAGGCTTCATGGTTTTCGGCTAGAGTTTTTGGGGTTGTATGGTTAAGAGTTTTTGGGGTTTGGGTTTAACTGTGTAGCCTTCAGGGTGTAGGTTTTAAGCTTTCGGGTTTGGGCTTCGGTTCGGGCTCGAGTTTTAGGGTTCAGGAGAACGGGTCTGCACCCGGTGCTTGCAACGAACGCACGGGCACACGAGGAGAAATTGGGGGCACGAGTGAGGGGTGAACCTTGGTTCAGTCTCGCAGCGGCCTAGGGGTTTGTGGGGAACCTACTCCTCAATGCCCAGAAAGATGCCCCGCAGGCAGGTTCCCAAACGCACTTGACAACTCTGCTGCGCCTCGCTCTGAAGGCGGCGGGGGTGGTGGCGGAAGCGAGCCGCGGCTGCTCCTGTTGCGGTCAGAATGCACCCTCAGACTTGCATTGCGCCCGTGCTCTTTCTGAGCCTCCAGGTTTGAGCACCTGTCTCGTTCTTCTCTCTCCGTCTGTCTTAAGAGCTCCGAGATAATGCCTGTCGTGGCTTCTGCATGTCAACAGGGTTCGACGAGACACAATCGAATCTGGAGGCTCGATGTACCAGTGTGCTTAAGCTTGCATCCTCGTGCCAGAAGCCCTACTGAACTACGGAAGGCCACTGCGTGGCTGAAGCAGACCCATCATCTTGGGGAAGCAAGCTACAGCTTGCTTTGCGGCTGCTGCCGGCAGAAGCAACCAGCGTTGGCAATGGCGAGGTTCAGAGCCCTGTGCCCGCAAACCTGCTCTTCAAGCTCTTCCTTCTCTCCTGATTTGCTGTGCAACTGCGAAGGAAGGACTCAACCGGCATTGTGCCGAAGGGGGGCGCGGAGTGGCCAAAACAAACGCCAAGCCGGAAGCATCACAATGGCGCATGGCTTTGCGGCGGTCCATCTCGTTGGTCGGACAAATCTTTTTGAAATCCTTCTCAACTCCTTTCTGGGATACCCGACAATTCTGGAACGCACTGATTCAGCACAAATTGGAACCGTGGAGCATCGTGGAGCCCAAGTGCTCCAAGTCTAGCACTGGAATTTACTATATTTACTGGCGAAGTCCTAGCAGTGAATCAGCTTGAGCCCAGCCTGGCATGGCGCGAGGGGGGTGTTTGATGCCGCGCCAACGGGCGCCGCGAGTCTGAGCCTTGGCCAGGGTTTTCAGCTTAAAAACATAACACGCAGATAACAAGCAGCTTCGAGGATCTTAGGTCTCTTTTGGGGCCACGGGCAAGTGCCTTTACAGAAAGGAGGGCTGCAAACACTGAGCCTGCAGGTCCTACTTGTACAGAAATCACGAAAGAAACTTCGTCGAACTGCCTCCTTCTTATACCTCATACGGACACAGTGTCTGCCATCGCCCAGAAACGCTTCGTCACTCGGCGTGCGCCGCTTTTGGGCTGTGGCTCGTGGTCGCCTCACGCCCAACATTTGACAACAAAAACAGCAGATGGGAGCCAGGAACCCGAACGCAGACACGTGTCACCAACTTCGCAAGAAAGATACGACGTGAAGACACGACACGAAGACGCGACACAAGGACACGAGACGAGGAGACGACACGAAGACGAAGGAACGAAACAAAAACACGACACAAGAACCTGGGGGGCCGTTGACAGCAGGGCCGGACCCGGAAACAAAGACGTGACATGACAAAAAAGGATGGGACATGAACACACGACACGAGGACCACGAATACGAAAACACGATATGACACGAAGACATGAGACGAAGACACGACACGAAAACGAAGACACGAGACGACAGGAAGAGATGAGACGAAGACACGGCACGAGGACACGACACGAAGACAAAGACACGATACGACATGAAGACGTGACACAAAGACACGACACGAGGACACGCCACCAGGACACTGAAGACACGAGAACACGACACGAGGGAAGACAGGACACGAAGACAGCACACGAGGACAGGACACGAGGACACGACACAAGGACACGACACGAAGACGAAGACACGATA
This sequence comes from Symbiodinium natans, assembly GCA_905221605.1. NCBI lineage: Eukaryota > Dinophyceae > Suessiales > Symbiodiniaceae > Symbiodinium > Symbiodinium natans. The sequence goes on from CAJNDS010000347.1 coordinate 4,691, forward strand.
CGACACGAAGACATGACACGTCGTGTCATCGTGTCATGTCTTCGTGTCGTGTCCTGGTGTCGTCTCTTCGTGTCATGTCTTTGTGTCGTGTTGTGTCTTCATGTCATGTCTTCGTGTCGTGTGTTCGTGTGACCAGGCAACCCTATGACTTTTGGCACTTTTGAGACGTTCGGTACGAAAAAACGATCATTTCTGGGGGAATCCGACACTCGCGAATGCTTGCCAACGCTTGCCAATGATCGCGGGCGCTGCGCACGGAGTTTGCGTCAACTCCCTGACCCCCAGAACCCCAACCTCAAAACGAGAACCCTTCTGCTAGGCATTCGGGAGCAACAGCGAAACGTAGTGCAGGGTTCTTCTGTCCGAGTCCCAAACTACTGAAACGTGACCGCCAAGTGTTGAGAACGCTTTGCCAAAGGTGAGTGTACCTTCTTCACACCTTGCACGAGCATTTTTATGAAGCTCGAATCCTGCTGGACTGCCTGCTGCTCCCTAGACTCCTCTTTCAAAGCCTGACTGCGCTGTTGGCTCTGATTCCCAAAGCCTGGTGAGAGGCTGCGGAGCCGCCCCTTGCCCCGCATCAGTGGCCGACTGCGGCTCCGCTGGCTTTCACGAGGCCTGACACGGCTGTAGCAACGCAGCAGAACCGCAGCAGAACCGCAGCAGACAGCCTTAGACTGTGTTTGAGAGGCTTTGGCTTTGACTCGTTGTCTTCATCCTTTGGCTTGCTTTCGCTGTCCGTGGCTCTTCGCACGTCCGAACCCCACTTGCCTCGACGAGGGCGCAGCTGCTGTGGGCTGAGCCACCGACTCCTTGAGACTCAAGATTTCCAGGGCACTGTTTACAACTGTCAGCGTGGCTGTGGCATTCAAGCAGATGCGGCTTGGGGACAACAGCTTCTCATGACTTTGAGGGTGCCAAGAGCATCTGCACACGTACGTACGTACATACGTACGTACACGCAGACAGACAGACAGACATACATACATACATGTGTAAACAGATATACATCTTTTAATGTATACATATGCACATCTATTATGTCGTGAACAAAGGCAAGTTTAGGCGCGCTTGGCTCACGAATTTACTGCTGCCCTCCTGTTGACATTAAAGAACATCAGCTCTGTCCTCGGCCACTTTCGGCTCCTTGCAGAATCAAGCTGGAGGAATACTGTAGTACTGTCGATCTGCAAATGTCCGGTATTGCAGCAGCATGGAACCTTTGAGGGTCATTGACTCCTGCGTCTCTTCCTCCTCTTCCTCATCCTCGGCATCCTCGTCACTGCCAAGCTCCTGCAGCTTCTATGCGTTTGATAGGCATGCTTCGCGGATGTTCTTCTCAAGGCCGGAGCAACACGAAGTGATGGATGCAATATGATGAAATGGTCGTGGCACCGAGCAGCGATGGGAGCACGGGACGGAGGACCTCTACGTGAACCTGAACCCGAGCTGCCCAAGAAGGACCATGAAGGATCCCTGGAGTCCTCGGCTTTGCGCGGCACGGTGAAGGAAGATGGGCTGGAACTGCGAGAGGAAGAGCCGGCTGCCTGACTCGGACGTTGTCAAGAAAAAAACTCGAGCAAACCCGTCGCTTACCGCTCGCCTCCTTGGCCGCTGCTTCGGGCGCGCTGGCGGCTGTCACCTGCTTGGATATCTTACATGTATGCACCCGATTCGTTTGGTTTCGCTTGATGACCCAGGAGAATTGTGCGTAGTCTCCTTCGAAGAGAGGCCATGGATCCAGGATTCTTATGATTTGTTTCGGCCACCGATTTTTGCTATTAGTCCGGCCTGCGCTGACGCAGGTTTTGCCTCCGTGTCCAATGATGTCTCTTGCCTCCAGTAGGCACTTGCGATCTCATACTGCTACATCACGACAGACCAGGCTCATACCTTGTCATGCATCAGGTGAGACTCGATCTGTGATATCTGTGTCAAGGTGTCACATGCTGTAAGGGCCCGCTCTAGGGCTTGGCAATAGGCCTGGTGCAAGCAGCACTTAAAGGTTCCCCTCAAGGCCGAGACTGGGCACACTCATCTTGCCAGAAACCCGAGGCATGCACCCTTTCATCTGCAGAACTTGCTGCCGGAGCCCTGTCAGGTTCCCAAGATGCAGGGGAAAACGGTTCTTGCACCCAGCTTCCACTTTACTCAATCGAGTTGTGCCTTTGACCTCGTCCTCAAGCCGCCGGACCTGCTCTGCAAGGCTCCTCCAGGGGCGACTAGGGGGGGGGGGGAGGGGGGAAAGGACCGAAAGGATTCCCAGTATCTTGGAGATTGTGAATACATGGTCAATTGTGAATAAGATGTGGCATAGTGTGCTGGGACGTCGACTCTACAGGGTTTTCGACTTCGACGTCCTCTCGAGGCTCATTCGAGATGATTGGAGCTTTGGGCCAGGCTGGCTTGGCGGAGTGAGTTTGAAGGTGCAGCCCCGGTACATCCCCGTCCCCCGCCTATTCTCTTCCGACATAGTCTGCAGCCTCATTTCCTGAGACGCCATTTCGAAGCATCTGGGAATCCACAACCCGGGACCTTTCTTGTGCGCTTGCATTCAGGGGAGCAGCTTAAAGACATGGTCTAGAACGACAATCACTTTGAGAAGTTCGCGCCAGGAAAACAAACGTCTGCACACTTGTTTCTTCCATTGCCCCCTTCCATGGCCAAGTATTGGTACCAGTTGTACTCACAACATTACCAAATCCAAAGCTTCAGACATCCTGGTGCTGGTGAGCATGGGTGCAGCACAAGTAGCCTTTTCTTCACTGTCTTGTTGATGTTGTGAGGCCTGCGCCGGGGGTGCTTGTGGCCAGTGCGGACCTCCAGAAAACAGTTGAAGTCTGTTAGGGATGCATGCAGAATGCACCCCAGGCGAAAGCATTCTAGGCTACCAGGAGCCCAGAGACCGAAATTGCAAAGCACCCCACCTCGGCGGCAAGCCTCAAAGACGTGGGGTGGGCTGTTGTTGTTGCTGCTGGGAAGGGATACCAGTCTGCCTACCCATCTTCCGGTCCATGACCGGTCCTTCGTTGTAACAAGGGCCGCGATGCTTTGGGATTCGTTGATTATCGGCTGGTGCGACACAACGAAACTGCATGTCCGAAACCCTTGCAACTCAGTCGCTGCTCCACTTGTGCCTCAGGGGCAAACATAGCCCAGGGAGGGCCATCATTCTCCCTACTTCGGACTTCAGCTTCCGCTTTTTAAAGAGGTCCAGCTTTCAAGCATCGTACAATGCGGGGAGCCTACTGAAATCGACAGGTGTTTCATGGCTGAAACGGGGCCGATGAGCGACCTTGGCACGCTGTTCACGCAAGTAGCGAAAGTCCACAGCATGCAGTTCTGGGAGTTTCTTGTCAGGAAGCCCTAAACCCTAAACCCTTTTTCCTCTCTCTCTCTCTCTCTCTCGCAGACTCGGGAATCCGTCAGCTGCCGTCTGCAGCCCGATAGGCAATGCTCTCTGAGCAACGCCCCACCGCCCATGTTAAGCGGTGCAATCCAACTACAGACCATAAATAGTGTTAACCCATGACTCAGGAACAATCTCCAACAAGATGACAGGAACCAACTCACGACACTCAGTGCGATTGAGGTTTTCCTAAACCCTAAATCCCAGGCCTTCTGCTCGTTGGAGTCGACCTCGGCCTGTGCCATTTTCTCCTGTCGAATCTCAGGAGGCCAACACATGGTGCCACGATGCTTTCAGGTGTTGAACACCTCAGATTTATAACTCCCGCACATTGAATGTACCCTTATCACTGCAGCGCCCCCCCCCTCCCCCCCCTCATCAGGCCCCCAACATCCCCAACATCCCCAACATCCTCAACATCCCCAACACCCTCGAGACTTAGTAGACTCTCCATCTTCTGGGGGCCTCATTCTGCTGAGCAACCGAGACGAGCACCTGCAGAAGATTCGGGGCTCAAGAGCTGAGGACTCTGGGTTGATCCGGGCCATTCCAGATCTCTGAGACTTCGAGAAAGGTCTTAGCTCTGGCCGTTGCACTTCGGGAAAGGGCTTGCAGTGCAACGGCCAGAGCTAACAGGGCTGAAGGTTCACGCTTGCAGCTTGGGGCTTCAGGGATGGCGTCCTGCGACGCCTTGACAAATAACACTTTTTGAGGCCGCCGAAAGAAAGAACCACGCCAAGCGCGCCACACTGCCACACAAGATGCTGCAATTCGGGATGTGGGCTGAGCTCTACTAGAGACACTTGCACGACCGGGCAGGTCGTGCTCCCGTTGTAGCTGTAGTTGTCCAAACGCGTTCCAATCCACAAAGTCTGTGCCTAAGTTCAACCTCAGGCTGACGTGCTTGGGGCCTTCCCATTGACCACCCTACAAAACCTCATAAAACTGGATCCTGTTGTCCCGACACGCGGACTTCGTTTCGCAGGCCTCTTGCCCTTGTTGCACTGCCTCAGTCACAGCATCTTGTTCACCATGGCATTGCCTGGCCTTTGACACGCATAAACAACGAGTCACATAGTCTCAGCGTGCCAACGCTGAGATTGGAGCCAGGAGGATGCTCTCGAAAACCTAGGGATGAAGGTAGTGGCTGTGTTTGGTCTGCAAATCATGTGCCCGCCGATAGCTGCGTTACGCAGTTGGATGCATGTCTTCCGTTACGACGATGTCTCGCAGGGACCCCAGCCTTCGACATTTGAAAGGCTTGGCGGCTCGTGTGCTCTGAGTGTACTGTAAGAGCGGCAGAATGTTTGCAGAATCGCCAAGGGGTCATCGGAAGGAGGCGGGGTGTTACGGCTGGGAGGTCTGGAACTTCTCAACCCCTAGAATTGCAGGAGAGATGCCTTGTTCACTTCTGTGGAGAGCTGCATCTTCACGGAGAGCGACGCAAAGAGGCCAGAGGAGGCTACTACTTCCAAACGCCACGTAGCTCTGACTCGCTCTTTCAAAGCTTGTAGCCAAAACCCTGAACTCGACAGTAAGTAGGCCCAAGGCTTGTTATTCGGAACAAATCAAACAACTTGGCCTGAGGTGGCTGCTGCGATCTAATAAGCCCTTTGTCTGTACCATGGTGTCTGTCTCTGTTCGCAGGCCACGGCTGCCTTTGTGGACATGAGAGAACTACTTGACGCGTATCTTGAAAATTGACTTCCAGCAGGTCTCATGAACCAAGAAATGCTTTGCATCCATTCGGGCAAGTTTGCACTGGACGAGCCTTCCGAACTGAACATGGTCCCTGTCCCGGATTTCACTTCAGGGTGGTCTCAAAGCGTCCTCCTATTTCAGGGCTTGTGTATTCGAGTCAGACCCTCCTGATTGAGTTGGGGCATATCGGGAGGCCTTCGTAGCGTTCACGTACAAGCATCTTTTAGAAGATTTGGATGTAGACTTGGCGGATACCGATGAATGGCAGTGCCGGCTTGCGTCATGACAAACGGTACAAAATCCCGACTCTTGTTTTTTTTCCTAACCCCAGATCCCTCTAGGCCCTAAACCCAAAGCCCGCCCGTCTAATTGTCGAAGTGCTTCGAATGAAAAAAACCTGCACAGGTTTTGCTTGAAGCATCCGATAAGCATCTTGGGCCAAGAGACCAATGGCAGTCATCACGAGCGCTTCAAAGCACTTGAGGGAGGGGGGGCATTGGGAGGCTGTTTGACATAACCAACAGGCTTGGATACACCTTTGCAGCCTACACAAACAGGCTCAGCAAAACATGCAAAGCTTTTTGTCGAGCCGTGGGCATTGTTGGGCCTTGTCGAATTGAGCAATCTTCGGTCTTAGCACGGAAGTTTAAACCTAGACAGCTGCGCGTGTATTCCATCTCGAATACTCTTCAGTTTGTCGCCATTCTCCCGGTCAAGCGTGTATTCGCGTAATGGCCCATGAATCCCATGATATCCGGGCCTCTCCTGAAGCCCTTGCGTGCAAGCGGACAGATTGTTTGTCAGGCTTTGCACGGATTCAAAACAAGTCTTCGCTTTCTTCAATGCAGGTTCGAGTTCATCCACGCGCCTCTGCATGGTTAGCGCTTGCTTTCGAACGGCCAACGCGACTTGTAACAGCAGCTCTGGTGACGCGTTGCCAATTTCCACCAGGTCTTGCTCTGTGAGAAGTGCCGCCAAGGAGTCAACGCAGCGTGTGCATTGCTCTTTGAGGCCATGCCGGTGAGCCTGCATCAGCCTTGCCTTGGTAACAGGTGACTGCAACAGTCGTTTCTCACAACCCTTCTTGATGAATCTGACCTGGTAGTAGTCACTGAGGCCCAAAAGTGCATCCACATTCTTCTCGGTGACCAAGTCGGGACTCCACTCGCCTGGCAGCAGAAGGCTGTAGAAGAGATCAAAATCCCCCGGCGTCGCCACTTCCACTTTGATGGATCCCTGCTGCGCTTCTTGCATGCCTGAACCCAGCATTCTGTCAAAAACTGGTGAGGCCAGACGCAGCAGTGCCGAACACACCGGCTTCGAAGCACCATCGAACTCCAACACTACATCGTTGACATGCTGCATGTCGATGCCAGCAGAGGCGGATACCTTGCGACAGCGGCTGCAAAACTCAAGCCTTGCCCATGCAGTTATCTTGCGAAAGTCCCGCCAAGACCCAAATCGTGATGAAACACCACACACACACATGCCGTTCACACATCATGCTGATTTTGCTATGTATTCCCTCGTCAGCGTACGGCCTGCAGCCCTTTTTGTTATTGGTGCTAAGGCCTCCAGGTTGCGGGGACTCCGGACGTTCAGTTCGCTTTCTCGGCCGGGGCTGAAGCTTCCGCTCTGGTCGTGTGTGTGGTGTTGTGCCACCGGAAACAAATACTTATGAAGCTGTCTTAAACGTGAGCAGGCCGAGTCCACAACGAATTACCCAAAGGAGCTTCTTGAATCTGAGAGTTGGATAAGGAGTGTGTCGATGCGGCTGGCTGGACATCGTGAAGTGGACAGATGATTACCCGAGAGGATCGTGCTGAGCGTAGTCGAGATCGTCGACGGGTCAGAGCCCACCAGCTTTATACTTTACGCATGCGACGTTGCCACGCCGGCAAGGCGGAGTTCACAACATTATGCGAGAGCTTGGGCAACTAACATGTCCCTGCATGATGTTTTGTTAGGAAGTCTGCCCTGTACAAGCGTACGCACAAGCGTACGCAACGTCCGGAGACAGCTACCCCAAGACCTTCACCCCTCCCTTGTAACTTGGCGTGACTTTGGAGGCTTCAGCTCATGGTGTGCAAACCAAGCCTGCTCATCACCAGCCGTCTGCTGCGCGTCATGCGACATGGCATGCGACAGTCAACGCTCAGGCTTGGGCTTGAAAAGTTGCACTGCACTTCAGCGAAAGCCTTGAAGCTTTTGAAGGGCAAATGCTGTGTTGTAACCGACGTGCAGGATTGGAAGAGGTTCGGGGGTTTTGTCTCGGCCTTCTTTCCTTGAGCCCACTCTGTCTCGTGGCATCTGGCATCCCGAAGCAAGAACACCGACACCTGAAGCCCCGACCCGAACGGCAACACTGCCAGCCATATCTTTCTCTCAGCGAGGCATCCGTACTGGCTAGTGGCGCCAAGTGCCAAACATGCGCATACCTCATGTTCCCAAATCCAGAATCACGAAAGCGTACTTGCGAGCTTCCCGTTACATGGTGGCCTTCTTTGCTGCGCCCGAACTGTGCGTCCGTGGTTCAAACACTTCTTGGTGCATTTGCCCGAACACACGAGATGGGCCATGGAACGCAGGGGTCCTCATCTGGCCGCGAAACATTCAGATGGGGGTGTGGCCGTGTCTCGAGACATTTAAACTGGTTTCCTGGGAAGTGGAACAGGCTGAAATGATTGCCGGAACGGCTTGGGGGAACAACGCTTTGGACGGCTTGGAGGCCTTTGGCACCTTTCCTTTCTAGCTTCGATTAGCCATTTGATGCAGGACCCCTGCTCATTGCCATTGCACCGCGATTTTCCGAAGTCAAGAGACACTTCAAGAGGGAGTTGATCAAACTGGAGGACGTCAGAAAACTCATAGAGACTCAACAAGGGACTTGGCCGGCCTTTGGATACAAGAAGAGAACACACCAGCCTGATCAACAGCAGCAAGAAAAGCAAAGAAAGCAAGAAAGGGGGGAGATCTGGAGCCTTTGAGACTCTGCTGTTGGGCCCTTGGGTCCCAATCAGCCACCCAACACGCAAATCGAAGGGCTTTTCGAGATTCAGAGTAAACTGAGGGAGTTGCTGCGAATGCTAAGTGTTTTGGCAAACTTCGCATGTACCGCTGCACAACTTATGGGTCTGGCAGGTCGTTGCGTGTTCGGGTCTGGTCCTTGGAACGGCAATGGACCAGGCTCAAATGCTTCGCCCAGGCCCCCAAAAACAACTGTACAAGCTTCGACCAGCAGCATCAGGGTATATTCCTTTCACGCACCAGTCGCCTGGAAATGGAGGGGGGTTTGCAAGGTCGACGTTTGGTAGCGGCCACAGGCTCTAGCCATTTTTGCATACTTTCTCCGAGCTCTCGTGCGAATGATCTCTGGATGGTTTGGATGCATGATGACACGAGGCATGGATAGCACGGCTGGAGAAAACTGCTTTCTCATAACCCTTTCTACAAACGCACACAAAGTTGCATCAAGAGCCCCTTCACTTCCTGAAAATTCTTGCATTTCGCCCACAAAAGCTCCCCAGCAAACCCCGGAATCCGAAAGCCCTGAGCCGTCATTTGTCAAGTGTCTGCAGGCCCTCTGCGTCGAAGGTGATCATGGCCACCAGTCGGCTGCTCCAGCGCGGCAGCTTCAGAAAATTCGACATCACGGTGTCCTCAGCAGGTGCTTCGGTGCCAGCATAAAAAAGTTGTATCCGACGTTTATCTCAAGCTGCAGGCTCTTCTCAGCTCTCACTGTTTTGTAGTAGTAGGTGCAGCACCCCCTCGGTCGAAAGCATCCCGGCCAGAGTCTGTAGGGGAGTTAGTCACAGGGCCGTTCTACCATGAAGGGAGCAAAGGAAACGCTTCCCGTTCTGCCTTCAGCTATCTTCAGCTGCAACTCTAACTCGGATCCTGCAGGCCTGGCCCCTGGTCGAGAAGACCAGAGCTACGGCCATAAGCAGCCACAACACAGCCCAGCGTCCATGTAGGCTTGAGCCCGATGGTGGTCCTTGTCTCCTGTCGGGGCAGCAAGTGCAGTGGAAAAACTCGTGACCCAGTGAGGAGCAAATCACAGGTTTGCCTGACGTGCCTAGGCACTTTTTCCGAAAACCCTGTGCATGGATTGACAAGCCCGAGCAGCCGAGGAGGAAAGAAAGGAGGCTGTGCATCTCTTCCTCCTTGATGTTCATGGCTGAAGCTACCTCGGGCTTCACTCTTTTGTAGCTCAAGGGGGTGGTGTAGCGTTGTCAGGCATCTCCTTTGAGTGGTTTTTGTAATTAACCGGAAACAACGACTTCTTGCCAGACTGAAAGACCCCTCATTCCCGAGCTCATGGGGTTGTCTAGGGTTGTCCGCCATCGTCTATCATTCTGCTCAGGCATTTGGTTAGAAAGCTGACGTTCCGCACAAGCTTAAGACTTTGCCAGCCGATTTGGTTTCACGCCTGGGAATCAGAATTATGTGGAGGATTCGCTTTCGTTCGGGTATGGGGATTCCGGGTTGAACAGAAGAGCACCGCACCCATAAGGGCTTCGGTTCAATGCAGTGCCAGGGCTTGAGAGGCCTTCAACGAAGAAATTCGGGGCCCAGCGCCTTTCGGTCCTGATGTTTAGGCAAGTGCAGCCTCAAACCTTCTCAGTCTAATTTCTCACAGGCATGGCTCCTTCCTGGGCGTTGGGTTGCTTCGGCTTGTTTCGGGTCGGTCAAAGCTCCTCATTTGCAACAATGCAGGGGTCTTCATAAGCTTCCTGCGCAACCGTCGTCGAACACATGCGGGAGGCGATGGCTGCGGAGTGCCGCGCGAACGATTGAGAGAAGGCCGCTTATGATGCAAATGCAATGTTCAAGCGGAGGCTGAACATTGGCTGAGATCACAAAGGCTCGTGGCCGGCTGGAGGGCCTTTCTGGCTTCGTCCGCCCGAAGCCGTGCTGTGCGAGCCAGGGCGCCTGGTTCGTAAACTCCACCAATTCCTGAGGTTCTCGCTCCGTTCTAATCCTAGAAGCAGGAACAAGCAATGTTGGATGGGATGTGATCATGAAGCGCTGCATTCAGCATGGGGCGTGCTTTTCGCCATCCCCACTCAAATTCCTCTGTTTCCGCTCCCAGGCTCCATGAGGTCTGTGGCCATGAAGGCGGAGAGTCCATGAGAGGTCAGGGCTGCCCAGGCGGCCTGAAAGAGGCCAAGGACCTGGGAAGCAACACTGAAAAGGCCCTGTTTCATGCCTTCAAAATGCACTTTTCCCATGCTTTTGCAGCATCTCAGCACAAACCGAAGCCCCCAGCCCGCTCCCAGCCGAGGTGCACCAGCAGACTCCATCGCTTGAATGTCCAGGCCGCGTAGCTTCGTCAGCAGCACCGACAGGCCGAAGCCAGCAAGCACCAAGGAGTAAAGGACGCCGATCAGCACCAAGTAACCTGATAAGCTAAACCCATGACGTAAGCATCAAGTGGAACATCGTGATAGTGGCACATGTGCTGCCATGTTTCGCGGCGGGGCTCTGTAGCTTCTACTTCGGGGTAGGCCAGGGTCGTCTTTTGAGTTCTAACGTGCACCTTGCTGGGCCGGACCGTTCAAGGCGCACGCATCTCCGCGTCCAGGGCGCACACAGCAAATCACGGTCTTTCCCGCGTCCAGGCCGCACACGTGTCTTGTTTTCATTGGTTTTTACCACGTATTTCGAAGCTTTCGGATTCCGGAAACTTCCAAATGGGTGGCTGCCCAGGGCTTTCAGAGCGCGTGCAGCCTGGAAGCGCCGCGTGCAGCTTGGAAGTGCCGGGAAGTGCCGCGTGCAGCTTGGAAGTGGCTGGGTTTAGGGTTAATTTCAAGGATCTTGGCACCCAAACGAGCCCCACGCTCGTTTGGGTGCCACGAGTCGGGTTTAGGGCTTAGGGCTTAGGGTTTAGGGTTTAGGGGTTTAGGGGTTTAGGGGGTTTTAGGGTTTAGGGTTTAAGGGGTTTTAGGGTTTAGGGTTTAGGGTTAGGCTTTAGGGTCTAAGGGGGTTTTAGGGTTTAGGGTTTAGGGTTTTTTTTTTGCCACCCGCTTAGCTGACCTCTCGGACACTCTGGTTTAGGGGTTTAGGGTTTAGGGTTTGGGGGGTTTTAGGGTTTAGGGTTTAGGGTTAGGGTTTAGGGGGCTTAGGGGGTGTTAGGGTTTAGGGTTTCGGGTTAGGGGTTTAGGTTTTCCGGTTAGGGGTTTAGGGTTTAGGGGGTTTTAGGGTTTAGGGTTTAGGGGGTTTTAGGGTTTAGGGTTTAGGGGGTTTTAGGGTTTAGGGTTTAGGGTTTGGGTTTGGGGGGTTTTAGGTTTTAGGGTTTAGGGTTTACGGTTTAGAGTTTAGGGGGTTTTAGGGTTTAGGGTTTAGGGTTTGGGGGGTTTTAGGTTTTAGGGTTTAGGGTTTACGGTTTAGAGTTTAGGGGGTTTTAGGGTTTAGGGTTTAGGGGGTTTTAGGGTTTAGGGTTTAGGGTTTTGGGTTGGGTGGCACGGGTCGGAGAGGGCTTTGAGGGGTTTTAAGGCTTGGGCCTTAGGGTTAAGGGTTTACGGTTGAGGCTTCAGGGTACAAGAACACTCGGCCCTGCGCAGGTCCCCAACGTTGCGCGTGCACCTTGGACACAGACGGCGCGTGCACCTTGGAAGCGCGCGCGTGCACCTTGGAAGTGGCGCCCCCTTGCTGAATCCTCGAATGGGTGGGAGCCAAGCTAGAGAAGCCCGTTGCGTAGACTGTCCACGTGGCAAAAGTCTGTGTGTGTGTGTGTGTAGAAGAGACATAGATGACATGGCAAAGATCATTGATTGGTTGCTAAAGATTATTAATTGTAAAATCCCAGAAATTATTATGGAAATGATCCCAAATGCAGGAAGTATTGAGATGTAAACTTCTGGATGTCCAAAAAACCGAAATAAATGTTGATAGAATGTAGGATCTCCTCCAAATATAGGATCAAAGAAAAGTGTAAGATCACCCAATATTAAAAGAGGTGTACCAGATAAGATTGGTAATGTTAATAAAAGCATGAAAGCTGTAATCAAGAAAGCCCAAGGAAATAATGGGATAGTCTTTAATGTCAGATAATAAGATCTCAGATTTAGAATTGTTGTCCAAAAGTTGAGAGATGTAAGACATGAAGATATACCAGAGATTAATAATCCAAATATAAGATTTCCTGTACTTGAAGGTGATAAAGTCACAAAAGAAGTGTATAATGGTGGAAAAATGTTCATCCTGTACCATCTCCAAATTCTGAGATTATAGAAAGGATTAGGAAAAGATATGAAAGTAAAAGAATTAGGATAGAAAAGTTATTGACTCTAGGATATACCACTTCTGGAGACTCTGTGTATGTGTGTGTGTGTGTGTGTGGGCGCGCGCGCGCGTGTGAATCAACCCAGCATTTCCAGCCCGACTGCAGCCGAGCTGCAGCCCTTGAAAATATTGGGATCTGCGGCAATTTTACGGAGCGCTCCGAAGATGTGCCGCTTGTTCAAGAACCTGTCTTGGGATTCTCGGACTCTTTGGAACTTCCGCATCCAGCCAAGCACAGTCCAAGCCAGTGCTGGTAGCCTATACCAACCTGTCAGCTGCCAACCCGAAATCGCAGTGAACCCCTCAGCCGTCAGGATCTGAAAAGGGCCCTGCCTGACAAATCGCATGGCTGAGAAGCCTGCCAGGGTCTTCACCTGAAGACAGCTCTACAGTGCACTGACCCTCGTGTCTTGCCACTCCCTGCATTGACTGCCGCTAAGCATCTGTGCCAACGCACTGAGAAGGGCTGGCATGAATTCCGCACATACAGCTCAAGATTTCGCAGGGCAGCTTGCCTTGCCAGCACAGGGCTGATGTGGTTTCGCTCGCGAGATCGGGATTGCATTTTTGCTATCATTTTTGCAGCTTCGAGACCCAAAACAACGTTCAGGCCAAGTCACAAAGGTGCTCCAGGAAGATCCCTGCCTCCAGTACACGTGCTGCGCTCCTGAGGAGCTGTTGGCTGCGGAGGGTTCAGGATCGTGGGTTTCCCGATTGTTTTAAGAGCATTTTCTAGAGCATACCATGTATATCTTCACAATCTTTCAGAGGCTCGTGGACTCTGAGGATGTCTCGGCCTTGTACTGCCACGTTCAAAACGTATGCCGAAGAGGATGAGGTGGCCAGGAAGTTCAGGAAGCACATGGAAGTACTGAACACAACACTGTGTAATACTGTGTAGCGTGCACACGCGTGCGGTGAGTTTGGGAGGGGGTGTGGACATGGCATCTGATTCTTTGCCAGTCGTATGGCTCCAAAGAGGGCAAGGTGCCCCACTGTCAGTGGCAAATCCTCCACGCAGACCACCATCATATTGCGCCAGAGGGCCTAGCCCGGGCTTGACTGGCTTGACCATCAAAGCACAGATTGCGACCCTTCGAAGGCCTTGATATTCACGGCCAGTCGGAAGGCGAAGAACAGAAATCCCACGTACTTCATCTCTGTGACATGGTCCCGCATCAGTGCACGCTCCTTGAATTTGCAAGATTTGCAAGGTGTGAGCATCCCATCTGAAAGCCCCTGCAGAACGCCTCTGGGCTCCGTGCGTCGTACGTGACACCCAGATCTTCCTTCAAGCGTATGGCACCTCGCACGGTATCCTGAAGGGAGTATTGGGCCCGCCCGGCAAGGGCACAACAGTAGAAGCACTCGTTATCCAGCAGCTTTGGCATCTCTCTCAGAGTTCAGCTTTGCACACAACTGTGTTGCAATGCTTTGCAGCCAGCCTGTGGCAGGAGAGTCTCTTGGCCATTGCTGCGGCAGCTATCAACGCCTGCCGTTTTTTTGGTGAGAGGTTCATATGTGGCAGAGTGTCAAGCACTGCGCTGCTTAAGAGAAAAAGATGTTGGTTACAAGAGCGGCTCGACCGAGAGCTGATGCCCAAAATATCGCGAGGAAAAAGAAACAGTGCAGTCAGTACTAAAAATGCCCTCAGCTTTGGGGGCGAGATTCTTTCGTTCTAGGGGCCGCGGGTCTCAGCAGTAAATCCAGAAATCCAGCCCTTTTCAGCTTTCGCAGTCTGAATCCAATCCTTTCTGAACACCCCAGTTCGGGGGGGTGGTCTCGGGAACCCCGCAGGCAAAGCAAAAGAATGAGGGCTCATTTTCTTGGTTTAGTCTTGGCATGGGCATCCTTTGGTTGGGAGTTTTTGGGTTAAGAGGGCTTTTGAGGCTGGGGAATGATTTTGGGAGTGTTTGGAGGCCTTGTGCCCTGAGGGCTTGGGGTGATCATATTTCTGGAAAAAGGGGTCTCAGCTTCAAGGAATCTAGAATAGCCTCACCTCACAAAGCCGCATGACAAGCCGAGTTGCCCACGTGTCATGAATCATAATCCCGCCTGCGGCAAGGCCTACGCCACAACACAGCATCATGAACCTCAGCAGGCTTCATGAGCCAACAGCGCAGTCATCCTCCTTCCGTGTTTGTTTGGGTGTGTCGGTCTGAGACTTGACGATCAGACTTGGACATGAAACAGCGCGCAGCATGGGACTTGTCATAGCAGGTGGGAGGATTCTTCAACTGTGCTGAGATGGACATGACTGCTCCGTTGGGGTGAGCACATCCACAGGTGTGGCGTCTATGTTGGGACTTTGCATTGAACTTTATCAAATTGTCGCTTTGCCGAGCCAGCTTGGCCAAGTTGCAACAGCTGGACATTGAGGGCATCCGGCGTCAGCCTCTGGCAACACAACCCTTGACTCTCTCTCTCTCTCTCCTCCTCCTGCTCCTGCTCCTCCTCCTCTTCTTCTTCTGCACGCTTTAGGGCCCGCCCATCCGGCCACGACGGGGTTTCCCGCTCTCTCTCTCTCTCTCTCTCTCTCCCGTCCTTCCTTTTTTCTTTCCTGCTGCACGACCCGTGTCTCTCCCTCTCTCTGCCTTTCATTCTCTCTGTCTCTTCTTCTTCCCGCCACGGCTCTTGATATCTGCACCTTCTTTTGGGCCCCTCACTCCAGTGTTGAGCACTTGATATCTTCACCTTCTTTTGGGGGTTAGAAAGTCCGCAACCCAAAAGTAGCAAACATCCTCGACCGAGCCACCAGAAAAGCGCGGCAAAAGGTGCCGCCAGCCCGGCCAGAGAGAGTAGATAAATTGCCTGGGCAGCAGTGGGCCACGGTTGTTTGATGACTGAGCCGCAGTTTAACCGCAGGTCGCCTCCCTAAGCTTCTTTTTTGGGGTTGCGCAGGGGGGGGGGTGGACTGCTGACCACCCCCCTAACCCTAACCTGAACCCGAACTGAGCCCCAAATGGAGTTCCTTTTCTACAGCAGGCCTCGGTTCACAGCAGCCCGGTCCAGCAAATGGAATTCCAAAACCCTTCTCAAAGCCCCAAACTCAAGAAATCTAAGCCCTGCAAAATCTCAGCATGACGGTGGATGTAGGGAAGGCGAGGAGGCGGGGGAGGGGACAAGCGGCGTGTCCGCTGCATGTCGACAGAGTGCATCAGCTGCATGCAACCAAAAACAGATGCCTTTTGTCGTGATATGTCGCCACGACGGAGTTGACCCCAGCCCTGGAGAGCTGAAGTGCAGCGCGGCTACTGTGTCCCGCATGACGGGCGGGCCGTGCAAAGACTTGAGCCAAAACCCTGTGCTCGAAGGAACGCTTGCACAATCTTGCGTCGCTGTGGATTTCGGGTGCTGTTTTTGGCGACGTGCTTGGCAGACCTGGCGTTTCCATATTGCAAAGCGAGGATGCAATGGCAGGGTTTCTGCCCATCGAGCTCGAACCCTGCTGCCGAGCAACTCTCACACTCTCTCTCCGTAAGGGAAAACCCCGAATTGGCATGAACAATGAACCGGACATGAACTGGTTCTTTCGGTGACGTCCAGAGCACGTCCGGGGTCTCAGATCGCCAGCACAGGAGAGTAGAGCATCCTTATTTTGAGGTGCGCCGTGGGGCTTGCAGAAAACTGTCGTCCATCCTCGCAGTCGCGGATCATTCCTCACGCTCTTTCTCCGGGCTGTCTTCGTCTTTCAGCCTTGGGCTACCAACACAGGGACGAAGGCAGTACTTCACAGCTTCAGCCAGCTAAAACGCTGGAGCCACCTCAACAAGCTCACACCGAGCGGCCCAGGGGGTCGCCATCGACGCTTGTCCATGGCAACGATATGCCAGTCTGAGGCCTTGCAGGCAGAGGCTCTTAAGACCCAATCAAACCCGTCGTTGATGTTCGCTCGTTAGTGCTCAATGGAGTCGGTTCTGTGCATTCCGGGTCGAATAGGACTTTTTGCAGCCGCAAGCCTAACCCACAGAGACTTACAGTAAGATTAGTCTTGGCCGAAGCCTCTCAAGACAAGGTCAGAACGAACCCGTGCTTGGTGCCTCGTTGCCATGCTCATCGGGCAAATGCCGCTTGAAGGTCCATCTCAGGTGAACCAAGAAATCTCAGCACCATTAACAACGGCGCGTGGACGACATTTTGGCCGTGATGCCTGCAAAAAACGTCCTTTGACATCGAAGATGTCAATGCTGGGCTTCTAGTGTGTGGAATCATGCTCAAGTGCCACGTGCGGCCCCCTCAGCATACCATAGCAACTGCCAAGGCGCTTGTGAAGTCTGCGAACCTGCAGCATTCCGCCAACGCAGCGCTGTGTCTGAATACCCTGGGGCCCTACTACAGGTTGGTGGCAGGTTTGGCCGAAACATAAGCCCGCAAGGTGGCCTCCCACCAAACGCTCGGATCCTGCCAGACATGGCAGTTTGAGAATCCGATTGCCGGTGGTAGTGCTTATGGTCTATGCAGCACTGCGCCAGGACTAGTATGCAACTCGGCACACGCCTTCTGCAAAGTATACTTCCTTGGCTTCCAAGCAAGCGGAAGGCTCCACGCTTTCGCAAGCAAGCCCTAATTGCTTCATTGCCCTTGTTCTCCCCGTTGTGGCATGACAATTGTATGTACAAAACTATAGATACACATGCAATATTTTTTACGCATATATATACACACACACACACACACACACACATATATGTGTGTCCCCCGTCCCCTCGTGATCTGCCGTGGCGGGTTTTTATGACAAACGTCGTAACAATCAATACTTTTTCATTTGGATATGTGCGGAAGGTTTTCTTATGTAGTCGATCGATTCATATGCATTAACAACGGACATGCTCGCGTTGGCACTGTTCGTTTTTCAGGCTCAAGCTGAAAACACCGAACAATGCATCGACATCGTTTTCCTTCATTTTTGTATATATGCTTTCGGTTTACAGCCGGTCGATTGGTTTTGGGGTTGTCTCATTTGTTTTTGGTAATAGCCAAAAAAACATGTTTTGTTTAGTTTCGGAGTGGAAAACCCACAACCATGTGCGCTTATTTGGATGAATAGCAGGAAAGCCAAACGATTCTTGGTATTTTCCCTCCCCGGGACTCAAAAACCGCCAAAATACAGTTTTTTTCCCAAGAAAACCAACTTCCAACCCCCCTTCGGGCCCTTCCAGGGGTGGCTTGGGAGGCCGGACAACATTCTCCCTATCCTTAAATCTAAGTACGAACCCGGCTCAGAGGAGGATTTTGGTAACTTAAAATCGGATTTGATTTAAAGCGAAGTATAAATGAGGCCTCTGAAAACAACATTCTTCTTAGACTTTATTTCTGACGAGACCAGATGAAGACATCTTAGGGTGTGTTTCTTAAGGTGTGGCCTTGTAATTTAGCATTCTCAGTAGGTTCACTGGCTTAGAAGAGAATGTGCTAGGGCGTGTTCTGTTTTATTAATTATACAAACGGAGCCAGATGATGATTTCTTCGGGTGTGGAGGAGGGTTACTACTATAATTGTTCTAATTGGGTTTAATTACCAAAGAAGCCCAGATGAGGATGTCTTAGGGTGTGGCCTTCTAAAACACACTTTCAGTGACGTGTAACGAAGAGGCCCCAAACGAATGAAACCCAGAAGATGACCCCACGAAACCCCATCAAAATATATTGAATCATTAGGCACGCATGAATTTTATATGTTTTAATGGGCGTTCTTCCCCAGAGCCCCAGAGTCGTTCATGAAGGTTTCAATCTTTAGAAATCCAATTTCAAATTGCAGGGCAGCGAAAAGATCTTCATAAGCCCCGTTAATGCTGTACGTTATAATATTAATATCGCGCGGTCACTACGTTCCTTACATGTTTTAATGATGAAACTCCGCGCACACTTTTTTCTCTTGCTCGTCCGAATAATGCGTTCATATATTCACTGATCAATTGTTCTCACTGTGCTCTCTTCGTAGTAAATTATATGCGCGGTCTCGTCCGCTTCTAGGGGTTTTGGGCTGTCACAGTCTCGTCTGCTTGTAGGGGTTTTGGGCTGCCACGGTCTCGGCCGCTTCTAGGATTTTGGGCTGTCGCGGTTTCGTCCGCTTCTAGTGGTTTTGGGCTGTCGCGGTCTTGTCCGCTTCTAGGGGTTTTGGGCTGTCACGGTCTCGTCCGCTTCTAGGGGTTTTGGGTTGTCACGGTCTCGTCCGCTTCTAGGGTGTGGGCTGTCACGGTCTCGTCCGCTTCTAGGGGTTTTGGGCTGTCACGGTCTCGTCCGCTTCTGGGGGTGTTGGGCTGTCACGGCCTCGTCCACTTCTAGGGGTTTTGGGCTGTCACGGTATGTCACAGTCTCTTTCGCTTCTAGGGTGTCACGGTTTCGTCCGCTTCTGGGGGTTTCGGGCTGTCACGGTCTCGTCCGCTTCTAGGGGTTTTGGGCTGTCACGGTCTCGTCCGCTTCTAGGGTTTGGGCTGTCACGGTCTCGTCCGCTTCTAGGGGTTTTGGGCTGTCACGGTCTCGTCCGCTTCTAGGGGTTTTGGGCTGTCACGGTCTCGTCCGCTTCTAGGGGTGTGGGGCTGTCACGGTTTCGTCCGCCTCTAGGGGTTTTGAGCTGTCATGGTCTCGTCCGCTTCTAGGGGTTTTGGGTTGTCATGGTCTCGTCCGCTTCTGTCACGGCCTCGTCTGCTTCGAGGGGTTTTGGGCTGTCACGGTCTCGTCCGCTTCTAGGGTGTGGGCTGTCACGGTTTCGTCCGCCTCTAGGGGTTTTGAGCTGTCACGGTCACGGTTTCGTCCGCTTCTGGAAGTTTTGGCCTGTCACGGTCTCGGCCGCTTCTCGGGGTTTTGGGCTGTCATGGTTTCGTCCGCTTCTAGGGGTTTTGGGCTGGTCTCGTCCGCTTCTAGGATTTTGGGCTGTCACGGTCTCGTCCGCTTCTAGGGGTTACGGGTTGTCACGGTCTCGTCTGCGGTTTTGGGCTGTCACGGTCTCGTCCGCTTCTAGGGGTTTTGGGCTGTCACGGTCTCGTCCGCTTCTGGGGGTGTTGGGCTGTCACGGCCTCGTCCACTTCTAGGGGTTTTGGGCTGTAACGGTATGTCACGGTCTCTTTCGCTTCTAGGGTGTCACGGTTTCGTCCGCTTCTGGGGTTTTCGGGCTGTCACGGTCTCGTCCGCTTCTGGGGGTTTTGGGCTGGGCTGTCACGGTCTCGTCCGCTTCTGGGGGTTTTGGGCTGTCACGGGCTCGTACGCTTCTAGGGGTTTGGGCTTTCACGGTCTTGTCCGCTTCTAGGGGTTTTGGGCTGTCACGGTCTCGTCCGCTTCTAGGGGTTTGGGGCTGTCACGGTCTCGTGCGCTTCTGGAGGTTTTGGGTTGTCATGGTCTCGTCCGCTTCTAGGGGGTTTGGGGCTGTCACGGTCTCGTCTACTTCTAGGGGTTTTGGGCTGTCACGGTCTATATGATGTCTAAGTGTGTGGATTTCATGGGGGGTGGCATTTGAATATGAAATCTTGGCAAATCTACATGCGAACGAGGCCCAAAAGAGGCTTTCTCACAATGTAGCCTTTGAATTTCACTTTGTGTTGAACGAGGCCCAGGAGAGGATATAAACGTCTGCTTAAAATTTGAGGCACAGAAGAGGACATCTTAGGGTGTGGCCTCTTGATATAACATTCTAAGTGACCCGGATCTGAACGAAGCCTGCGAAGCCCTTTAATGCCATATTCCAACTAGAAGTAATTGCGATGCAAGCCGAGATCAGGATTTCTTTGAGTGTGATCTTCGCATAAGCCCCAATTAATTGCACTACGAACGAAACCCAAAGTCCCAGAATGTAAGCTTGCAGGGTGTGGCCTGCAGAGGAGGATTTCTTTTGGCCTGATTTGTGCTCACATGCAACGAAATGCGCTGAGAACCTCTCCCCCAGACCTAATTACCGCACTAGATCGTGGGGCGGGGGCCTGAGCTATGTAAAAATGTTGAATGTTAATATAAATCAATAAAACATCTAAATCTAAATAAGAATCTAAGTCTAAGTATAAGTATAACTATGAAATGAATAGGAATATAAATACAAATATAAATAAAAACATAAGTGTACATATAAATATAAATATAAGTAAAACTAAATATAAGAAATAATAAATAAACAGATAAATAAATAAATAAATAAGAAAAAAATATATATATACATTACATGCCTCTACATCCCCTTCAGGCCAGGCGGCTCCGTGACACGCAGAAGCGGTGTGACACACACTGACTCGGTCCCGAACTCCTCGGCCTCTGAAAGGCTGCTTGCTGTCGCTCGTCGTGCGCATTATTCAACAAGGAGTCTAGCAAGTCCCTTGTATGCACCCGACGAGTGTTCACCAATGCCATGGCACTGTGAAGCCCTTACAAACACCTGACGTGCCAGCATAGAGCTATCTATGGCCACTGCCTTGTCCCTCCCTTTCTCTCAGACGATGTATATATATATATATATATACTCTTCCAAAAACATTCAGCACCTTGACCATGGCGTGGAAAATGCCCAGCTGGAAAACTTCCTTCAGCTCGTAGTCCTCAAAGTTCGCGGGAAAGCCGTTGCTGGTAGCACTGGCCCGTTTGTAGGGTATGAGAAACAGTTTTTTTCACCCACCGCAGTCTCTGGCATGGAAATGCAACGTAGTGAGCCAGACATGCATCAATTTGGTCTTGGGGATTCTGGTCCGTGCACGCACTGGCTGTCTTGGCGCACGCCCTTCCTGCAATGCCCTGCGGGTACATGCAAGGGACAAGAAGATTGAGACGAATTGTGATTTCAAAGAGATCTGAATTCAGCCGTGATGCGAGGCCTTTCGACAACTGGGCATGGGTCTTGCGCAAGTCCTGCGCGTCCGAAGGCCGCTAGTGCCTGTATTTCCCATGCTGAATACTTAGACCGGTATCAAACTTAACCAGTGCTGCTTCTTGAAGGATTGAACGACAGTGTCCTCCACCAGGTCATCTGCCATCACCCGTCGTAACGAAACAAAGTCTCCCTGATCCAGGAGGCCTGGGTGCATGGCTTGGCTCGAGCAGGAAAACTCTTGCAAAAAAACAGCCCGGTGTCAGTAGTTGGACCAGTAGTTCACTGTGGAGATGGAAACCAAAGGCGGGCAGTAGGTAGGTCCCTCTCGCCTGCGCTCCCCTGAGTATCCATCCATGAAACTTCGGCTATGTGGCGAGGGCCAACATGCCTGCCTGAAGCGGCAGGCAGCTGTCACGTCGTGCATGGCCGGTGTGTGTTTTCCATAACCCATCACCCCAATCAACTACAGAAATCCATTCGCAAAACCATAGGTTGCGCTCGACCCGCAGAGTACAGCTGTGACAGCAACGCAGCATGTCCTCACCCACACCGGCAAAAAACAGTCCAGGATAACCTATCCACAAACGTACATTTCTCTCTCTCGCTCTCTCTCGGCCTCCGTCACTCTCTATGTATATGTATAGTGGTATATACGGAGTTGTATATGTACAGTTGTGTATAAAGACAGTGTGTTCAAATAGATTTAAAACATATGTCTAGATAGTATATACATACATTTATAGGCACATATACGTGTAGCCAACATTTAGTCGAGCCACAGTTAACTTGCTTGTAGGCCTCGGCAGCCCCAGCACGAAAGTCACGTGCACACCTTGGCAACGTACAGGATCTGTTCCTAGAAAAGCAGGCAGCACGCCTCCATTCTGCACTGCTCAACGACTTCGTTCATCTGCAAGACTTCCCATCCCACCGTAAACCCGGAGCTCCTGATTCTCAAGATTTCTCAAGCCATTCAAGCCCCCTATCCCACAACAGCCTGGTTCCCTCAGCTCCTGCAACTGAGGCACCAGTTGTTGGGATACACGACCTTCATTGCTCAAAAAGCAGCTTTGCTGTATTTTGCTGTCACCGGCTCAAGAAGCAGCGCTTGCAGAAACAATCGCCCCGTTCCAAACTGTACCTACGCCAAAATGTCGGCAACCATGACGTGACTTGCAGAGCATCAAGACTGGACGGGACATCCATGTCGTCGCCCGCTTCTGTGTCCATGCAGCTGCTTGCCCAGGCCTCCATCGTGCGCAGCTTGACCGAGCTGATGACATGGCGGACGTTGATGGTCTCACAGCAGAGAAGGACACGGGCTCAGGGGGCTCACGGCCCGAGGGACACCTACACAACCAACGAACGTGATGACATGGGGGTACAGGCAGCGCTGATGCCAGGCTACGAGGGTACCTTCATGTCCCCGCTCTGTCCCCGCTTGTGTCCCTTCCAGCGACCACTTTGCAACGGCTTTGCCAGTCTCGCCGAGGCGCCAAGAGGTCCAATGTGCCTGCTAAGCTTCGCTGCAAGACCTCGCAGGCTTTGCCAAAGCAATGGTTTCCGATCTGAGGCTTGCGGTTTCGAGAGCACTGAACAGCATGAAATGATAGCTTTTTTGGACACAGCATTGCATGAGCAGATTGACGTACCTCTCACAGTAGGGAGGATCACTCCTTTATGGCGTGGCTGCTGAAACCCCGGGTCGCGCCCTGGGCTCGCCGCCGCTGGCGCAGTGTCGCGGCGAGAGCAGCGGCCGCCATCGCCGAGGGCGTGGTCGGAACATGATTTGAGGGTTTAGGCGAGGCACGACTTTGACGCAACAAAGCTGGAGTTTTGAGGGTGGGAGCTGGGGCAAGCTGGCAAGGCGATAAGGACTCTGTGACACTGTGTATCTCGGTGTAGAGTCCCCAACTGTTCTAGCGCCGATGGGTCTGTGGTAAAGGAAAGCTGTGCTAGTGGGTGGAGTGGCCTTCAGGCTTTCTTGCCAGGCTAAGCTGGAAGAAGGTCGCCTCCCCCTCAAAGCCTGTGTTTTTTGGTATTTAGTTATTGGGGCCGGGTCTTGTGCCGTCCTGCTGCGATGGCTGTATGGTGCTATGCCTGTAAGGCGACTGTACTTCGAAAGGACGTGGGCCGGTCAAGGGATTTTCGTGATTTGCGGCTCTCGCTCGCTTACAGCGACATCTGCAGTTCAGACTCAACAAGCTTACAAGAAACCCGTTTCCTGAACTTTTAGATCCGACATGTAGGCACTGGTTTTCCTGGTCTTCCACTGCCTTCCCAAATTCGAGACCCGTCTAGCAGCTTTCAGTTCCATGAGCCTTGGCTTGCGACCACTGTAACAACCAGCTTCACTACGCCTCTTCAATGCAGCTTGTTCCAAAACATCTGATCACTGGCTGCTGCTCTGTTTTTGGCGATCCCTGTTGTCGGTTCAGCCCGCTTCGATGGCCGAGCATCTCCAGCAACTCTGGCATCAACTTCCATTTGCAGCCTTTCTCACAAGCATCGGCTGCACCAGAGTATGTGTACCTTGGCCGCTCACATGTTTTCCACAGGAAAAGGCCGGTACAAGTAATTCATCGAAGGAACTCGTTCGGCTTGATATCTTTCTCTGCCATTTCGGAGAACAATGCCAGTGCCAAAGGCCAGTCCGTGATTCGTGCACAAGAAGTGATGGTGGCGCTGCAGGCCACAAGATCAGCATTTACAAATTTGGCCACCTGACTTTGGCAGACTGTGTGAAGACTTGAGCAGACCAGCTAACTTACAACCTTACTTTGCCGAGCCACCATCACCTCGTACACAGAAACCGCACTGTGCCGCTGCGATGCTTTCTCACAAGCACTGACGAGGCTGCTGCATGTGAATTCGTTTGGGGATATGGCCCGATCTAGCATATGCTCCATCAAACCGAGCGCTGTGGACCACTGCTCTGCCTTTTCACCTCGGTTCGTGACGTACCGTTAGTAGTGGCTGTCCCTATCAGGTGTGGACAAGTCAAGTCCTACTGCCGTGGACAGCAAAACCGAGTTCAGCACAGGCTTTTATTGCGCTCGTGAAGCAAACCACGTCTGGATCAAGGGCAGACCCTGTCATTGCCCAAAGGAAATATAATGCAAACTGCCAGGTGCGCGCCCCTTCACAGCATCTCATAACTCCACTGTATGAAAAGCGGTTGGGAGCCACAAAAGCCTGTGTCATCACTTCCATTGTACGCAAAGCATCTTTCCAGTGTCTGACTGCGCTGCATGAACTGATGAAGCTGCTGTAGCTGACGACATCGGGCAAAACTTTCTGTGGGACGAGCTGGTTGAGAATGTCAAGCGCAAGAGACCAGGTGGTGTGCTGTGCACATGCAACGATGGCACTGTTGTAGCCGTACAGATTAGGCATCAGTCGCGCTGTGTCCATGCCGTCCAACATGGCAAGGGCAACAATCCACTCTTCCTTTTTCGAACAAGCACCTGTGACGCTGCAATAGCAAACCGCATCTGGGAAGAACCGTTCTGGAGCCATCCTTGCCAACATGCTCAACGATGCTGTCCAAGAGCTCTCGCGCTCGTAGGACAAGATGGTAGCCCGACGCTTAACAAATCCCTCAGCCCATTCATCGGGAGTCATCCCAACACATGTGACCCACCAAGGGCCCGCGGTGCAACCTTGCGCATATCAAAGTCGAGGGACGCCCTGCGTCAACCCATTTCTTCTTTGCCTGCCCCCCATGAATACACTACGTGGGCAGGAACTTTCTGTGCAGCCGAAGAGGCGCAGAAGCGACGCAGGCGCGCAAACCATGGCATGCTTCCCTCTGGATTAAAATTGCCGAGGCCGGTCTTGGACCAAATTCCATGATCACAGGAAGCAAAGAGGCGGCAACATGTGCTTCCTGACGTTTTCAAGTTAGGTGCTGGCATCCCTACGCGTCAAAGCTGACCGTTGAGAAGCAAACTCTGGAAGGGCTGCAGACGACCACGAACGAGGCATGCCAATGCGTCTAGGAGCGCCCTTTTCCAAATCAATCTCAAAGCTTCGATTTCGCTCCGGCCTGCACACGTACGACGACCTGTCAGCAAGTGCTTGTTTGATTTGGGCTGGGTTGTGTGAGGAGGTGAGCAAGCTTTTGTCCCAAACTTCACTCAACACCTCAATGCGTCAAAATGCTGTGCCAAGATGCTTTGCCCGTGTTGCCTCCTTCGAAAAGAGCCCGAAAGGCGCTGCCAAATGACTCCAAGCCATGGAAGACAGTCCTTGCATGGCCGGCCCCTGCGCACCCCACATGTATTGTTCCCCCTTCTTCAAAGAGATTCAGTATCTTATTGGCCCCCATACGGCCGCAACTTTGCATGACCGACAATCTCTCGCCAAGGAACTCCTCCACTTTGACCTTCCCCTCGTCAACCCACTTGGCCATGTCCTGTAGGAAGTTTCCGCGCTCGCCACTAAGCCAGGGGAAGCACTGAAAGCCTTCGATCCGCTGTGAGGTGTAGATCATGTTGGATATGTAAATCTTGTTGGGAGACATCTTGGGGTTGTTATAATCTGAGATGACGCCGCAGACGGCCACACGCCCGTTCGGCCGCAAACATTTCATCGCTGCTTCAAAGTGCATGCCGCCCACGTTCTCAAAATACATGTCGATGCCGGAAGGGGCGACCTTGCCCAGTGCCATGATCAAGTCCCTGGTCGACTGGCAGGCCTGTGGGTCACGAAGCGGATGTTTGCAGCAGCCAGCACAAGCAGCCCGAGTAAGCAGCCTCTCAAATGCGGACAACCATGACAGTCTTTTTCTGAAGCACCCCTCGATGCCTTGTAATCAATGCAGTGGTCAAAGCCGAACCGCTCAGTAACCAGTTTGCATTTCTCAGGACCCCCTGCCGAACCAATGACGGTGCAACCAAACACGTGTTTCGCGATCATGCCGACCATGGAGCCAACAGCTCCTCACGAGTTTTAGGGAGCACGAGCTGAATTAACAGCACTGAGAAGTGGCCCCACATTTTGTTCAGGATCATTTTTGTTTTCGGTCACTTGCCTAGCTGGTCTGTTCACTAACTAACAAAGGGATACGTAGGAGATTGAGTCAAGGGTTTCGGAGTTCTGGGGTGGGCATTCGAAGAAAAGGTCTTTAGGTTCAGGGCGGCTTCTTCGGTTTAGGGGTTCGACTCTGACAGTAATTGACTACGCGGGTCGATTGTGGGACGACCCACGTAGTGGATACCTGACTCATGTGGGGCGTACAGCACTGTGCAGCTACACTCCTGAGACTTTGGTTTTTACGGTTTTTAGGGTTTGGGGATTCTGGGGTCCATTTTCCGGTTCGGGCTTGGGGAAGAAATTGGGATTCGAAAGGAATCGAAGGGGTTGAAGGACAACGAGGCAACAAGAAATAACAAGAGATCCAAAACCACAAACAAGTTAACAAGCCATCCAAACAGACGCCCTGCCATGGGCAGCCTGCAGCACCGCTGACCCAAAGAACTTCGCCGTTCTTCGGTCGCAGGATGTCCGTCAATCCACCGTACGCGGTCGACCTAAAAGCAAGTTCACGACATGGCAGCCCACAACACATCCCAACACAAGTCAGCAATAAGTGCAGGCCCAGATGCCCAGGCATTCCCAATGCACCAATGCCCCGGCTAATGGTCTCCTGTGACATGATGTCTCCAGGAATTGCTCGGGTGATGCGTCGTGCATATGCAATGAAGACAAAGTGCACGCGCCCGCGTTCGCTTGTGTGCGTGCGCACGCACGCACGCACACACACACGGACATGTATAGGATCCTCGCTGAGGAGTCCCGTCAATCGTCGGAACATTGCAAGCTTAGATGCTGGCACTGCCTGGATGTCAATGTATGGCAGCTCTGCCCCGAAAAGGTCTCCCGGTTCCCACTCCGACACCTTGGACTCCAGAACTTTACCGGCCACCAAGCCTAGCATCGGCGCATTTGCCTTGTAGTCCCCGTCAGATCGTATCCGGTACCGCATGTATGGGTCAGCACTTACGACGAGAAGCTGCACCAAAATTCCATCTCCTATCTGTGGACGTGGGAGTTGTCGCAGCTCGAAATGTTCAGGGCCAGGAACCCCTTGGTTCAAGTTTGTCCGGAGGATAAGAGCCGTTGCCATTGCGGAGGCGCAGCGCTGCACATCAGTTGCGAAGGCTCGAGCCACGTGGCCAAAGCAAGCAAAAACTCGAAACACATCTGACATGCCAGTGTCCAGTTAGAAGATTGAGATTGCCGTTGCCCACCATGCCTTGGTGGAAATGCTAATTTGTACGGGTTTTGTTTGCTGGTTGTGGTTAGCGTGTCAGCTTTCTGAAACGTTGGCGGCAAATGGTCTTCGATTCCACAACCTGCAAAAACTCCGTTGACTAAACAAGCACTTGCTTCTGACTGCTGGTACGGGAGTCCTGCAGGGCACCGAGCTTTCACAGATGCGAACGACGAGCTGAAATTTGTTTCGCTTTTCTTCCTGCGCCATCTGCATCTGCGCTGGCAGTCCCTTGAGGTCTCAAGCTTCTGGCGACGACGACACAGTAAACTTTGCTAACTAAGGCGGTCGCGGTAGCCTTGCAGAAGCACTTGTCACATGAGATGCGGTGGCTGTGAAACTCATTGGCACAGCTGATTCGCGAAGCCAAATCACAATTCCAGTGTCACTGCATCCGTAACACGCACAACCACTTCAATGCACAACCGCAAGCCACGCAGTGGCCCCGACATCACATCAAACTTCAAGGACTGTACAGTTCTCACAAAGTCGGGCTGTCCGGTCACCTTCTACAACCTTCAGGGTGCAATGCTGCACGAGATCTACAAGTCTTCCGCTCGTACCAGAAGCGAAACTCAAACGTTTGGGCTGCACTAAAGCGCTTTGAGTCATTACTACCTTTTGTCTACCCGCGCAACCTCCCCAACGATCCAGGCTTCAGCCTCTGGTCCGTCCGCCTCAGGTGCCTGTAGAGCCGCAATGTACTGCTCCGCAGCTTCCTTTCCTGGCAGTGCAACAAGAAGCCCTCCTGAGGTCTCTGCCGAAAAGCCGCTGGTCAATTGGTAGTTGGCATCAACATTGCTCTCCAGCGCTGCGAGGCCTCTGATGATTGGTAGCATCTGTATTTCCAAAGACACGTCGTTTTTCTGTACGGCTGCCAGGTTGGAGGCATGGCCAAGCAAACCGAAGCCAGTCACATCGGTGGCCCCATGAGCGCCGTAGAGGGACATCAACATTGCTGCCATGCGGTTCAATCGCATCATTCCAGCCTCGGCCTTCTTCACGGCACGCACGGCAGTGTCGAGATCGATTCGGGTGCTGGCCTTCTGCCACTTTGCCGGATCCCCAAGCCAAAGTGCAAGATTGGCTGCTACTTGACAGCCTAAAGGCTTTGTAAGAACGAGGACATCACCCAGTTGCAAACCGTCAGCTCTCACAAGGTCCTTATCGGTTACTGTTGTGGTGGCACACCCACCAATGATTGGCCACGGGTTGAACACCGTTTGGCCACCAGTCACCCTGGTCCCAGCTTCCTTGCATGCATCGTTGAAGCCTTGAATCATTTTTAGCGTCACGATATCACGATGACTCTCCGGCATCTTCGTTGAAACAGAGAGGATCATCAGAATAGTGTCAACTCGATGGGCTCCTATGGCATACAGATCCGACAGCGTGTTCGCACACGCAATACGCCCTTGATTGTATGGGTCTAAAGAAATAGGGGAGAAAAAATCCGTGGTGCTGGCCAAATAGATGGACTCTGATTGGCCTGCAGCAGCTCCAATTGGAACAAGCGAAACGTCAGGAGAGTCCTGGGTGAGCATCGATCCGTCCCCGATGCTTGTCAGCAACTCTGTCAGCTTATCTTGCCGCACCTTGCACCCTCAGCCCTTGCGCTCCGCAAAGCCTGTGAAGACGAAGTCCTTCGGTAGCCCGAGAGATTCAGGATCAAACAATTTTCGTCGGAACTCTTCGCACATGGGGAACCGCGCTGTGGAAGGGAGGTTAGTACGTGTGGTGGCAAGTCTTGAGAGCGAGATGCCGCGGACGCACTTGCACCTGTCACAAAGCTGGCTCAGCCACGCAACCATCATAAAGTTTAGAACCATCGTCGCAAGCGAAAACTGGGCAAAACACTGTTGAAACCCTGGCTGGCAACGTATGAGGCAGTTTTCGGGTTAGCAGAAACGATTTTTTTTAAAATCCAACAGCATGAGAAGACGCCGACCACAAAACGGCACAATTGAACCTCCAAGTTTATGGTAGGGTTTCATGCAATGAGAACACTTACACATGAGAACACTTACACGTGTCAGGATTTCCTGGATCGTCCGAATTGATGTCACAAAAATGCCGCCCCCCCCCCCCCCCCCCCCCCCCCCCCCCACCAACCAAACTCCCGGGGAGGCGGGCACGGTCCCGCACCGGGGCAAACCCGAATGCAGGCTATCTCGTATTGAACAATGCAAAGAGTGCAGGAAGCGTGGGATTTTCGCATGAAACGCATGATGGTGGCTGCCTTGAGTGCGATCGCAATGTCGCTTCCCGTGCAGCATCCCGTGCCGGACCTCGAGACTGCGTGGCTTCTACTGCCCCACTATGCCGTGCTGCGGGCAAACTATTTGTTGAACGCGCCACTCGCGCTCACTGCCGAGCATGCGACAAATCACGATGCTGGCATTGCGGCGTGCTTCTGCATCTCAGCTTGCCTTGCAGCGTGGGGGTCGAGTGCGAGCGCGGTCCCGCTCATTGCCAAGTCGCGTCCGATACATCTTTTTTTGCCACCCGATATTGCGGGCCCCGGCTTTGCACGAGGAAACCCGATATTTTGATACGAGCTGACCCCGCGCGCAGGGCGAAAGTACTATCAAAATGTTGCCTGAATGAGCAGCAAGGAGGGAGCGCCAAGGGAGCGCCAGCTGTACCAGTTTGTTGCTTTTCATAAGCACCACCAGCCTAGCAACTGATGCGCATGATGCTCGCCCTGACGGCTGCTGAACACCAACGGCCTAGCAGCTGATGCTCATGATGCTCGCCCGGCCGGCTGCTGAACACCAACAGCCTAGCAGCTGATGCTCATGATGCTCGCCCGGCCGGCTGCTGAACACCAAACAGCCTAGCAGCTGATGCTCATGATGCTCGCCCGGCCGGCTGCTGAACACCAACAGCCTAGCAGCTGATGCTCATGATGCTCGCCCGGCCGGCTGCTGAACACCAACAGCCTAGCAGCTGATGCTCATGATGCTCGCCCGGCGGGCTGCTGAACACCAACAGCCTCGCAGCTGATGCTCATGATGCTCGCCCGGCCGGCTGCTGAACACCAACAGCCTAGCAGCTGATGCTCATGATGCTCGTCCGGCCGGCTGCTGAACACGAACAGGCTAGCAGCTGATGCTCGTGATGCTCGCCCGGCCGGCTGCTGAACACCACCAACAGCCTAGCAGCTGATGCTCAGGGTGCTCGCCCGGCCGGCTGCTGAGCACCAACAGCGTAGCAGCTGATGCTCATGATGCTCGCCCGGCTGGCTACTGAACACCAACAGCCAAGCAACTGATGCTCATGATGCTCGCCCTGACGGCTGCCGAACACCAACAGCCTAGCAGTGGCTGAACACCAACAGCCTAGCAGCTGATGCTCATGATGCTCGCCCGGCCGGCTGCTGAACCATGATGCTCGCCCGGCCGGCTGGTGAACTCCAACAGCCTAGCAGCTGATGCTCATGATGCTCGCCTGGCCGGCTGCTGAACACCAACAGCCTAGCAGCTGATGCTCATGCTCGCCCGGCCGGCTGCTGAACACCAACAGCCTAGCAGCTGATGCTCATGATGCTCGCCCGGCCGGCTGCTGAACACCAACAGCCCAGCAGCTCTCACCCGGCCGGCTGCTGAACACCAACACTAGCAGCTGATGCTCATGATGCTGGCCCGGCCGGCTGCTGAACACCAACAGCCTAGCAACCGACGCTCATGATGCTCGCCCTGCCGGCTGCTGAACACCAACAGCCTAGCAGCTGATGCTCATGATGCTCGCCCGGCAGGCTACTGAACACCAACAGCCAAGCAACTGATGCTCATGATGCTCGCCCTGACGGATGCTGAACACCAACGGCCTAGCAGCTGATGCTCATGATGCTCGCCCGGCCGGCAGCTGAACACCAACAGCCTAGCAAACGATGCTCATGATGCTCGCCCTGCCGGCTGCTGAACACCGACAGCCTAGCAGCTGATGCTCATGATGCTCGCCCGGCAGGCTACTGAACACCAACAGCCAAGCAACTGATGCTCATGATGCTCGCCCTGACGGCTGCTGAACACCAACGGCCTAGCAGCTGATGCTGATGATGCTCGCCCGGCCGGCTGCTGAACACCAAACAGCCTAGCAGCTGATCAACAGCCTAGCAGCTGATGCTCATGATGCTCGCCCGGCCGGCTGCTGAACACCAACAGCCTAGCAGCTGATGCTCATGATGCTCGCCCGGCCGGCTGCTGAACACCAACAGCCTCGCAGCTGGGGGTTGTCTGATTTTCTTGTTCCCAGGAAAGCACCAAGCGCCGCGCCTTTCGCGGAGACATAAGATTATCATAGAGTTTTCGTCGATGATATAGTCGACATAACCAAGTACAAACAGCAGGGAAGCTGGGTGCGTTTTCCAGGCCCCCCAAAACGCACTTTGCCCTCTCACCCCAAGAAGGTGAATCAATGTGCTGGTTTCCATGCTTGTGGACAAGTGGTCGACACACTTTGCTCTCTCATCCCAAAATGTGCTGCTTTCAGTTCTTCTGGACAAACGGTCCGCCCCTAAAGGCACCCATAGTGCAGGTTTCAGCCTATTTGGGGCTCACACTGATAGAATATCCTGCCCCTTAACCTTTAAGCCCCATTGCGAGTGCGTTTATGGACCGCGCCTAAACGCACCCATTGTGCAGGTTTGCCTATTTGGGGATCATACTGATAGAATATCCTGCCCCTTAACCCTCAAGCCCCAATGCGAGTGCGTTTGGGGACCGCGCCTAAACGCACCCATTGTGCAGGTCTCGGCCTATTTATGGTTCGTACTTATGGACTCTCATGCCCCTGAACGCCTCAAACCCTATTGCGAGTGCGTTTAGGGACCGCCCCTAAACGCACCCATAGTGCAGGTTGGTTTAACGCACTCGCTTGTTTTTTTTTTTTTTCCGCGCGCCTTTTTCCATCAGCCGGGAAGTGTCCAATCTGCCCTTCCTGCTCCTACGCGGCGCGCAGCGGCAGCAGAGAGGGCAGCGCCGGTTCGGCAACCGGCTGCGCTGGTCCGCGCCAAATGCCGCCTTTATCAATACTATTGTCATTATACTTTTCATCTAAATGTATATTTTTTCTATTATTTTTATCTTTTTCTTTTTCTTTCTTACATTTTGTTTTCCCACTAGTTGTGTGTGTATCATATAATATAATATATTATATGAGATATGTAGTTTGGTACCGCGGCATTGATAGCCTATCAACCTACCCTACCCGTGTCGAATCAAGGTATTAGGTATAATATATTAGGTTATTAAATAGAATAGAAAATAGAAATAGAAATAGAAGTGCCAAAAAGGAGTGGAGACGGGCCACCTGAGTCATTGTAATAAAAAGACATATATTTTTTAATGCTGAAAATGTTCGTGCAATATATGTTCGTGCTGATCCATCACTAGTGTTTCTATCAAACAAAATTAAAAAACAATAAGAATCACTACAAAAACGTTGCTGAAAAAAACACCAAAAAACAAAAAACAGTTTCAAGAGTCAATATGTTAGATGGTGAATATCAATCATATGATGTACCAGACCAACAACCAACAGCAGCGTGGACGCTAGCGCGCAGCACGGGGGGAGCTCGCAGGGACCGCGCGCGAACGAGGCGACGCAGGAGATCGTGGGCCTCGCTGCCCCAACGCCCGCCGACCTCAGATGCCAGCACCACGAGCCTTAGCGGTCCGGGCCGAGCAAGCTTTTTGCTCAGGGTACCGTGCGAGTTTCCGGCGCCGCGCGACTTCGATGGCCGCGCCGTCACGATCGCGACCTCCCGGCTGCGGCATCCCGTCCGCGCGCAGAGGTGACACGGACGTGACATCGCAGCGCAGCGACTCGCCGCGCCACACAAGACGAAACCGAGGGGTTTCGGCCGGGAGCCCAAGCGCGGTGGTGTGCAGAAGCCACTGTTGAGGCACAACGCGGCTTTCAGCGCCAACCGCCTCGCGAGCGACCCGCACCCACGCGCGCTCGAGGAGCGGGGCTCGTCGCGCCAGCAAGCCACTGCGGGCGCATGCAGCACGGTGATCCCCGAGCTCATCGACGCGGGCGCAGGGGAGGGGGAGGCGTAAGCGTCGGCGCAGAGCGATGAGCATTTCGGGTGGCGCGAGCGTGCTGGCTGCGTCTGCTGGGACGGCACGGAGCCACTCGCCAGCGTGGGCACCTGACTGTGAGCGCAGCACGGAGGCTGAGGAGGATTAGGAGGAGGCGCTCGCGGTAGAGTGCGGGAGCTGCCGGTCTTTTTTTTTTTTTTTACGGCTCTTTTCCCGCAAGCGAATCTCTATGTACAAGGCCAAACCTCCCCTCGTTCCCACTGCAGCCTCACGGGGGCGGCTGGCGATCACCGGGAAGGTGTGGCAGGCCTCCGCCAACACTTCCGCCAAAGGCGGCTCAGTGCCATCGCACTCGTCCGCCATATCAAGGGGGAGCTCCAACAACGACCAGGCCAGCGCCCGCTGGGCGGCCACACAGCCAGCATGCGCGCCCAGCGGTGGCATGCCGCTTGGCGCGCAGACTGCCGGAGCTGCGCCGGAGCTGCGCGGGCTTTCGAGGCCGCCAAGCGGCGGAGAAAGTCCGCCAGCTCAGCGCCGAAACGGCCGCCTACCTCGACTGCCAGGACAACCAGCCGGCAGTGGCGGGCCGCCAGCAGCTCAGGGTAGGTGGCTTGGCGCTTGCGCCGTCCCGCATCGGCTGCAACTTTGCCGGGGACGCGATCGGCCCCCGCGCGTGCAGACCCGTCCCGCGACACGGGGCTGACGAAGTTCGTGTCGACCGCCACCGGGACGTCAACTGCCAGCCACGAATCCAATCCCCGGTCTCTGCCGGCTCATCGGGCGCGCGCTGGGGGCGCTACGCCTTCCAGGAGGGTGGGCCAGTCCAGGCGCGTGGTCAAACCCTCGGCATCCAGGACAGCGCCTGCGGCTGCCGCGGCCCTCAATGAAGGCGCTGCTGCCGCGTCGGCAGCCGCCAGCTCACGCACGCACCTCGCCGCAGCATCCGGCCTGCGCTGGTGCATGACTGGGAGCGCATCAGCCCACGCTGCCCAGTATGCAGCCGCGCGCACTCCCAAGCCGCCCAACAAGGTGGGCAGGAAAGCCAGTGAGCGCGCTGCGTCCCAAACCTCGCCTTCCACGTCGGGCTCAGAAAGGAGATGCTGCAGCGTCCATCATATGGCGCTATCGTGCGCGGCCGCGTACTCGCCGGACTCGGACGGCGGCACAGTGCGTACTGCATGCTGTACCCGCGGGCACGCGCAATACAGCAACAGGAGCCATGCGCATTGCAGATCTGGCAACTGCCTAAGCTCCTGCAGCAGGCTTTGCGCGGCTTGCAGGCGCTCCTCCAAGCGGCGACGGACGAAGTCGGGGCTGCCGATGGGAGCGCAACGAAGCCGCGGTCTGCCGCGTCCGCCACGCCGCCCCACATGTCTGGCCCGAGTTCTGCTATGCCAGGTGGGGGAGGGCCTCCGGCCGTGCGGTACACGCGGATTTTGCCAAGGTTGGCCGCTACTCCGGCGCGCGCCTCGACAATTGCAGTGGTGTCGTCGAGGGCGGTTCGGGCGCGAAGCGAGGTCGTGACGAGGTACAGGTCGGCGACCTTCTGCCTCCCTCGTGCAGTGCATCAGGCCGTGCCAAAGCAAACAATGCCGGCGCCAACGCGTCGCCTTGCTCGCAGCCTTCCCCTTGTATGAAGATATAGATGGAGAAATTGAAGAATAGAATGATACCAAAATTCCAAAAACTCAAGCCTTTTTGCAAATCATTTCTTTAATCTTTAAGTTTTTACACAATTAAATATTAAATCGCATGCACGAATTCGTTTTTACATTATGAATACTGTGCCCCTACGATCATTTCCTAATGCATTAATCGTTACCTTTTCACTCATTATCATGCATACGAAAAAACTAGTGAAAAGAACTTAATGCATCACTCACGCACATGCAGACCAACTTTGGGGTTGTTAAAGAGAACGCAATGTGCCCCATTATGACGTAGAAAAACTGGTTGTAAAAGCATAAAAGCAGAAAGTAAAGCGTATTCGTTTCTTGTAAAACCAAAAATCCTTAATAAAAAATTTTCTAATGTCGGCTCACTGCGCCCACTGTTCGCGAGAAAACGAAATGATTTGGGGATTTCCAGGACAGCTCATTTTAAGCACAAGGACAAATGTACTGTCAAGAGATTTCTGATCCAATATTGAAATAGTGCCTTTTTACCAATCCTATTAATTATATTAATGTTCCCTTAACACCCCTATAGTTCTAGGGGAAAATGATAAAGAATGAATACAGTTCGTGCTCTCCCTCTTTATCTTCGTGAGCACACCAAATAATTATTACCGGACGCCCGAAGACCGTAACTCTTAAAATTAGCGGTCCCTAAACGCACTCGCAGTGGGGCTTGAGGGTTAAGGCGGTTGAGGGGCACGATAATCTATCAGTTTGAACCCCAAAAAGCCTGAAACCTGCACCACAGGTGCGTGTAGGGGCGGTCCCTAGACGCACTCGCATTGGGGCTTGAGGGTTAAGGCGCTTAAGGGGTTCTGTCAGTATGAACCCCGAGGCTGAAACCTGCACTAATGGGTGCGTTTAGGCGAGGTCCCTAAACGCACTCGCATTGGGGCTTGAGGGTTTGAGGGTTAAGGGGCAGGATATTCTCAATCAGTATGAACCCAAAATAGGCTGAAACCTGCACAATGAGTGCGTTTAGAGGCGGTCCCTAAACGCACTCGCATTGGGGTTTGAGGCTTCAAGGATATTCGATCAGTATGAACCCAAAAGAAGCTGAAACCTGCACCACGGGTGCGTTTAGAGGCGGTCACTAAACGCACTCGCTTGGGGTTTGAAGGTTAAGGGGCGCGATATTCTATCCACCCGATTATCCCTTTCGCGGCGCCTTCCGCCGCGCTTTCGCGGGCCTTTCGCGGATACTAAAAAGCAAGCATAAAATATTCGCCATTAAAAAAAGACAGGGGTTTGCGGATAACCCCCAGCTGATGCTCATCATGCCCGGCCGGCTGCTGAATACCAACAACCTCGCAGCTCATGGTGCTCGCCCGGCCGGCTGCTGAACACCAACAGCCTAGCAGCTGATGCTCATGATGCTCGCCCGGCCGGCTGCTGAACACCAACAGTTTAGCAGCTGATGCCCACGATGCTCGCCCGGCCGCGGGCGGCGAGCGCAGCGCCGTGACGCGCAGGAGTTGCCGGACCAAGTGGCGAGCGTCCTGATTCCACCGGCCACCAACTTCGGCGGCCAGGACGCATAGCCCGCCGCGCCTCAGTTCCGGGTATGTGGCGCGCTTGCAGGCTTTCGCCGTGCGGAGAGCAATCCTGGGAGTGTCTGCCGCATGGGGTGTGTCGGCTGTGCTGATTGGGCTCACCAACGTGGCGTCACAGCACAAGGCCATGCCCTGCGGGGATGCCCCAAATACTGGCTTTTTGTCACGGCCTGCCGCGTCCCACCAGCAAAACACCGACGACTGCCCGTAGAACTTTATTCAGTGGTGGATTAGCTTTGACGACAACGGTCCTGCCGAGCTCGACGTGGATGGAATGATCGCCGGTATCGCCGCTCGGGCAGCCCCTGGTGCCAGGACGGGCACGGCGGGGTCGGGGGGCCTAAGCTGGGTCTAAGGGCGGCATCTGCAGCGGCCATCCAATCAGCAGGCCAACCGAAGGGTACCTATTCCCGCGTTACTACTGCGCGTACGCGCGTCCCTTGCCACGGAGGTGGCGTGCCGAGTGTACACGTTCCTAGCACCATTGCGGCAACTCCGTGGCACCTGGCGGAACGCAATATGCGTCGCCCTCGAGGCACTGCGAGACGCCGATGGCGCGCAAGTTGGGTTCCTCGCCGTCACGCAACGTACAGCCTGTTCGCGCGGGCAGCGGCCGGCATCTACAGCGAAGCAGGGGCGCGCGTGGCCGCCGGTGTCGCCCTCTTCGACCACGAAATCAGCACGGCTTGCCGTTGTGGCGCTGAGATCGCCGTCGACACGACGCGGGTGAGCCCGCTGCAGCGGTGCGGGAAAAATGCACTCTACTCCTGCACTGGAAGAATTTGCTCGTAAAGCTTACAGTTCGGGGTGTTTTGTGGCTCCCATCTTTTTCAGGCTTTACTCGTATCTACCATTACACCTGAATTGTAATTCGTTTTTTAACCATTTTAAACCAGACCTAAAGAACACTTTGCACAATGTGTCTCCTCGCTGGGCGTGGGATGTGATGAGGGCACTGATGAGAGCTTATGCATTGACGTTGAGTTCCATGGGTTTTGCTGAAAGAGAACCGCTTTGCTGCAAAAACCCCAAACGCAAGTACATAAAATCAATCATACCGACCCATTAGCCTCATTTGCCAGAGCCCCGAGTGGAGAAAAAATCGCACGGAAACAACTGCCAGAAATGGACTTGCAAATTGTGCAGCAATGCAAAAACTCCAACACCATGGCAGCACGACAGCAGGCCGCTGGAGAGCAACAGTCCGCAACACCCCCATGCGCAATAGCCGCGGCGCTCGCCCTCACACCAACAGAGCTTCCTGCGAACTTGCGGCCAAGTAGTAGTCTGCGGAAGCGAGCGCCGCGACCGCTACCTGTACGGGGACGGCACCGCAGACTGGAGTCTGTGGAGAGCACCCGCATGCACCCGCGTCCGTGGCGTTGGCACTCGCTGTACATCCGGCGGGCCGGGTGCTTCGATTCTCCCACGCGTACGCCTGCGCAAATACA
This sequence comes from Symbiodinium natans, assembly GCA_905221605.1. Classification (NCBI taxonomy): domain Eukaryota; class Dinophyceae; order Suessiales; family Symbiodiniaceae; genus Symbiodinium; species Symbiodinium natans. The sequence goes on from CAJNDS010000347.1 coordinate 42,876, forward strand.
TGCCGTGATCCTCCTCCCACTTGCATGCAGACCCCCGAGATAGTGCCAGCGCCAACAAAGTCACGCAGGTTACGGTCTGAGATGCGGAGCTGATTGATGAGCTTGTCACGGATACGATCCTTGTGCATGCCCTTTGCTCTGCTTCTCCCGCGGATGTCGACTCAGATTTTTGAACTTTTCCGTTGTATACCGAGAATAACTGACATCGGTGGATCGTTCGACGATGTTCGACGTTTTCGGCCCCTTGGCTTCCGTTCTTTACTGAATGTTGAAAAGCAGAAAGACATGCCATTTCCATGCCGCCGCCAACGAACAACAAGTTGAAAGAGTGCTGCCATCTTGCTCATGCATGCGCTTCGCGTCGTTGACTTGCGTTTACGTGGTCCTGAGCCTCGACGGACCGTGCTCTGCCGAGACTCGATCCATTGTTGTATTGCGCCACTTGACCAGTAGATGCCTTGTGGATCGGCCTTGCTGCTTGAAGGGGCGCCAGCAGCCTCAGATGGCCTAGTGGCTGCGCGCGTCCAGCTGCTGAGGAGGGTCACTCTGAAAAGGGGGCATGGGCCTTTGCCAGGTCTTACGCAGTAAGCTCCTGTTGCATTGCTGAGTCCAGTGCAAGCCACGCTCAAACCGGTGACAGAGGCGGAAAACTCGATCATCAAAGACACTTGTAATGGGCCTTTTCCAGACCTTGCTGGACCTGGGGTGTCATTGTAACTAATCACATCCATGCCCACTTGATGACTTCGCAAGTTGATTTGCAGCAGCCACAACTGCTATAGTCCTGTTCCTGTTCGTGTTCGTGTGAATACTTCGAATTTTCACTACGGCAGACTGCCATGGCAAACCCTCGACACTGGGGTCGCTCTTCTTCTCCAAAATGTGTTGGCGTCCTGATAGCGACAGGCCTTACAGGTTCTTGTTACTGAAACGAAGTGGACTGACCTCCATCCAAAATGAGCTCTCCATGGCAAGAGAAATCCGAGAGTCAAACCCTATTGAAATCAACCTCTAGCCACCATTGCTAGCGGAGCGTGCACAGCTGTAGATTGACTCTGACAAACAACAGTTGGGCTGTGCCACGCTTGACGTATTGCGTTGGAATCCGGACTCGTCGCTAGCTTGTCATTCTAGTTTTTCGCGGCTTCACTCGCTCAGACTGAGCAGTGGATCGGTCGTAAGGTCGCGTGGGAACCGGATGAGTGCTGACATGGTTTCCTGTACACGCTACTTGAAGGAGCTTGCTTACAGCACCTACTTACTCGCAAATTGGTGCAGCGTGTGCTACATGTGACCAAATGTCTTAGTTTTGCATAATCCTTGTTTTTCGCACCATCATGCTCACTAGTTATATATTGGAAGACATTTTGAAGGGGACAGAAAAGAAAAGTTTTTATAATTGACCAACTCAGGAACTCTACGTGACTATTCCAGTCTTTGCAAGATACACAACCACACAGCAAAAGGCACCTTGCCATTTTAGCACGCTGGGCCAGTCGGGCAACCTGAAGCAATTCACGCGTACCAAAGCGGAGATGTTCTCCGACAGCGTACGAAACTCCCCGAAACTCATGCTAAGCCACTTCTTGGACTTGTCGTCTTCACTTGGAATGGAAGCAATCTTCACGCACACGGATTCGCACAAAAGCTGCTCACCGCGGCTCAGAAAGCACTCAGTGTGGAAACGGGCAGGTCAAAGCAGCGGCCACGATCCTGGGTTCAAGTACGTCTGTTTGAGGGCTTGCTGACTTTGTGGTTGTGAGCCGGTCAGTTGGGGTCATGGCGGGCAAGTTTACACCTAGATGAGTTGACATGGAGTGGAGGCTTCGGATGACGAACGCAATTTCCAGCAGGAGACCTTCATGCCAGGAATGATACAAGAACAGCCCTTGGCTCTGTATCTCTGAGCCGCCACCCGAATTTCAACCCCAGCGCTGAAACCTCCGTACAAGACCCAAAAGGAGAGCCGGGCCAAGCATCTCGGGGCTTTCCAGGCACTCCTTGGGAGATGATCCAAAGAGCTTTAGGGGAGAGAGTTGCTCTACCAAACTGTGGCTTCTCAAGGGGTGTTGAAGAGTTTCTATGGCCCGTCGCGGCTTGCGCGAACCATCTAGACCCTCCAGAGCTTTCGGGATTGGGTGCTAGGGTTTGAGATGCTTTCGCACAGCTGGTTTCAAGAGCATGCACTTTCCGGCGAACCCCTCAACAGGCCGTAACAGACTTATGCCGGCAATCCCCACGACCCAAACCCTGGATGGCATGCGAGAAACATCCAAAAGCCCAAAGGGCCCGTGTACTCAGTATTCATCGAGTTCATCGTCAACGAACAACATACACAAACCCTTGTCGTGGCTAGGGTCGCTGATGTTGAGCGTGGCGTTGCCAATCGGGGCAATGGCCGGGGGAGGCAGCACCTCAGTCAGTTGCCAGTGTCCAGGGAAGCGGGTGCGGGTGCGGGTGTGTTGCTTATTGTTGCAGCGCAAGCCATGCACGGTCCCATCGTCCTCGCATGAAATTGCTTTGCAAATCACAAAACACCCCCCCCCCCCACACTTCCAGTGCCTTAGTCTGCAAGCTCCTTGGAACCAAAACCGAACCTTGGGCTGGTTGGTGTCTGGTTTTTTTTTGAGCCACGCGCTCATTCGTCAAGCGATGGCAAAGGGAAATGGCATATTTGGAACCAACCAGCCAAAGTTTACAGCGGTTCGCCACGAAGGCCAAGATGCGCTCCAATCCACCACTTTGTCCACACGCTTCTCGTGCTGCACCTTCATCCTTAGATCAGATGCGACTGCATGGCAGCGTGTCGAGGCCTGCAGTAGCCAACCATTCTCAGGCTTTGTGGTGGACGTTGATGGTCATTGCCAAGAATCCACAGCTCCTTGCTCGGGCAAGCAGGCCTCTTGTGCCTCAGGTGCTTCAAAAGCTAAACCATGAGCCAGCCTTTTACTCTTACCAGCATGTGGGCCATGCGCGGGAAGTCAACTTCGACCCCAAAAAAGCAGATTCGTCAGATTCGTCACCTCATCCGGTTGAAGTCAAAGCCTGACAAAGTGCACCCCAGTTGCTTGTACTCCATGGGGGCCACGTCTGAAGGAACGAAGCTACACTTGTCGACCTGCGGTGTGGTCTCGAGCCTATAGAACAACCCAACCGAGTCTGGAGGTGTGCTTGGCAGATGCCAGTCCGCCCACACCATTGCGCACCTCGCCGGCCGGCGCATCCCAGGTGCTGTTCACGTCGTACTTCTTGTACTGCTTCTGCCTGCACCACATCGCGGAGGGTAATGTTTTCGGGCGCTTGCGGATAAGGCTCTTTTGGGTAAAATTCCGGGAAGCAATCAGAGCCATGATGGAGGCATGCATAGGCATGCTGGATCGAGCTTTCAATGCCAAGGCGTGGTGCCTAGTGAGTCTGCTGCTCCTTTGCATGCGGATGGGCGGGCTTGGAAACGGGCACATCCAGGCAAGTACTGTCGAGGTATGCGGGCTCTCAAACAAATATCTAAGGATCATACCCTTCATTTGGAAGAGATGCACGACAAGCAGCCCTGGCAGCCACAGTAGCAGCCGAGTGGCAGATTGAAGTAGTTGTCCAAGAGATAGAGCTTATCCTGCCGGGAGCTGGCAGCATATGTACAACGCCGCGCATGCGGCGCGAGCTGTCACAAATGCTTGATGCTGGAACTTTGGTGTGAATAACATTTGCTTGAAGGGAGGACGGGGGAAAAAAACCGAAGCAGGGTAGCAGCGGGCCGATCCCGGAAGCCTGGCCAGCGAGGAAGCCCGGAGACAGTGTGAGGCCATACTCCTCCTTGTCCTCAGGCTCGGGGGGCTTTACGCTTCGCTGCCTGGGCTTAGCCTTACGAAGGCGAGTATTCTAGAACGCACAGGCTTCATTTCATGCGAGGGCTCCAGCGGGTTCTCAGCCAATCTTCCACGCCCATACGCCCATGACATCCAAGGCCCTGGCCATGGACCACTGAAACGCAATGGCGCCGCTCATAAACTGCCCCATGTCCTGCAAGCCATCTCAAAAACCAGGTCTCCAGTGGACAATGCTGGACAATGTAAGGGCTGCAAGACTGGCTACCAGATGTGTGTGTGTGTGTGTGCTGCAGGTAGCTGACACGGTACATGCGGGTGGATGCCCAACTTGCGAAGTCCCAGAACATCCCAAAACCCATTCTGCCCCACTGTCTGCTGTCGCCTCGCCAAGGAAGTGCTTCACATCTGGCCAAGTTCGGCCATCTGAGGAAAGCGAGGTGGCTTCTTGTGGTGCTTTACATGTACAAAATGACAGCTTGTCTCGGCTCATGCGCTTTAGGAGGCTGCGTGTGTGTTTGTGTGCTTTTGGCTATGTCGGCTATGTCGGGCGAGGTGCACCTGCGCGCGCTGTTTCAGTGAAACCGACAGTAGGGGTCGTATGTCGTGCTGCCGTGCAACCAGCATCCCCCCTCAAAAACCGAAGTGCCTGGGTATGGGCATTTCGTCTTGAACTTGCCCAGGTTGCAGCCGAACCTGACTCGATCGTAACGGCTCAAAAAGGTGTGGACAAAGCCAGGGCTGATTTTGGCTGTGCTCTCAGGGGCAACCGCTTCATGCTTTTCCTTTTTCTTCGCTCCATCGCTCACCTCAAGTCTTGTGACAGCCGCAAACCCTCGTCTGCTCCCATCCCAGCGGCTCGCTGAAAATGAAAGGCACCGAGAAGTCCTCGAAGTCCTGGAGAGCGACTTTAAGACTTTAAGGCAGCTTCTGGTGCTTGTGATTCTTTTGTCGGGGGCGAAGATGGTCTCACCGCAGAAACAAAGGCTTTTGTTTTGTTCTCAGGGTTGTCGGCATAAGAGGTTTTCTCCGCTCTTTTCGATCATAAAGCCGTCTCGCTGCGAATCTACTTTGATTCTCTCAGCTTAACCTTTCCTCTCTGAAGCCGCGAGCTTCGAGCTTAACGTCCCGACACGCCCGTCTCGTTGTTGAACACATCTGCTTGTCTACTTGAGCCCGTAACGGAACCCGTTTTCCGAACCGTAATCGCACATTCCTTACAGTTCTTTTTCTTAGGTCTTTAGGGATGTGAACCTGAGCGTTGAAGCACCAGGTGCCAGTCACGACGTGCCCGTGTACTGCAATTGCCTATATGTTGCGCTTCGTCCCGCAAAGCCCGGCCTGCTTGATGTCCTTGTACGGAGAGTACTGGAAGTTGTCGGCCTTTCCATCCCCAGGATACGTTTCCTGAGCAAGAGGAAGCTCAGCACATGTTGACATACTTTCAGAGGGACTTACAACCACTATGGTTAACACCTGGGCCAGCCGAAGTCCAAACCAAACCAAGCGTAAAGAACGAAAATGGACGGCAGAGCGCTTCTCCGAATTCTCTTGTCGTTATTGGATGGCCGCTCTGGATTTCAACTGCTCTTCACCACTCCCAAAGACACAAGCTTGACATTCCCCAAGCCGCTTTCACTTTGGTGTGCTCTCACAAGCTCCACGATTCAGCGTTCGGGGTTCAAAGTACTCTGCTGAGCTGCATCGCACCAGGAGTAGACATTCAGGCCATAGGCATCCACAGCATCGGCGTCGCTGTCCAAAGCGCAGGTCAGGTAACTCGGGTGTTCCAAGGCTCAGGACTGCTGGACCGCCACATCCCACATGCCCAAGGCAACAACCGACCCAGGAGCGGCAACTTGCACGAAAAGAAGCTTCGCTCAATGATCCCAACAAGGCCCCCGCTTTTCTGCCTTATCCTGAGCCTTCAACCACAAAAAGAATCGAGCGGATGAAGTTCGCTCCAAGCAACTCGGCCACGACCTGAAGCGCGGTGACAAGTCAACATGTTGAGGAGCTCTCTAACTTTGGCCTTCTCGCGAGGCATCCTAAAGAATTCGCGCGCATGGGCCGCCACACCCGAAAACCTCGCTTCAGTCGTCCGACGAGCCTTCCGGGCAATGCCGCCGCCGGTGTCGACATCGGAGTAGATCAGCGGCACTTTACCTCGGAAAGCAAAAGTCCCGAGGCTCCGAGGCTGGTCCCGAGGCTCGGAGCTGCACGGGGCTCTTCGGGGCTCTTCGGGGCTCTTCCCACTGCAGGGGGCTCTTGGGGCTCTTGGGGCTCTTGCGTTCAGGGTGAGGTCGCACTCTTGGCGGTCTGACGCACTCTGGAACCCCCAAGACCACCTTTGGGAAATAACGGCAGTCCTGGGAATGTCCCTCGGTTTTCTGACTGCGGATTTGCCAGAACAAATCTACGCTGGGCTGTTCTCCAGTAATGAAGTCGCACACTGTTTCTCGATGCCGGCGTAATGACTGGAAGCAATATTTGGCTGAGCAGACGCTTGTGCTGTTTTCAGGATGTTCCAGGAGGAGTCCGAAACCCAGGCGAGCTGCGCATGCTCTCTGCGCAGTCGGCCTCGCTCTCTCAAAGCGGGTGATGCTTCACGGATGCCGAAACCATCCAAAGCCCAAATGCCCAAAGTATCGGCAACGGTTTGACCAAAGTGTCGAGCTTTGGAAAGAGCTGCTGGGGGGCAAAGCAAGATTCGGGCGAGCAGCGTGGCACACAACGGGCTCTGCCGAATAGTAGTTACTATCCAAACTATACTGATCCAAAATCCTTGAACATCCCAGGCCTTCCGACCCTTTCCCTGCCTGGTAGTTGTGGAGGTCCCGCACAAATGCTTTGACACAAGGGAAAGCAGCGTAGCCGTTCCTGAGCACATCAGTTTTGGTCGGGAGCTCTGAAATTTTCGCCGATTGCCGAGTGCGCAAAGACTCTGGTAGGAGGCGGGAAGCCGTGTGATGGCTTGTTTGCATGCGATATAACTCTGCTACGTGAGACGTCGGGCACGAACACGTTGCGAACCGTCACTGGCAAAACGCTTCTTCGTTGATTCTCCACCCCTGTACTGACCTAATCACGCGTCTGACAAAGCGGGACTCTTCTCATAATCCCTAAGCCGCTTAAGCCCTCAGGAGCAGCGCTACGGAAGCCCCTTCTTGGGGCCCAGGCTTGTCCAGCTGCGCAAGCTCGTTGGCCGCCGTGAACAGCAGCGTATTGTTGTATTGGCTGAACCTTGGGGGATGCCATCGGTTGAGGCATTTAATGTATTTGGGCTTGGCATTCGTGTAGGGGTAGGAACTTGGGTGCTCAGCTGCCTCGACGCTTCGGAGCGACGACGCGTCGGAGCACTCCGGAGCTGATTTTCCGCGAAGATCATGAGATTTTCTATCGAATGCCTCCCAAAGCCTCTACTGAGCTCCAGCTCAGGCGCTCCTTCATCAAAGTCTTCGCAAAGCCAAGCAGGTTAACACCCACGTTGCCGTAGTCTTCCAGGTCCTCCGAATGGGAAGGCTTGCAGACTTGGCAATTGCATCCGAAAATGCCCAGTACTCCTCGACACATGTGGTCTACAAGGTCTAGATCTGCATGCCTGGATCTATCTATCTATATATACACACAAACACACAAGTTTGCGCAATCAGCTGAAGCCCAGGGCGCCGGGAAGGTTGAAGTGAATACGAGTACAGGTGTCGGGGCCTAGATGTGAAAGATCGAACATCCCTACACTGCAGCCGTGAAGCGTGCAGCCCTGGAATAGCCCAAAATAGGGACCCAGAGTGTACAGACTATACCGCTGCGCACCTTCGTGTAGCACTCGGGAGCTGGGAAGGCGGGTAGGAAGCCATAGTCCTTGGTCGAGCGGCAGATCACAGCTCGGATTTCTAGTCTCGACATTCTTGGTATACATATGTATACGAATATATGCATTTACTCTGCACTAAGGAGCTCCAAAAACGTCTCCGGGAAAACGGGCTCGGTCGGCGTAAATGAGCGGCGCGCCCGGGCAGCGCGCTGCGGACCATGGCGGTCGGATTTCTTGGCGGCTCGCAAAATGCCAGACTGTCACCGCTTTTGGATTCTACACGAAATGCGAAATTATCGTCACTTTTGGACTTCTAGGCTGACGAAATGTGAAAGCTGTCGCCGTTGTTAGACTTCCGGGCTCACGAAATGCGAAACTGTTGTCGCATTTGGACGTCTAGGTTCGTGAAATGCGAATCTGTCCTCGCTGTTGGTTCCTGACACATCTCATCCAGTGAATTCCTGACGCATCTCGCATCGCAATCATTTTTTGTTGTCCGTGTGTGGCGAGTTGCCGTGCGCTTGGAGTGCTCCCATGAGCCTAGAGACCCTTGACGTGTTGTGGGGGAGTTTCTGGGGGGCTTCTTTGGGCCATTGTAGTGCTCTTTCGTATGTGTATATGACCTTTTTTCGTTGCCCCCTGCACAGCTTGGCAAAAGGTCTGGGGTTTGGAATTCAAAGTGTCGCAGAGTCTTGACTGTCTTTGGCAACAAACCCGGTGCACGTGCCAGACGGAAGCACAGGAAACCGCTGGTGCCAAAGCTCAAAACAGTGTAAAGCTTCACACAACCTTGTGGTGCAACACAAAGCATGAAACATCCTAGGCCATCCTAGAAATCGACCTGCACCCCTCATCACCATCAGGCTCAGGCGCCTTGCCCGTCAAGGGCACGATCACCTCGCTCCCGCAAGTCCGGGATTGGGAACATCTCAAAAAAGGTGCAGGCTTTGAGGATGTTTAGGATTTGATGTGTGTCGTGGCCGGGCCGAGTGTTGGGTTCGTCAGGCGAGTCTTCAAAAGGCTGCTACCTAAAGGCCCTCTAAAGTTCGCCAACAAGAATCACGAACTCAACACAAGCTCTTGAAGCATCCTTAAGCCCTAGGTCTCGTTGTGAGCTGAGCGGCATAGATACCCAAGGAGGCTGCCTTCTTCATGAACTTGGCGTGGCTCTTGCGCGGATCCAACTCGGCTTTGACTGATGCAGATCAAAGTCACACTGTTCAATCAGCTAACTTTCCGCACGCAGATAAATGGTTCTCCGATTTGTTCATCAGCCACAGACTTGCTGCATCTGCCCATGTTAAAGCCAGAGGCGCCGTAGCCGTGGCAAAGATTACCAGAAGTGCATCCTATTCTGCTTGCAGCTGCGGAGGCGTTGTACAACCTGATGGTATTGGCGCCCATGTCGGCCATCCTGGTGGAACCCAATGTAGCAAACTTATCTGAGGTAACTCACCGGCGGAGATCTGCATGTGTGAGAGTGCATTTGATAAAGAGCAAAACCCCCAGCGTGCCCACGCCATGACTGCATGCTTACACTTGAAGAGCAAATGGCCCCATGCCAGAGATGGTCCTAGGCTAAGCCAAGAAAAGTCGTCAAGCTATCTCTGGGGTGCTGGAACCCACCACGCATCCCACCAAGCCGACTGTCACTTGAGACATGGCATGCATCAGGGTCTCAGGGCGTGCGTATTGTGAGGTGCCGTGAAGAACCCAACTATCGCCTAACTCGGGTCCAAAATGATCGGGAAAGCGCCGGCCTATTGGGCATGGAACAACAAATTACGTACTTTGGCGAAAAGGGCATGCGGCCAACGATTCAACTGTAGCCAGCCGGGGCTCGCTTCCAAATCTTCAGTCCAGAACTCCTGGACAAGGGCTTCAGGGCCTTCAGGGCCCTTCAGGTTCTTGGGCAGGGACTGCCTAAAGGGACGCGGGTACATCGGCAGCTGAGTGAATTCGCTCTGCAAAGCCTGCAGATGTGCAACGGGTTGACGCCAGATCTGTTTTTGTTTTTTGTTTTTCGAAACTTGTTCCGTCTCTGACTTCGCTCCAGGAAAATTTGTGCCTCGCCGCTCCCAGCCATCCTATCTGGTCAATGGTTTTGGACAGAGTTCCTCTCCCCTTGTAGCCCTTCGTTTTCAACTCACCTGACCACCTGCTCCTTCGACATGTCGACTGCGCACAGGCTCTGAAGTTCTGTCGATGCGCTTGGTGCTTACTATTCCGGAACCAAACGTGTCCTCCTTGTCATCCTCGATGACGTCGGCAGTGTAGCCCCAGTAGCCTCCATATTTAGAGCCGAAATCCAAATCCCTGCAGCTATCTGCAACTCAAGTCTGCAAGGAACTGATTGGTTGAACCTCGAACTCTTTCCGAACTCCTTCCTCTAGAAACTCGAAAGTCATCGGAACCTCAAAACTTCCCAAACCCACACCTAAAACATCCAAACCATTCTAAGTCCCCAGGAAGTCCCAAAACGCGCCTCCCTTGGGAGTTCCTGGCACGCACTTGTCCACCCAGCCAGCGATTTGCACCGAATTCCCGAAGGAGTGATCGTACTTCCTTCAAAGGGGGAGGGGGGGGGAGAGGTATCAGATAACGGGCAAAGGAGAGGTAATTTGCATGTGGTTTTTGCGCTTCTTGAGTGTGGGGGGTTTTTGGATGCTTCCAGAGGCTGTTGCGGGGACGAGGAGTTGAAAAGAAAATGGATTCAATGGGACTTCGTTTGATGTTAGGGAAGCTGTGATTTGAGGGCAGCGCCATTCCCTTGGAAGCTTCTGGTAGAAGGTCGTATGAGTGTGGCTGATTGCAGATTGTCTCCATCACACAGCTGTCGAGGCCGAGCGACTCGTTTCTTGGATTGTACGCCACGCCCTTGGCGAAGAAGCGCTTTCCCGTGACCTCAGAACTTGCAGTACCGAGCAGCAACATCGGCACCAACTATTCACGACCCCGCTCCACCGGGCCATTGTCATAAAACCCTACTCCCCCATACAAGTCCTGAACCTGTCTCTTTATGATCCTCCGTCCTGCCGGGCTTCGGAATCATAGAGGAAGTTGCCCCGTGCGATGATCGGATTCAGTGTCTCATAGGTTTTGGGCACCTGAGTCTGCAGCGGGCCAACATCTCTTGCAAAGCGGGAAAGCCTAACCGCACATTGCACAACGTGTTTGAGTCTTGATTCAAGACCTGGTAGTCATACGAAACTAATCAGGACGAGCTGCAGGCTGCTTTGGCCGGGCAGGCAATGGTGCCTTGAGGGACGAACCCATTTCATTGACTCAGGGACAGCTCCCATCAGGCAATGCCATGTCATGCCCACTCAAAGGTTGACCTGTTGGGAGTGAGTCGAGAATCACACAAAGCCTTCCGGCTTCTCCAAGGAATGGTCTTTTGAGGCTGTTTGCTGTTCATCTTATTTGGCAGGCCTTTTGCCACATTCCGCGTGCCAATCTTTAAGCCCACTCTTCTGGGACGTGGGCCAGGCCCTGTCATAACGAAGTGACTTCCGTCTCCAACATGGGACGGAAGAACGTATTTCGCGATTATAACTAACTTAACAATGAAACGCCCCGTAAAAACCAAACATTTTATAATTAAAGGGGCGTGAAATTGAGTTCGTTCGTTCACTACATTTCTTTAATTTGAAAATGAAAAGAATAAAGTGCGAATTTATATTTTAGTGGGCCTTTTAAGTGAATTATATGAAGCTAGAATATTTAGTAGTGCAAGGCGCCCGCATCACCTGTGCAGCTAGCCACCTCCCGCATCCACAAGCCCTGAATATCCCTGAGCCATGCAAAAGGCCTAAGCCTGTGATCGCGGACTGAACATGCCGACTTTGTAGCTGAAAGCTCCGTGGAACCTGGAGCCAAGGATCCATAGTCTTCGTCGGGGCCGGTTCCTCGGTTTCTTCTTTGGCCTTCCAGGGGCTGCGGGCTGCACGTTCTGCTAGTTTTACGAGTAAGGACTCATTTTTTTTGCTTGTGGCTCTCGGGTGGAGAAATACAAGTAGTGGAGAAACCTTTGGGTGGTTGACGGGAACCGGTGAACATGTTAAACGAGAAGTGCAACTTCTGCAAGGTTTCCCGAACATGTGCGATGACCTGCTTCGGCACCTGAAGACCAAAGCGGGGGGTCGTTATAGGGGCTGGTCGGGAGGCTTTGCATAACAAGGGAATCCACCAAGAGAACCTGCTTAGAAGGGTACCGACCCCCCCAGAGGCTGACCGGGTCCTTGTTCGTCTCCGCTGGTTCGGGCGATGGCGCCGGTGCTGCGGCTGCCGCCTGCGTCCCCAAGTGATATCAAAAAACAAACTTTGAGAGCTCAAGCTGGCTTGGGCTTGGGGAGTTGGAATCTTCGCACAAATCTAATGTCCGCATAGGGAAGATGTATATCACATTTATGTACGGTATCTGTATATATATATATATATATGCTCACCCCCCCCCCCTCGACAGACCCCCGGAAGCAAAAAAAGGGCTGAGGGCGCGACGGACAGCATAGCTGCACACAGTAGCCAGACACGTTAACAAACAATAGAGATATATGGTACCCCCCCTCCCCAAAGATCTATACTTTTTTGCTTTGCTTAATGCCTTTGATGTTTTTCTCTGTTGTTGTATGTTTTTCTTTTGTTGTCTGTTAAACCTATGTGTTTCTATTTTAAAACCCTTATTGAAATATTGAATGTCCAGAAGGGTTGGCATTATTGAAACCCTTATTGAAATATTGAATCAACAAGGGTGGTCATTATTGAAACCCTCATTGAAATATTGAATTTCAATAAGGGTTGGCATTATTGAAACCCTTCTTGAAGTATTGAACTTCAATACGGGTGGTCATTATGGAAACCCTTATTGAATATTGAATTTCAATAAGGGCGGAACCAAGAACTAAGAACTAAGACTGCCAGGGACTCTTGGTCTGAGTTCTTAGTTCCTAGTACAGCCCTTATTCAAATTCAATATTTCAATAAGGGTCTTAAAATTGAAACACATAGGTTTGGATTCTTAGTTCCTAGTACCGCCCTTATTGAAATTCAATATATTTCAATAAGAGGTAACCCAGGAACTAAGAATCCGTTTGAAAGGAATTCCTATTGGTTTAGGCTCATATTCATTTAGTAGGATTCCTACTAATTCTTGTTAAACGAATCTTATTTTTCATAGGAGTCCTATTAATTCCTATTAATCTTCACTGCGTTCTTTTGATTTGTTAAGGGTTCCTATTCAATTTAATGGGCTTTCTACTAGCTTCCCCGATAAATTTCGTAGGAGCCCGAAAGATTCCTACTTATTTTCATAGGATTCCAGTGAAGTTTCATATGGTTCCTAATTATTTTGATAAAGCTCCTACTACTGCAATAAGACTCATATCAATTTCAGAGCTCTTACTCATGATATGTGGATTCGTATTAATTTTAATAGGGATCTGATTCATTTGAAAGGGATTCCTGTTGGTTTCGGCTCATATCATTTTTAATAGGATTCCTATTAGTTAAGGGTTCACATTCGTTATAGGAGTCCCATTGGTTCCTATTAATTGTAGTAGGGGTCCTCTTCAGTTTATTAGGATTCCTATCAACTATCATAGGGTTCTCATTAACGTGGGCAGAAGCGCAGCATCAAGCACTTTTCCTCGCACTTCCGTAAGCAACTCCAGTAGCTGTTGCTAGCATAGCTTTCTGTGTTTTTAATATATTTCATATTTCTCATGAGTGTAGAACCCCTAAAAGAATCTCACCAAAACCTGAGTTTCCAAAAATCCAAAAATCCAAAAATCCCAACCCAAGTTTCGGATTTTTGGAAACTCGAGGAATTTGCTCAAAATCCAAAAAACCCCAAATTCCTCGAGTTTCCAAAAATCCAAAAATCCAAACCCCAGTTTCGGATTTTTGGAAACTCGAGGAATTTGCTCAAAATCCAAAAAAACCAAAAATTCCTCGAGTTTCCAAAATTCCAAAAATCCAAAAACCCCAACCCCAGTTTCGGATTTTTGGAAACTCGAGGAATTTGCTCAAAATCCAAAAAAACCCAAAATTCCTCGCGTTTCCAAAAATCCAAAAATCCCAACCCCAGTTTCGGATTTTTGGAAACTCGAGGAATTTGCTCAAAATCCAAAAAAACCCAAAATTCCTCGAGTTTCCAAAAATCCAAAAATCCAAAAACCCCAACCCCAGTTTCGGATTTTTGGAAACTCGAGGAATTTGCTCAAAATCCAAAAAACCCAAAATTCCTCGAGTTTCCAAAAATCCGAAACTGGGGTTGGGATTTTTGGATTTTTGGATTTTTGGAAACTCGAGGAATTTTGGGTTTTTTTGAATTTTGAGCAAATTCCTCGAGTTTCCAAAAATCCGAAACTGGGCTTGGGATTTTTGGATTTTTGGATTTTTGGAAACTCGAGGAATTTTGGGTTTTTTTGGATTTTGAGCAAATTCTTCGAGTTTCCAAAAATCCGAAACTTGGGTTGGGGTTTTTGGGTTTTTGGATTTTGGAAACTCGAGGAATTTTGGGTTTTTTTGGATTTTGAGCAAATTCCTCGAGTTTCCAAAAATCCGAAACTTGGGTTGGGTTTTTTTGGATTTTTGGATTTTTGAAAACTCGAGGAATTTTGGAGTGGTGCTCTTCCCCCCCCCCCCCCCCCCCGCTTCCTGGACAGATCGGAAATACAATTCCGGGGTCTGTCGAGGGGGGGGGGTGACCATATATATATATGTATATGTATATGAATATGTATATGTATGTGTATGTGTATATGTATATGTATATGTATATGTATATGTATATGTATATGTATATGTATACGTATATGTATCGCCAACAGAAAGGACGTGTAATGACGTGTCCCAAGCGCAGGCCGCGTGGCTTGTTTTGGACTGATGCATTACCCATTCGTCTGCAAGGAAAGTGTGCGGGCTGCAAGCGTGTTGGGGTTCTTTGGAGTGATCGGGCATTCTACCGACGTCGTTTTGAAGGCTCTGATCGAAACCATGCAAACACGAGCTGCCTCCAAAGATGAGTCCACCTTCGTCTCAAACGCTGATCTCCTATAACCTCTTGTCCTAGTGCACCAAAAACCTTCTTAAGCGCTTTCCCAGCTGTCGCGTACTGGCCTCGGGTTCACACTGCGAGTACCAGTCGTTGTTCTTGACACATTTACCGCCTCAGCCGAAAGTGGAAACGCAAAGCGAACGCCAAAGCGTTGGAGAATGGAACGTGTCTGGATGCATCTCGGGCGATGTCAAGAAACACTTGAATCCGGACAAACCTGAAGCATTGCTCCACATTCTACGACACTACTCCCGAAGTGAAATGAACCTGCTTGCAAACCTTATTCTGGCCTTCGAGTACCAACTCTCGAGCCCTGCTTAACACGTTGCAAAGGTCGGTCGAGCTGCCATCTTCGCAGTTGGTTGGCCCCTGTGTCCAAACGGCACAGCAAGGCAACACATCTAGCTTTTCAGGCCTTGAGTGCAAATGTTTTTGTTGTGCGTTATCATGGAGCTGAAACTGGACCTGTGCATGCGCGCGTGATCCCCTCCAACTTCGTGAAGGCTAAGGAGCGCATGACCTAGTACAAAACTCTTTGCTCTTAGCACCTTGTCACTACAATGCATGGTGCCACGCACAATATACCGTAACATTTTAACATCAAATGCAACACAACGCATGACAGGATTCAACATCTCCCAACTTGTGAAGTCAGGTGGGCTTGCGGCCCAGGATGACATGGGGCAAACAACGCTTCAAAAAAAAAGCCACACACAAACACACAAACAGTCAAACACACAAGCAGTGTTCCACCGTCTGCCTTCCACTTCGCGCCACCACACTGGCCTCATGGAAATATAAGTCTTGTTGGCGAGTTCACATGCTTTGGACGTGTTCTCCAAACTACATTGCGCTTCGCCCACGTACGAAAAATCACGAGACTTTAAGCCCAACCGTTCCGCACTTTTCAACCGATAAACGAACTAGGCAGGATATGATATGATATACAGACATCTAATACCACTCTGACACAACATGCAAACTACAGCTCGTTTAGGGGACACATCCAAGCAGCCGTACATCTTCGCGACTGGTTCCTTTTTCAGGAGAGCATGTCGCTGCAGCGCATTCCTTGGAAGCACAAAGCATGTTGACACCGCAAATAAAATGACTGTGGCAATCCCGTCCCCAGATCATCCCTCGAGCCCTCATCTTGGAATCGCCATGGTCACGGGCCGTTAGGTGCCGCCGGGAATCAGAGTGCACTCCTCGCTTGCGCACTCGCTATCCTCAACAGGGGTTGAGAAAACATCGGATAACCGCAGAAACTCTCGAAGCTATGACCACGGAACTGAAACAAATTCGTGATATCGATCTCACCATCCGAGCTATCCATCCATCCATGAAGCTGATCAGCCACACACAGGTTAGCTAGCCATGGCTCATTCGCTTGGCCAAGCCCAAATCTGCTACTGGGTAGGAATATGAAAGCTGCTTCGGACAATCTTTTAAAAGCGTCCGTCCATGATCCCTTAGGGTCTGCAAAAGGCGAGTGGGAACAACACCCCACCGTATGACTAAACACTTTGCCGCGTCTCTGCCGCCAGCAAGTCTGGGACTTGGTCCGCACCTGCAATTGTTTGAGTTTGGAATCGAGCTCCATCGGGTCTGCAAGCTTTGACCCGATCTGGCCTGCCGTGGCCAAAAGAGATCCGAAGCAAAGGCCTGGCACGTTTTGTTGATGCAGTCAGTTACATCCTCTCGTGTCTCTTGTGCAGAACCCCAAGCCTTGGATCAAACGTCGCACCATGTCGCTAAACGCTTTTCACTTTGAAAACTATAATGTAGAGCCAAAAGGTACCTGCGGAGCAAGCATTTGCACATAATTGTGTGTACAAGTGAAGCAAGCATGGTGGTGGAGTGTCCAACTAACAAGCACACTTCCCTTGACTGCGTCGGAAGATGTTCCGATAGAATACTCCTTGCTGTTGGCGTGTTGGCGTGAGTGTTTAATGGCCGCAACGTTTCAAGGGTGGTTCTTGCTGCAGATTTCCTGTGCGCAATTTGCTGTTCGCCCTGCCCCCCCCCCCCTGCCCCCCAAACAGCACACGAATGCAAGGTGTAGGTGGGCACGCAACATTTTGCGTCGCCTCCCCCTGCGCTTCTGTACAAACTCCGATTGGCTGGATTTCTATCGAGCCTGTGCCGGCTTTTGTTGCCGGAGTTGTCATGTTCTCCACGTTGGGATATGCGTAGTGCTCTTGACAGGGTGAAACAGGATGTTTGCTAGTCGTGCCAGAATGAGCTCTTGCCCGCCTTTTGCCGACAGTTGGCTCAGTAGCAGCTCCTATATACCAATTTACAGCAGAATGAAGCCTTGCGAAGTGCCATGCGCAGCTCTTCACTCAAGCCCCGTGCTCTTCGTACCGAATATGGTCGGAGACTCATAGCCCTTGACCATGCCGCTGGGTCTGCAAACCTCGGTGGTCAAATTCGCTGGATAGTCGGATCCAAGTGTGTAACTGTGCCAAGTGGCAAGCGAGAAGGCTGCCGCCAACAGAGCCAAAGCCATCACCAGTGTCAGCACAGCGGACATCGTCATGGAGAAGCCTGACAGCACTGGGACGACATGGGTCACATCACCATCTCATCTAAGTTCATGGCTTCTGGGTGCACAATATGCTGAGCTTTGCTGCCTTGAGGTTCCACGCGTGGAGTGCTGAGCAAGTGGGCCAATGCCTGGGATCTTTATGACTTGCAAAGAGTCGTCTAAGGCTTGGCTGGGGCTT
Organism: Symbiodinium natans; assembly: GCA_905221605.1. NCBI lineage: Eukaryota > Dinophyceae > Suessiales > Symbiodiniaceae > Symbiodinium > Symbiodinium natans. Next base: position 60,300 of record CAJNDS010000347.1, read on the forward strand.
CGCTTACTTGCATACAGTCATAGGACAGCGCCTTCAATGCAGGTACTGAAGCATGTCAGCAACACAGAGAATCGAAATTTCAAGGGTCAGGCTGCAGAAAAACACCCCACCCCCCCCCCCCCCCCCCCAAAAAAAAAAAAAAAAAAAACCTAATGAGTCTCCCGAATGTCCATCTCGTGCAGCGAGTTGCAGCTCCCAAGGCCCAGTCGATGTCGCCTCGGCATCCACTGGTATTGCCCCTATGGCGCACTTTGTGGACCATCATGGGTCAGTTTTATCTGGGGTGCCAGTGTGGCCAAGTAGCCTCCATTGATCTTTCGCTGTACCTCAATCTCGATGCCTGCCAACTCCCCAAATGTGTTGGAAGGCATGTGTGGGAAAGGCTTTCTTCGGGAGCGGTTCGCCCCTTCACCCAAGATGTGTCGGAAGGCAGGTGTGGACAAGGCCGACTTGTGGGACGGCTCTGTCCCTTCCCTACGCACACCAGGTGCGGCGTTTATGGCCTTAATTGCAAAGAATGCTGAACGATCAATATAAAGCCAAGCCTCAAGACTCCCCGCGGAGTCAAGGAAAGGTGATCGAAACATGTCTACTGTGGATGTATCTTAACAACCTTTCTGAAGTGCAGTCTGTCCGGGAGGGATCCGCCCTGCTCCATGTACAATCCTGAAATACCCCAGAAGCATGTGATCGCGCTTCGAGCCTGGGACGTCGACCGCCTTCAGGGCCCCAAGAAAAGCCAACCTGGTCTGGTCTGGGTGCGGTCGAAGATACTCAGCCCTGAGCACACTCTCGTGGATTCCCTCAACAGTTCTAGCATTGCTCAGACCATCCTGAAATCCTGTCTCTGCGTTTGGCACAGTGCAGGGGCGCCGGCTGGTACGAAAGCGCGAAGCAGGCGCGGTCTCCGGCAGAGTCTTGGAGGCTTTTGCCGCAAACTGCCTGAGGAGTGTTCAACAGGGGGCTTGCACGATTTGCACGATGAAGACTCGAAGATGCTATGCATTACGTTCTGCTGAGCAGAGCATGAATGCTCAAGACCGGACTGCTTCCTGAGCCTGCCTTCGCTTCCGCCTCGGTGGGGCAGACGCCTTCCTGGCTTCGCTAATTCCAAGTGCACCCTGAGCCGCATGAACTACAAACGTCCTGACATCTAAGATGTTTCGGGCGCCACAAACCCTAAATCGGAAGGCCTTCTTCGGTCCTAAGGCCTTGGCATCTGAATCAAGCCAATTCTGGCCAGACGTTTTGGCAAAGGCACCAGTGGGCTCACGAGCACCCATCTTTCTGACTCAGACTTGCAAGCTCAAAGAAACTTCCTTTGTCAAGCCTTTGTGGAGCTCCCTTCTGAGTGGCTTGCATCGGCAATGGCCGCATGACCCCAATCTATGTGAACTATTGCAGCTAGGTATTCAGAAATGTGCCCAGATGTGCCCAGCCAATGCCCAAGAGACCAAGAGTCCTTGTCCGGCAGCTGCAGGTCATTCCGAACGTAATAGAAGTTCTCCTCAGTTCGGATCATGTCGGGAGGCTACTTGGGATCGTGAGTCCATTAAAGCACCGCATGTCTCCTTTACAAGGCTCCAACTTCGGACCAGGTCAATCACAAGAGGCACATGCCATGCACCTTACGACCGCTCAGCTTTAAGCGCGACTTTGTTATGCCAGTGCAGGCCCCCAAACACTGGGAGACCATGTGATCCCAGAAGTCCACAAGCGACGACAGAGTCGCATTTGGGTAAGCCGGGCATCCTGACGTCCAAAAACAACGACAGTTTCGCATTTGGCGAACACAGGCGTCCAAAAGCGAGGGCAGTTTGTCAATGCGAACCACAAATGGCAAAAAACGATTGCAGCTTCGAGAGCGTGATTTTTTGTCCAACTTTAAAATGTGAGCAGGCGCGTGGCGAGTCCAAGCCCCAAGCGTTTCCCATGGTGACCTCGCCCCCAAAGCTGTAGGATGCAATACAGGAGCCAAATGCATACAAAAATCGTCCCCTTCCAGCCCCCACATGAATCGAAACTTTTCCAATTGAGCAGGCCCCTTCGTTGGGGTATTTGGGCGTCTGCCGTGCAAGTGCAAGACCCTACCCCTACCCAGCCCTTCACCCTAAACCCCACAATCCCGGGGCATGATCGCAGCTGCATCGACCTACACCCACTTACCCTCCACATTAGAAGACACACTGCTTGGGGAATAAACCAACTGCCCTTTGGCAGGATCTGGCAGGCCAGTGTCAGTCGCTGCAAACCGGCCACGGACAGGGAGCTCGTGCCTCAGAGGAGACTACGAGGAGGAATGGCTTATTTGACAATTCTTGACATGCTTGTAAATCCGCTGGGTTCAAACTCTGCTCGGTTGACAAGATTTGCCAAGGGAAGAGAGGCACGGAAGTCACTCAGGTGTGGGATTGTCATGAACTTTCTATCTTTCCAGGGCTGGCGTGGAGAGCACCCTTGCTGAGCTGCAAGTCTACTTTGGTGTCTGCATGGCCAAGCGAATCGTGCCAACCCAGGCTTCACCATCGCAGCACAGCGAATGTCGGCATTCGTCTACAGACCCCTTGCTGTGTTGTAGTGACATTGTAGTGATTGCAGCGACTGCCATCCTTCCAGCTGCTGGCCCAGCAGCTCGTAGCGCCCAGGGGCACTTCCTTCCTGCCGAGGCTTTGACAGACAAGGCATGCTTGAGAGTCTGTCACGAGAAGAAGAACGGCTGCAACCCAGTTCCCAGGCGCCTGAAACAGAAGGGAGCGAATGTTGGTCCGGCACTGCGTGGAATCACCGCTACCTGGACATCTGGATCTTTCAAGGATGCCCGGTGCAATTCAAAGAGTTGGTTGTGGAGAGGTCATGTGAAACATCTGAGTTCATAGGACGCTTCCAATTCCCATTCTGCGAGGTATTCGGTTTCCGCCTTGGGAGGCATAGCTCCCCGGCTCCACAATCGTATTCACACTGATTGGTACTGGACTTAAACGATTAACATGTCTGCGACCCAATCAAAACCGCGGACCCGTTCGGCCACACGGCGACTGACATGCGAAGTCCCGAAGCAAAACCTCGCACCGTCTGGTTACCACCTAGCTGCCGTTGTGCCGAGCGCCATTGCTCTTGACGCGCGTGTAGCCGATGGGGTAACAAGGGTCGGAACCTGCATCGTTAACAGAAGGTCAGGATGTGTCAGGGAATGTCATGGGCTACGGGCCATCCTCTTAATCCTGCCTGCACTGCACATTCCCAATCTGAAGTTGTCTGCATGGACACCGTATCGACTTACCGAAGAGCAAGTCAGTCCGGAGCGCAGCAACGGGTGATTCCTTCCCGAATCGGGTCCCAATCGTTCTGGGACCCTTGCTTTCTCCGTCCCCCATGGTGTCTTGCAGCTTGGATTGGGCGTAATCCTGACCGAATCCTTGGCTAGTAAGTCGTCAGCTCGTCAATGCAATGCTATGGGTCCAGTTGTCTACTTTTCTGCCACGTAAAGTTTCTGTGTGCCTTGTGCTGCCACAGGCCTTCTGGATTTTCTTTATCTGCAGAGCAAGTGTCCCAGGTAGCTGTGGGCGTACAGGGAGTACACCTGGCTTCGAAAGTTATACAGATGCAGGGCTCTCAAAACACTGAGGAAGCATAGAAACGCAGTGCCGATTAGAACGAGTCGAATTTCAGCCTCATCCTGTATGACAGACTCCGGTTCAAAGGCGAAGTACGTCCTACTTTGAGTTCAGAACTTACCGGAAACTATGTCTTGCTAGTCCTCCCCCTTGCATAAATTTCCAACGAGCAACTCGACCCATCCCTGTTTTGAACTGAAACTGGTCCACTTCGGCAACACGCTCCTTGGCTGCAAGCATACGGAGGAATGCTACAGCCGGAGATAAAGCACCAGAAGCAAATCAGGAAAGGCAATGCTTCTTCACACGCATGGTCCGCATGGTACCAAAATGAAAGCTCGTCGGTTCATGTCCGGGACCTTCCCTTCCACTGGGCCAGGATGCGAACTCGTCTGGCTGCACTTCGAAGGTCACCTGACCGGGCGTGCAAGTGTAATGTTACGTGGCGAGGCTGCAGACTCGAGCAAGCTGGACCCTCGAAATCCTCAGGCAACCTGTTCACTGTTCCTGCTTTCCAGATAGTCGATTCACACAAACTAGGCTCGCACACCCTGGCACCTGAGTTGACCCACCGCCCATCTCGATCACGCCCATGGACGGGACATCGGCGTTCTTAGATTGCAACGTTGTGTCAGGGGGTGCATGCCCAAGTGTTACCTCCAATGGAATCAGATCTAGAACGAGTGAGTAACCCAAACAGTACCCCTGCGACGTTGGTCCGTCAGCTTGAAAGGATCAAAAAGAAACCCTATACAGTGTTGATTGAGTAGCCAGTGCATCAGAGAGTGTGAGGTCCCTGACGCCGGGCAAGCACAGACCAGACCGTGACCCGAATCCGTGGGCCCTTTCAACGCGCAGCCACAAGAAACAGGGGCTGCGTAAGTACCGAAGTACCTGTGTTACGAAGCCACGTGGCGACTTCGAAGCTGCCCCGCAGGTAGTTCGCCGCGATCCAGGCCAGGGCAGCCTCCTCCTGTCAGATTCTTGCAGCTGTAACAACGCTGCAGGTGCATTGCTTGGCTTTGGGGTCCCATGCGTGTTGGGTCTGGACTCTGGGAATCTACTTGACTTGGGCACCAGTCCTTGCCCTTGATGATGTCGGCCCAGGCCTCAGGCATCTGGGGTGAGCCCAGGGCGGCTCAGGATGTGGCTCATGATCCGAAACCTCCCCCGAAGCCCTGGTCATGGGCTTGGTGCAGGGTCCCCGGGCTCACCCCTACGCGGAGTCAATGGGATATCGGTCTTCCAGAAAAGGCTGGGGGCAGAAGCATGCCGAAGAAACAATGGCCGGCAACAATAAAAATGTGAAGTACTATGATTCGTTCATGGTTGTTTTGTGACACCAGAAGAACCCCAAAAAGGGAGACGTAGACACAACGCGGCTACTAGATCGGTTCAGTCGGCCGTGTGCAGCACCCTCACATGATGTTTGACGCAGGACAGCGCTGCTTTTCTTCCTTTTCTGGGGCGCACAGCCTCCACTACACAAGCTCTCCAGCACCCAATCGATCCAAGAGGGTTGTGGTTTCGGGTCGAGGGTTGCTCCTCGCCAGTTCCAAAGAGCAGGACAAGTGCCAATCTGATTTGTGCCCGTCCAACTTCAACGAGACAGGCGAGGTACATGCGTTGCGGCCTAAGTTAACTAAGTTAAGGGTTGCTCAGGACTTTACGGGAGCGTCTGTAGGTCTTCTGAAAGTAAAGGGCCTCGCTGGGGCTCCGTGAACCAGTGCCTTCGCTTGCACTTTGAAAGGATCGCAGCAGCATCGCTTAGAAAAGTCGCCATAGTCCAAAAAAGCCCCCCCAAAGCCCAAAGCCCAAAGCACAAGACTAGCACTCGGGCAACTCATGAGGCGACTCATCACAAGGCCGGCTAAGGCCCCCTCTAGAGATCCCTAGGCCGTCATGTGGCATGATGCTGCTAGGAACTCCTGCCTCGGAGGTGACACGGGAAATTCAAAAATGCCACAAATACTGACCACTGATTCCTATCTGCGGCCGGGGGGGGGGTTCCTTAGAGCAGGTTAACGGTCAGGTTTACGAAGTTTCCACTCTCACATGGAAGGACGGCGGATGGCATCTGGGCGTTGAAGGATTTTGAAAGTGGGCTAGTTCGATGACTGCTCCCAGAACCACGTCTCTTTGCTCTCATTGTGCCACCAAGGTCCGCGATCGCTTTCGTACCTTTGCCAACCGCGCTCTGCAGCTGTGTCCGCGAAAAAGAACTCCTCTGTTTTGCTGTTGAAATACCAGGTCCGGCCCGTAGTGGGGTCCTTGTACGGCTTCCAGGATGTGTCCTGGATGCAGCGTGGGGTGGAGATGTCAAAGGACTGGGGTCCCGACTGGGGTCTGGTGGTGATGTCCGGACCAAGCTGGCCAACAGGAGGTGCTGTGGGTGCCTCGGGCGCATCTTGGCTGTCGCGCCATGGATGGTCAGTCTCAACTGGGCCGCATGCCGCGGAGGCCGAAGCGGAGTTGGAACCACATCCAGGGATCTCAGGCATCTGTTGTGCAGAGGTTTGCCAGTCCTGATGGTCCACCTTCGTCGTATGTGTGTAGGGTCTTGTCTGTGCAGGCTGGGGGGGCATAGAGCCGTAGAAGCTTCCACTGCTGTCTTGCTTGGGGAACGTCTCGCCCTTGCCACCTTGGCCGCCCTTGCCACCTTTGCCACCCATGCCACCCTTGCCACGCTTTCCGTGCACGTACCTGGCCCGGATCCGGAAAAAGCCCTTGGCAGGCTCCTCCAAGTCAAAGCGTTTGCCGTGAGAACCCACGCTGGTTTTGGCCACATGGATCACTTCATCCCTTGAGGCCCTTGGGCCGACTCCGCACTTCTGCATGAGCTCGTGTACCTGAATCCACCCACCCGGATCCACGGTGAGATTGTGCTTCTGCACTTCGTAGCGAAGGATGCGGGCCAAGTTCTTCGAAAGGTCTTGCTCTGGCGTGCCATGTGGCATGCCATTCATGCTGCGGCTCCCCAAGCAGTGTCTCAAAAACCTGCGTAGATGCGAAACCGCTTGAGCACAGCTTGCGCACAGGAAGACTGAAGCATGTCTAAGCCTAAGCCACGCCTCTCTGTATCCCTGAAGCCCGATGAGCCCCAAATGAACCCCTGTCCACACAGCACTCCGTTTACGTTGAAGCAGGCTGTCTGAAGCTTTCCCGCGCCATGGTGCAGACTGACAACCAATTCTGTGACCTATTTTCGACCTGACCTTCTTCGACTCTTCGGTGCTAGGCTGTGTCAAGGCACATCCTGGAACTGGTAGCCGGAGTCTTTCAAGGTGGAGCGAACCTTTGGGCAGGGGTGTTTCGCTGACCGGAGCTTGTCCATAATCCGGTGATTCAATTTTAAACCTATGCCATTGTAGGAATTGCGAGATTGATCCCGCAGGTATCCTGAGCCCCTTCGCGCAAATCAAGGTGCTCCTGGATGTGGAGGTGTGGAAGCAAAGGAAGGTGCCCAAGCGCCAAACGGACAGGCACATACAAACACGCATTGCTTACAGTTTGCCCTTGCCTTGGCTGGGCTTCCGCGCATCCACCCCAAGTGAAATAAGGATGGGGATCAACAAAAATTGGCAAAGGATCAAACAAATCAGAATTCTGTGATCAACAAAACACAAAGCATGCAGGGTCTTGGTTCGAAAGTGGTCCAAATACCGTAAATTATGCATTTCTGCCTCTTCGCAATCCTAGCAAATCTTAAGTTGCAGCGTTTCTGCCGATTCGAAGGCTCCAAATTAAATATGCTGTCCTCCTCCTAGAAGGATTTGATGTTTTTTATCTCCTCTCTCTCCCTCTCTTTGCTCTTTTGCTTGCTTGCTAAGCGGATGGCCCCCTGACAGGGACCGCCCCCGAGGGCAAAGAGAGAGAAAGAGACAGAGAGAGAGAGAGAGAGAGGAGCAGGAGCGGGGCGCGCCTTGGCGCAGGGCTTGCCCCTGGCCCCAAGGAAAGAAAGAAAGAGAAAGAGAAAGAGAGAGAGAGAGAGAGAGAGAGAGTGAGAGAGCGCCTTTGCTGAGTCGCAGGGCCAAAGAAAATCCTCCCCAAACCGGAGATCCGGGATATAAAGGTTCACACAACCCAACCGGTGCTGGAGTCAATGCACTCGTGAAAGGAGGACCACACTTCGGATAGACCTGATCCCCGGTAGCCTAGTTTCAGTGTTCCCCAACGTGTCGGTTAACCCTCCACCGCGCACCCGTCTCACAGCATCGATCCCGATTTGACTTTGTTGACCCCTGTCCCGTGAGCTCAGAAACAGCGTCTGCCATTGGTTGCCCAGGCGCTGTTCGCAACACCGCCTCTGCTTTGGCTTCAGGGACAGCTCGAAGGCCCGCCGTCGCCTGCAGGCCGGGGTTGCCTTAAGACAGGTTCTCTTGCTCTTCGAGAGCGGAGAGCGGCTCCTCAGAGGCCTTACGTGAGGGTTCGTGGGCTTGCGGCAAAGGCAGAGCGCTCTCGCGTAAAGTTGCTGTTTCGTTCGTGGGCGAATTGGAGCAAAAGGGTGTGAACAAGAATGCGACGAAGGCACTCTTCGTGGTTTGTTTGTGTATATATATATATATACAGTAGGGAAGAGTTTAGGGGCACCCTTTTGGTACATCTTGGTCTCTCAACCTTCAGGAGGACCGGGGTCGTCGGCCGCCGCTCGGCAGCCACAAACTTGTTCGCAAAGTTCACCTGGGCGACCGGCTCTAAGGTCTGCCGAGACCACTTTAAGTGCCACAAAGTGCCACAGCAAGAACATCACGGGATATGCATGAAAACGTGTAAAACCACACGGAGCGGGTTGGTACTTCGTTGAATTTCATTCAGGATTCAAGCCCGATGCATGCAGCTATATAGACAGTCTGGAATGTTTGTGGATGCTTGGCGCTCAGAAACACCTGTCCCGACTGCTGGTGGTAGTGGTAGTGCATGGCCTGTCTAGCTTCTGGGTTTTCCAACCGAAAGAAGACTGAAGAGCCAACTTGCGACTCCGTTGCCAATGACCCTCGCACCACCCGCTAAATCAGCCAAGCTGGACCAAGCTGCCAAGTCTTGGATGTTGAGCCGGCAGCCTGCATGGGGTGCAAGGGCCCATTTGTGGGATTGCAACGGTAGATCGCAGAGCACCGGTTCACTCTGAGTTCCTTCGAGGTCCTCCTTCTTTGCGAACTCCGAAAGCCCAGGCTTCACCTGGACGCAGAGTGTGGAGAAGTTCCGCTCTTTGGGAGTCAGCTGCGCAGCAAGACAGCCCAACCTTCAAACCCTAGGGCAAGGAAACAAGGCACGCAATGAACCCAGGTACAGCCCTCCTTCTTTTTTGTGAGGACAGGGTCGCCCTGTCGGGACAAGCAAAATGTCGAGCAAAGGGCACAGGCTCGCCACCAGCAACAAGCATGCAACACCCTTGCAAGCATGCCAAGCTAGACGGCACACAGACGAGCCATGTGCCCCACTGCCCAACTGCACCTAGTTCCCACTTCGACACGCAGGCAGACTTCGTCTACGAAGCGTGAGCCGTGAGTTGCTGATGGGCCATCTCCCGGGCCAACTCGTGCTCAACAAACTTCCAGCTCTGCCGGGTGCTCTTTCTCTTCGACTCCACTCCCAACAACTCTCAGGAGGCTTACAAGGCTTCAGGCTCGGAGGGTTCCAGAGATGTCGTTTGAAGACTGCCCTCATCTAAGAGGTAGTATGGAAGAGTATAGTATGGAAGAGTATGGAAGGTGGATCGCCTAATATCGCCTTAGAAGCCAGGTGTTTCATCCAAACGACAGATGCCCCCAGCTTGCCTTCCAAGTCTGCGCATCCCGGACGGCAAGGTCGACTCCTGAACAACACTACTTAGTCACTACTTTCTGCGCTGAAGCTGCTGGAGCTGCTTGGAGTTCCGTGATGCCTTGAGCTCCAGAAAAGAGTGGCCTCCGTGAACAAAAGCAAGAGCCCATGAGAAGCGATTGAAGATGAGGCTCGGGGCACGTGCGCAGCCGTGGCCGGCATGTACATGTTAAAGACATGGATGCCTGAGCTGAGTTGCGAGCCACAAACGCTCGTGGTCCGGGCCACCTACTGGTGAAAGAACGATGCGGCAAACTTCCCAAGGCACTTCTAAAAACGCCACCCAAACAGCACCCAACATCCATGAATCAACCGCAAAACGCAAGCTCATCAAAAATCAAAAGGAGGCTGAGAGGCGTGTGCCGCTACTGCCGGCGTCGAACACCAAAATCTGCTCCAGGCTGTCCTCACTGCCTGCAGGGTGATCCTTTAGAATCTTCCAAGCTTTAGCTTTCAGGGTTTGCCTGTCGCATGCGCTTCTTGAGTGATAGTGTGATACAGGGATCAAGAAGTGTACAGTCGGTTCCGATAACCTTTGCAGGTGAGGACACGGGGTGTACGGAGTGTGGCATCTTGCCGCTTCGGTCGTTGATGTTTGCTGAACCCCATGTGTCCCGCCCCTGTGGCCTCGCAAATTGCCGGAGAGGGCCCGTTGCTCGCCGGCCTCGGAGACATTGGAACTGCCATGCAGCGCCCTTTCGTCCTGACCTTCCACTGCCGTAGCCTTTTTGCCCCACACCTCCTCACAACCTGCAGAGAAGAGAAGTCGTCTCCCAAGTTTCACTTTCAATTGGAGCTTCTGACCAGATCTGATTTTGCCAAGTATCACTGTCGGGTGAGGGTGCCTTGGCTTGAAGGGCTTTGCGGCGCAGCTGCTTGGTGTGGGCATGGTGAGCCGTGAAGCCCGTGAAGCTGCAGGCTGCTCGAGCAGCAGCCCCCGAGCCTCCTGACCAAGATGCCGAGCAGACGTGGCACAGCAAAGAGCTCACCAGTAGTTGCAGTGGCCCCATCATTGAAACCTGGTCTGTCCGGATGCTTTGTCAAGATGCTTTGAGCACACTTCTCTTAGCAGTCTTAGCAGCATCTGCACCTGGAAATTCCCCTCAACGGCAAGGCTTCGTGAACAGGCCCGAGGCTTGCCAGAGACCGTACCTGCTCTGAAAATATCACGACCCACGCCAACCACCCTCTTGCCCCATACCAACAGACTGCCAGTCTGGACCCCATGTCTAAATTTCCAACCACAAGAAATGAAGCTTGCCCTGCAAAAATAGAAAGCCATATCTCGCCCCTGGCCAAGAAACTTCGGGGAGGATGCAGTCGTCGGCTGCAAAAACACTTCCATGCACTTTCCTATGTGCTCGAGCTGCTTTTAAGCAGTGAGAGCTCCTGAAGCTTGAGTTCTGGTGAGTCTAGTGAGTCAAGTGAGGCCGGCCAGGCAAGCAAGGCCAGTGGCTGTGGGGGTGGTGCTGACGAGTTTGTAACACATAGCCGCAGCAAATGCCAAGCCCATGATACACGGGTCAAGTGAGCGCTTGGGCCTCAGAGCAGCGGGAGTCAAGATTTCAGAATCACCTGCCCCCACTTTCCTCTGGCTCCCTGCCTGTCTTGCAGCTTAAGTGTGGAAGTGCTCAGCATCGTTCAGCTATGACAACCACAAGCAGCTGCTGCTCAAGCAGCTCCCTGAGAACTCCTTCTTCCCGCTCCGCTGGAAGCTGCAGGGTGCTCTTCCCCAGAGTCGCTGCCATAGTCGACCAGTGGCTGGGCCTTCATGGACATGAGCTGCTTGAGGATCCATCAACTTATTGAGGCTTTAGAGGTTTCACATGTTGGAAAAGGTTTTCAGGCAGATCTGAATGCCAACATACAACGTCAACATCAAGCTGCCTCAAGAAGGCACCAGTGAACTCACCATCCCTGAGTTGGTTTCGAACATGAATCAGTGAATCAGCAATCCCCCGTGACACCCGAAGCTGTGAAGCGCATTGGGCAAGCAGCAGCCATAGAAGTACGTCGGTTCACACCAGATGATTGTTTCAGGGTTCTGCTGCCGCGGCCCAAACTAAAAGCCGTTAACCTCAACTCCTCAACTCTCATGTCCGTAATCCGCCCTTAGCCACATGTTTTTCAGAGGCTTCTCTGCGGGGCCACCTTAGGAGCCCGCCCCAGGCACGAAGACGCCACCCCACGCCACTTCATGTGGCAACGGGTCACGCGTCAGGAAAAGTCATGTCGATGATCTCCTGAGGTATAGTGCCACCAGGAGCTATAAATCTGGCGCAATAGTCATCATCGCCATCAAACCACTCTCCACCCAGTGCCTTCGGCACATGCTTTGCAGGAATATGTCTCAGCAGTGTCTCAGTTGTCTCGCCTTCGTGCACAACTTCTATCTTGTCGATGGTTCCCTGATCCAGAAAAGGGCGGCACACACGCCAAATCAACGGAAAAATCCAAGGAGGTCGGATGATAATGACCCGCTTGAGGCCTTCAGGGTAGTTGTCCGACTCCACCCGACCCACCATCCTGAGTCTTGCTGCTTGTCTGCAAACTAAAGAGTGCAAACAACTATGCTCGAAACCCCAACAAGTACAGTAAAAGTCGAATTTGGCCCTTTCAGATGGACGCTCAGCATCTGGAGCATGGCAAGGGCGTGCCGGTCCATGAAGCTGAGGTCCAACCCATCCAAGTCGACCACCACAGTCAACTGAAAGCCGCGGCTGCTGCCTTTCCTTGGCTCATGGCTCAGGGAAGCCCTGTATCAATGCCAAAACGTCTAAGTACACGGATTGCACGAGGTCTTGGGATGTGTGGAGTTTCCACCATAGAAGCATGCAGCATGGTCTGCTACAAGTTTATGTGCTTGTCCAACAGGTCTCTTCAAGTTCTTTCGTCTTGCGAGTTCCAGGCTGGCGAAAACGCACTCTGCGTTGTAGATGCTGTGCTCCCGGATAAACTCTTGATTGCAATTCAGCAGGCCTTGCAGATCGTTCTGCCCCACACGCTCGTAAAACACAGGATCACCCTCATGGTCCAAGCCAGCATAGCCCAAGGGCTTCCAATACAGATCGAACTTCTCATGCTTGCCTTGATCGCTTTTACCCCAGGATGACAGCATGCTTGTTGCATTCTCCTGCCGCCACTCCAGCACTGAGTGAAGCATGTCCAAAGCTCGCTCAACATCGCACTTTCGAGCGATGAGAAATCTCAGCAGTACCTTGCGAACAATGCTTTTGCCAATGCAAACGAACCTTGCCGCACTCGGCTGAAGTGAAAGACATGGGAAGATTGGGCGCAGCGTCAACATAATTCAACATACATCAACCCATAGCCTCCTCCTAGGACGCTAAACAGATCTAAACAGGCGCAAAGCACTCTGGGATCTTGCGGCTGTACCCATCCAGAGCCAGGGAGATCGCCGCAGAGCACGCGCAGCTGTTGAAGCTTCTCCGCCACTTCCACGTGCTGCGAAGCATCGCGGATGGCCACCTGAAGGGGGCGGTTTGATACTTGATGCACTTAAAAAGAAAGCTGCTTTCTTTGCCTTGGTGCTTCAAAGAAACCGACAGAATGCCGGGGCTGCCCCCCCCCCCCCCCCCCCAGCATGACTATGTTTGCCAGCGGTGCCTCACATGACCCGTGCAACCCCCCAACATGCCTTGCCTGGATCAAGGCAGTGAGGTCCTCATCGATGGGGTGGAAAGTCAGGCTGTACATCTCCGACCTGGGGTGCCAAACTTGTTCTCGATCATCTCCTTTTCTACGGATGCATCCTTGCTGGTGTTGTCCCAGTAATTGATGAAGTCTCCGGTCAGCATCGTTTGTCACACCTCTGTAGGTTTGCTTTATGTGCGTGGCCGGGCATCATGCCATCCCTCCCTTTTTGCTTCCGAGCGCGCCAGCGAGCGACCAGCCAAAGCACGGCGAGAACCAGCAACAAAGATGCCAATGGCAGCGCCATGTCTGTCTTTCAAGGACAGATAGCTCTGCTAGGCTAGTTCGTGCTGAGAGGGATTTATTCTGTATTGAACGTCCGCCACTAGCTTACCGCGATGTGTTCGACATCAGGATGTTCTGACACGCGGTGAAGCCTGTACAGTCTTCGGAGACATGGGCTCATGCCTGGCGCGGGAAACCCAAAGACGTGTTCGAATACTTTGAGTACTTGTGCGGCACAGGGCCTCCTTTCCAGCCGGCTGGCCATCTGCGGCGCCTGCCAGGCTGTGATGCAGGTTGGGCGCGGGACGTCGTGCTAAGGAGCCAAATGCACAGGGGGTTCGTCCTTGCGAGACCTTCCGGGAAGCGAGACCCGAACTGTATTGTCCCAGATCATGTTCTGATTATTTCTGAAAGCCTTCTGCCTGGACTGCGAGGTTTAGGGTTTAGGGCTTCTCTTGTTCATGTCTCTCTATATCGGAGATAGTACTGATGCCGGCAAAGTAGATGCCTGGGTGGGGAAGGTGGGGTGGGGGAGGGGGAAGGGGCTCGGCATCTCCAACCGGTACTCTTCCCTATGCGCAGTGAAGGAAGCGGCAAGTGAATGTCAAGATGATCCTCAGCACTGGGCCCTCTTGTGCCGAGCGAGGCCGCTTTACGGCCAGCACGGCCCGGAGAGGCCTGCAAAGCAGCGTTAACGAAGCCACACCGTCTGCAAAGGGCGTGTATGCCGAAAAGACGAAGTTGCCGTGACAGCACGGCCCAGGAGTCTAGCAATTACCTGCCTTTTGAAGGCAGGCATAGAAGTTTGAACTCCAAATCACAAAGCCTTCTAACCAAACCGCCGAAAAGCACCCTGAACGGACCATCGGCCCTAAAGCTGCACTACTAGAATCTACTTGAGTTGCTGCTGACTTGCTGCCAGGATCACGCACCCAGCAGGACCCCTCCCTCCCCCCAAACAACGATCCTGTGTATATCATGGGGTATGTGTGAATTTACACGCGTGTCTTGCCTCGACATGTCTGCTCTCAATGTGTGCAGGCTTTGGGGCCTGTTTTTGTTTCTTTTGCAGCCCTGGGCCTCGCCGCCTCACGCGCCTCACGGGGAGCCTTCCACTCCAGGAGCTCCAGAGGGTCCTCAGAGGGCCCAAGCTGAGGTGAAGGACAGCTGCTGCTGCTGCTGCTGCTGCTGCTGGAATTTTGCGAGGAGATCGGGCTCCCTATGGCATTTGGGATGTGGTACAACCGTCAGCTTGAGCTGGCGCGCCTTCTACTCTATTCCCAGCTGGTTGCTGCAGCCTTGTGCAGTGCAAATCCTCTGGCCGAGCCCTTGAAGCTGGGAGTCTTGCCTCCATGGGCCCCTGACGTTGTCGGTCCTGCCGCTGCAGGCTTCGGAACGCTGAAAACTGGAAGGTCCGGGTTTGTCACCCCATGAAGTTTGTGCACACGCAGCCCTTGTATCCTGAGCCTCTGATCATTTCTGATGCCCCAAATTCCATGAAGGCCCTAAAGTCGGATGCCGGTCCTTGCGGAAGCATCGATCGCACCCTGTCATGTAAGCAGCTGAAAGGCAAGTCGTGGCCAGTCCGGCTGTTTCGACTCTTGGGTTCCAGAGGGTCGCGTCTGCCGCTCATGCCAAAAGCTCTGCACTTCAGCTAGAGTTCTCTTGAGCTCGGACAACGCCTCAACCCCCCCCCCCCCCCCCCCCCCCCCCCCCCCACCCCTTTTGGCGCACACCGCACCCTAAAGTAAGTTGCATACGGCTAGGCATAGGGCTCTATATAACACTCGGACTGTCCACGGCCTACAGCAGGACCATTGTTGGATTATCAAGTATTCCCCCCTACAGAAAGAAAGAGAATGAGAGGTGCAGCTTGTGCCAGGCCTGCATGTCAGCCGAAGCTTGCTGGGCAGATCGTATCCTGGGCAGTGAAGGTGGACTTGACGGAGCGATGTGGTCGTTGGGGCTTAAGCATACCTGGGCAACTGTGCCGGAGCAACAATGTTCCAATCTCAACAAACCGAGCCATACAAATCCAGAAATTCCGACAACCCTTAACTAGATGACTGTACTTTATTCTAGGATCCTGCGATCTCGCCAACTCACGACCCTTTCTACGAACCATGGGAAAGCTATCCTGTGTTCCTTTTGGCCACGAAAAGACATAGGAACACTAGCATTCGTGTGGGAAAACGCTTTCCCAATGGAATCTGCAAGCCCCTCACAAGAGCCCTCAGGATCTCTAAGCCCAGAGCGACTCATCCAGATGCTCACACCTCAGGGTCCATGGGTCAATTCTCATTCGGCCGCGCGGAATCTCTGCTTGATGGGTCCAGGACGCAACCGTGGATTGGATTCCCTAAGGTGTAGAAGCCCCTTGACCCTCCGTTGAAATAGATTTGAGTTTATCAGCATGACACCAGGCTGAGAGCTGAAGCCTAGGGGTAGTTAATGTTACCCTGAAAAGGTTGGTCTGGCGCTGGGTGGTCAAAAAACATGCTGTGAGCACGGGGGTCGCGCTGAGAGACAAAGGGGGCCTCTTTGCAGCCCCTTTTGGCTTCTTTAGGCCTTTCGAGGCACGGTGCCTAAGCCTCGATATTCCACAGATGGCAAACAGCTCAATTCACAGGCCTTCCAGTCTACTTCAATAAGGAGGCAAAGGCACAATTTGGGACCACCACCCCACCCACCCCCTCCTGTCAGCCGGGTTTCTAGACAGCCGCCTTATTACAAAGTACTCGGAAGCCTCGCAGGGGGCAGCCTTTCCGGACTTGTGTTGCGGCTGTTGTGTTTTTACGTGCTGTGTCTGGAGCTGGAGCCAAAGAGGGCACCTCCTGGTTTAGAAAGGCACAGAGGCAGTTGCAGCACTCTCTCGTCTAGGACTGCCTGCAATCCAGAGAGCAGGTTTCTCCAGTGCCGCCCTCTCTCACTGAAACAACAGGCCAAGATAGGTCGGAGTCATGAAGCAAACTTTTGGTCGAGTTCTCCAGGCCAAAACAGAGGCGGGGGGAGTTTCCTGAACTCCTCTGAAGCCCTTGCAACAGAAACCCAACAACTTCACAGTTCGGTTGCGAGGAAAGAAGCCCCCTTCACCTACGAATCATGGCGGTGATGCTCCGAACTCCTTTCAATCCGGCATCCCATATCCAGGTCCCGACATGAGGGCGCCATCAAAACTCCCCTATCGAATCTGGGTTCAACTATTGTCACATTTTATGAGGCTTGGGCTCCCCAGGCGACAGCCGCGGAGGTCCTGCCCGATCGGCCTGTCACAGCAAGAACTGGGTATTCATGGATGTCATCAGAAGCTGTCATCAGAAGCCGCTTCTGGCAGGCGCATCTGTGGGAACTGCAAGGTTCTCATGCAAGGTTCTTAGCCTCCCGGCAAATGCGAGAGGAAGAACTAGTCAGCCCAGCATAGCCGAGCTAAGGTCAGGCAGGCAAGATCGCAAAGCTGAGACCTTTTCATGACTGTACGTCCAACAGATGAGAAGCTACACGTCACTACAAGCTACTGCTCCAGGCGAAGCAAAATCCTCACGAGCTGCTGCGCAGTCTTTCGATCAGCTCTGCTTTCCGCCCGGAGATGGGAAGATTTCGCTTCCGCCTGGAGTTTCGGCAATGTTTTCAAGCTTTGTATGCTGCATGCTTCCAGTTCGCCAAACTTGAAGAACACTTGAACTGAGGTCGCCAGAAAGAAACTATCCGAAGCATGGTCTAACCTCCTGATCACCACAGCACTGAAAAACACGGCACCTCCTGTTGCAAATGCCAAACCGGGAGCCCACAAGCCGCCCTTGCCCGCGAAGAAGCTTCACGCTTTCCCGACGTGCCGAGACACAACATCTCCTTCAGTTCGATAACGGTCAGCTTCTCCAAGTCCTCCGCTCTCATGTGTAGGGTCTGCTCCAGAAGTACGCGTAGCTGCGCAAAGGAATCAGGATACATCAGGGTTGGTCAGGGCCTCGGGATCGCGGATTATTGGAGTACTGCAGATGAGCTCAGCAGCGATTGTCGGTTAGCCTCCCTTTCCGTGCAAGGGCTGCGGTCCAGCTCACATCTCACGTCCGCCACATTTTTGCGTGTCTTTTACAAGTGCCATCTGTCGGATTCAGAACTATCAGGTGCCAGGGCTCTGTGGTCCTGTTGGTTTTGTGGTGCCGCTGCCACCCCAAAGACTAAGACAAATACTAGGGTGCCTGACCTTAACTTCGACCACTAGGCTCGAGACTCGTGCACTCCTCTTCTTGGACGTCCTCGTCGCTCTCCTCCTCCTCATCCTCTTCCTCCTGCCCAGGCTTCTGCCGTGTCCACAGAGCCCTTTGGCGCAACAGATCTCCCTCTTCGACCTTGACACCGACCATCCCAATTTTGTTTTTTCAGAACTCCAAACTCTGTTTTGCGACGCCTTAAGGGCCTTGAGGGTCAACGGCAGCTAGTCTACCAAGCCCTCGTCATGTGAAACATTGACGGCACGATTTGCTCGGACCCTAGAGGCCAGTGGCAACCATTCCCTGCACAGATCGATGCCTTCTGCGTCTTAGGTATTTGGTAAATTTGGTAAGGACAACGGCCCTCCACGTCTGGCGAAAGGCCTCGTCGTCATAGTCGTCCTCTTCCTCTTCTGGATCCTGAGACTCGCCAAAAATGCGCGTCCGGTCCCCGACTTTTGCACACATGACCTTTTTTTAGCACCCGTCAGAACCCTCAAAAGATGCAAAGTGGCAACCCTGGACAACCATCCGTGACCCCAGTTTCGCAGACACCCCGCTCGAGAACCTGAACCTTTCATCCCGAATTTCGCCTTGACCCGAGTCTTCTTCTCGGCAGCCTTCTGGGCCTTCTTCTTCCTGGCCTGGCGAGGGCGTGCGCAAGAAAAGCGGCCGATTGGGGTTTTACTTCCTGTGAGGTCATCCTGGGAGGCCGTGCAGTAGGCGGGGCCTCCGGGATCCCAAGGGGCTCTGTGCTTCAAACAACTTAAAGTTCAGACCCGACTGCTGACTGGTGAACGGTTAAACCGTTAAACCCCTAAAAAGCCCAAAGTCCGCAAACATGGGATCAACCGCCTCCTCCTCGGCCCACTGGCGCTCGCTTTCCTCGAAGGCCTTTCCTTGGACGGCACTCGGGAGTTTTCGGTGTCTGGCCCCCAAGCACCTCAGCTACCTGGTGAACTCATGCAGTCGCCATGGCTAAGGGTCATGGGATTTTGCCTCTCCTAACCTGACCTGTTTAACACACCAGTGGCCTGTGATTCTGAGTCATTTCAGCTTGTCGGAAAACTGGAACCCCACAGCTGCCTCAACATGCAAGTTCGATCTCCCCCAAGCAACCTCACACAACGAAGCGTAACCGCCAAGTCGTGTGGAGCATAAAAAACTCCAGGAACTCCCCGTTCTCGGGGACCCCTTTCAAACTTTAGCCCTTCCGAGCTTGGCGTCGCCGCTCCTCCTCTAAACGTTTCCTCTCGGCCTGGCAAAAGGGTCATCAAGCATGTGTGTGAAGAGCCTCGGCCCTTCTCCCTCTACGGCGTCTGGCAAGGTCGAACAGATCTTACATGTCTGAGTTGTCACTACTTGAAAACCCCACACCACACGGGAGAAGACTGCCCTTGGACGATAGGCACCCAGTGCTGTCCCTAGGGCCTGAGCTGCCAGGTGCAAAAAATCTTAGAACCCCTCCCAGGAAAACGTCGTGTCGGCCTCCTTCTTTCGGAAATCTGCCCATCTCTCAGCATCCTGCTGCCTCTCCTGCAACTTGGAAGGTCAGACAGGGTCAATTTCAAATTGCTGCTAGTAACTTGTCAAGTTCCCATGATAGGTGTGTCTTTGGCTCTCGTTCCATGTCAGAAGCCCTGATCCGTCCAGTGTTTATCTACCCTCCTGGACTCCAGCCTCCTTCGAGATCTCAAAGGCATTCCTCAGATGTAGGGAAGCCCTCGCTGCCCTTGCCAACACATCTGAAGATCCCGCGCCGCCAAAGCCCTAAAGATCTGCTTGAAGGCCAGGCCTCGAAGGGCTGACTTTTGTACAAAGCGCCCGATTCTGAAGCCGAAAGCAGCAGCGGTTTGGGTTAGGAAAGCGTGTCTGGGGCTAGAACACAAAGTTGAGTAGTTCAGAAAGACGTCAAGGGCCTCACTATTACAAGCCAAGGCTCTGTGGGGGCCCTTGCCTCCAGAACATCTCCTCGCACGGAATGAGGCTTTCAGCCCGCGAGATGCTGCAGAGTTTGTGCCTGAAACGTGGCTAGAGCCTGTGTTGACCAGAGGTCCTCCTCTGTGTACTCTTTGGGGAAGGGGCCCTTGATGACGAAGTTGAGCTCTGGATCCGACCTGGGCATGTCAAGACGCGATACACAGCGATGCAGGAAATCCATGAGAATCATCAATGTCAGCTCTGCTGCTCGTTTCCAACGTAGTCGGGTTCTGGCGCCGGCTCCTTTGAAGTGTTGCAACTTTTTTTTGCAACCAGACAAAACTTCAAAGAACTACAGTATGCTACAATTGCAGCAGACCTTAGTATTCTGAAGAATCCGTGCTACGAACATCTGCATTGAGACCCTGGCGCGCTCTGCTGCAGAAGTGGCCAGCTCATGCGAGCACTGTTTGTACTGTCTGGCCCTTTTCTTGCTCCAAACCGAACACCTTCATTGCCATGCGGACAGTAGATCTGCATACCGCAGGCCGTATGAAAGACGGAACGCAAACTTTTAAGCGCCAAGGAAAAATAGGCTGCAAGTCCCAGGCGTAGCAGCACAAACAACATCCCCTTTCAAAACGAAAGAGCGACAAAGCCTCAAGCTGACAACGGCTCGCCATGCTTTGATGTTCCGCCCTGTGTCCAGCCGATGTTTTTGTGCCTGGTGCCGGATTTTTTGAGGAATTCCTTCAAAAAGGAGAAGTGCAAAGCCGGTCCTCTGGCCACCAATCCTTCACCCAGTCGGGCATCGGCACTTTGTCCGCATTCTTTGGCTTCCTGCAGATACGGGTACAGCTTCCCCTAGCTTGCGTATGCTTCCGCACGAACTACCTAGTCCGACATCGGGACCTGACGAGATTGGCATCGCTTGGCCATTACACCCACTCGACTTGCCATTGCCACTCAAATCCGCATAACTTCTCTGTCTTGCACTGTTTATCGACGTTTCAGGTCAGTGTTCGGGTGTCCTCAGATCGCGATACCAACATTTCATCTCGAACGCGTCCGTATCAAACTTGACCTGAAGCACGTTGCCAGGGATCTCTACCACACTCCTCTTGCGTGCAGCATGCCCTGACATAACCTTGCACAGCCGTTCGTGCATCTCACCTCCCAGACCCCCATGGCATCCTGAACAGCTGCTCGGGGGTCCCATATACAACTCTGGCCAAGGTGCACGGAAGGACCCGTCGTTGGGCCGCTCATCTGTCGGTGCACGGGACACTCGCGCAGTGACCCACCTGAAGTGTTTGAACGTTTAATTAAGGTCTTCAGCAGCGATGTGTCAGCCAATATACAGGTATCTTGGGATAGTGCATCCAACTTTGGCCTTCGAGGTTTGCCTTCCAAGCTGTTGTACATCTCTTATTGCTCCGCGTCGCATTTCCGATTTCCTGAAGCACTTCCTCTCCATTGCACTCTGAGCACGTTCGGCATTCGGTGGTATGTTTGTAGTTTGCTCGAACGTCGCGCAAAATCCGTTGCTTGGAGGCCCACGTTCCATCTCGCTGCACTTCGACCATGTCTCCGAGGAAGAACCTGAGTTCGAGTCAAGCTCTTTCCTGCGGCAGGCTGCTCATACCCTGCCGTGCCCGTCTTACATGATACTTTAGACGAGAACGATTGCGCTTACAAAAAAATGCGGTGGAATGTGGGCATGGCTTTGGCTCAGCACCTGAATGGCCAAACATCCGAAAACTTCCGAACGTTTGACCTTGAAGCATGTCTTCTGCAAGAACTGACGGGACACCAGGCACAGGACATCACAGGACTCATGTCTAAATCGACCTCCTGGCAGCTGGATTCCTCGCCGGCCGCCTTGGTACAGCGTCCCCGGCACGTCGTACTCCTTGCAGCCGTGGAAAGACCAGCTCTGGGTTAAACAACAAACAGTTTCGTGACTGTGGGGTAGTCTGTGCTGGTCAGGCCGGCTTGCACGGTTGTGTACCCAGCCCTTGCTCCAATCGTGACATGTGTTCTTCGTCCAGCTCCCCATGCTCCACGCCCCTGCCATGTAATTCTTGGCTCTGCTGACACAGCGGCACCATCTTCTTGCCTCTCTCATCTGCAAGCCAAGCCGGACCCGTCCTGCTTCTTGCCGAGGTTCTTTGGTCTCCTTGCTATCCAGACCAAATATAGGATAGGTACAGGGATCAATGCCTGTCACGAGTAAGGAGCTTGTGCGAGGCCAGCAGGCGCTACAGCAGGAAGCTGTTTTGGCACGCCCGCACCCAAAAAAACAACAAGCGTCGAAGCCCCTGCAGTCTCAAGTACTACACCTGTGGAGAGCCCAGGCCCTAAAAGCCCTCTGCATCCCTCGGCACTCTCAAAACCCTACAGGAAGCTCTTCACCAAGCGTCTTCGGCAGCTTCCGCCCTGAGGGCGTCGTCACGGCGAAGCTGCCGCCGCGGAGGCCTGGCTTCTAGGGATTGAACAACGGCTGAAAGGGCCACTTCAGGGCTTCAGGACTGGTACTGTAGGTTTGGCAGGTTATACGACTGGAGACAATCGTCGTCTCCTCTCCCTTGTGCCAAGCCCCTCCCTGGATCTGTTGGGTCTTGTACTGACATGCGGACATAAACAGGGCCGTGGGATGCCACTCGAGTCTACACTGTCTTTTTGAGGTAGCAACACGACCTCTTCCTCCAGCCCAATGGCCGTGGTGCAGGAAAAGATGTAACTACAGCACCATACGCCCAAAGCGAGGAGAGACGCTGCCAACAACAACGCATAACCTGCCAGCTCAAAGGCCTGCTTTGCAATATGCAACCGAGCTCAGAGCACCAGAGGCCAGCCAGCGGGCAGCCATAAGAGCTAGAGACGTCCGCCAGAGAAGTCTCAGGAGTACCGGGCACCTTGCATGGGTAAAACATGCTGGATGCAAATGCTGGTATGAACCTGCATGTAACCGAAGGAAATGCAAGCCGTGGCGCCTCCTGCCCCGATCGGTTGAATTGTGCAGGGCGCTGGCATGCAACATGGCACCTGTGCCCTGAAGCTCGTGCAAAATCGAAGGTTGTCCAGGCGTGACTTACTTTGGCTTGCTGGGAGAACTTTCCCTCCGGGCTGGATGTCCCGAGACCGATCAGTCAGCTTGGAGTCAGTTGGAGTCAGAGCTTCACATGACCAGCACATATGACGGATCAAACTGATTCTATCCGACCGCCTGGTTTCATTACAGCTTTCATCGTGGTGGGCGCGATAATCCAGCACAGGTCTTACAACATCAAAAATGCTACAGCACAAGTTACAACAAAGCCTAGCGACTTGCACTCAATTTTTGAGTTCGGGCCTCTACTGTGGATAGGCCGCACAATGGCTACCATGCGCTTTATGGGTGGTGCCCAGGCAGTCTCAGCGGATGAGATTAATGTCATGGCTCTGCAAAGGGCAAGCTGTGTTTCAGAAGCAGCTGCGGATAAAGCAAACATCAAAGTGCATGCCGCAAACAGGACCCACTACAGCCGCTAAGCCTTGCACAATCCTCTCAGGAGCCATGCACAAAAAGCACTGGCCATGCAACAACGCCGAAAGGAGAACGGCGAAGTGAGTTGTGCAAACAGTTCAACAGTACGTGAAGCACAAGCCATACAACAAGCCGTGCAAGATCATACAATGTCATGCAAGTTTCTGCAACCCTCCGGGTAGTGGTGGACTGCTCCCCTGTGTTCCACTTTTCAGAAGAGAAAACCCAGTCTTCAAAGCAAAGAACCAGGCAAACCAACAACAACTAGAACACTCGACGGATGCTGCATATGCAGGGTCGCCCCTCTGCCTCAGC
The DNA here is from genome assembly GCA_905221605.1 of Symbiodinium natans. Taxonomy (NCBI): domain Eukaryota; class Dinophyceae; order Suessiales; family Symbiodiniaceae; genus Symbiodinium; species Symbiodinium natans. The sequence goes on from CAJNDS010000347.1 coordinate 83,651, forward strand.
CACCGTGGTTGGCCTGTACGTGAGGAGCAAGGCATGTCTGCTAGACCATCTTGAGATTGCAGGTTTCTCGACTCAGTGGTGAGCCCAAGGACACTGGCCTCGATTCAGCTTGTACAAACTTTTGGGCGCCCAGGTGGCAAGCCACCACGGCACCGGAGGATTTTAGGGTGCTGCTGGTTGTCCGCCTCTGACCTTATCCTCGAAGTCACGCTGTAGGTCTCCCAAATTCTCAAGCTGACGCCGCCTCTCCCAGTCCGCATAGCGATCACCTCGGACTTGCAAGGGCTCAGGCAAATATAGGCAAATAATTACACCTAAGAAATGGGAAGGACTCAATGGGCACATGAAAACCATGGGCTGCACAACTGGGGCACCTGCTGGGTGTTGGTCTGTGAACTTTGCACACTTTCCTGCAGATGGCCGAGGGAGCTTCGGGTTTTGGTGCAGTGATCCCTGGCCCCAAGACAGACGGACAAGACTGACGGAGACCCTTGTTTCATACCACCCCAAATTCTGGCATGGAGGGAAAGCGAATCTGGCGAAGCCTTGGCGGAGAGGGGCTTGCGGCCTTCTCTGCTGGGGCCTTCGCCTGGTGTGAGGCGCAGTGGATGTCAAATGTGCACACTTTCCAACAAAAAGGCACGGATAGCACAAACAAAGCTCGGAGCGCCTCGGCAGTCCTCGACATCTCCGGCAGGACACTCTCGAGCCTAGGGGCACCAGAAAGAGCACAGAGAACTCTCCCGCTTTGAAACACACAAGCTGGCCGCTATTCCGAATACCTCTGGATCCGTTATCGAACATCAGCATCTGTACTAAGCCCTCGACGCCTTGCGACCTTGCGGGGTTTCCATGAAATAATGGTACATGGCTCAGCGCCGACTGTTGCTGATTCAGCCTTGGGAGCCGTTGCCGTCTTGGGCGTGCCTTCTACTACACCTGCAGAGTCCGCAAGTTCAGAGCTCTTGGAGTTTCTTGTAGCCACGCCATGTGCGACATTGAGCCAGTGCTGTGGGCGAAGCGCCAGGCTCAAACTGACAGCAAAACATTGCTCGCCAACTCCCACCTATGTCCTATGTGTTCCCAATTGATTTTACGATGAGACCGCACAGTGGCCCACCGTCTCAAATCACAGAATATCACAGAACCGGGTGCCCTTTATCTTCTTGCCGTGCTCTGTAAAGCATCCTCAAGAAACAAGCTTGGCGAGAGCACGACCCTTGTCAGAAATCTAGGTCAGAGGACCTGCTGCACCTAGCAGTCAGCATGCCGCATGCCTGCTCGTCTCTAAGGCAGGTCGTCTGAAGAGACTGCTACCTAGGTTCAACCAGCATTGTCCCGAAGTCATTTCTGTCTCTCGCACAAAGTCCCCCTCACCATCTCAACTCCTTTCTGGTCCGAACCCCCTGTCTTTGAGGGGGAGGCTCTACGGAGCGTCAGCTGGCGGCAGCTTGCGCAAGGGTGTAGCCTTTCATTCTGTTCCACGCACATCGGGGCTTCCAGGCTTGCGGCCTGCTTGGTGCTGAGATGGGCCTGTGTTCACCGCTATCGTCAACTAGAAGAAGCTAGGCAAAGCGCTGTTTTTATTCTCTTGTTGGGGTGCCTCGTGAGCCAGTAACCTCTTCCTCTGCCCCCGCCCCTCTTTGGGTGGTGCCTTGCGAAGGATGTGTCAGAGTCGGGGTACAGGCGGAAGACCCTCTCATCAATGAACAAATGGTGATCATGACCCCAAGCCGTGCCAACAAATGCAGAACTCGAAGCTGGAGCCGTCGAACTCCAGCTTGCCCTGCTGAACAAGCTGCGCCAGAAACCTTCGCTGCAGGTGTACCACGTACCCTCAGACTCCTCAGACTACACAGATCTACACAGAAGCGCCCTCACACTTGGAACTCTCAACTCGTTGATGTGTGCTCATTAACTCCAAGGCCACTCCTCTCCCCGCCACACTTTGGCATCCCAGCGGCTCACGCAGTTGGGCCTCGCTCTGCGTGTAGGCAGGTTCCATCATGAACCTTCAGCATCCAAAGACACACAGGCGCTGTGGGCCCAGGGTTTGCAGCTCGTCGTAGATCTTGAATCTGTGCATGTAATTTGAATTTGCTGGCCTGTTATTTTGAGGGTCTCAAGTCTGACTCCTCTAGGGGCACAAATGGGATGGACCCTTTGCAGGCGCAGGCTTGCACTGGGTGTGCAGAGGAGTTGGCCCTGCTAGTTTTAGGACAAAGCTGGCCTCTGCAAGAAGTTGTGGATGCGGCTCAGCGATAACCTCAGATTGGTGGCTGCGGAAGAACCAGCTCCTACAATTAGCACTAAAAGGCGGTGCATCTTAAATCGCCTGAAACAACTAATGATTCTTTTTGGTCCTTTATTGGCCCAGAGAAGCCAGGAAGCATGGTGGACTACATCAGACTAGTACTTAAGGTCAAGGTACACACCCAGCATGAGAGGTGCAGCAGTGCCAGTTGCTGATGCTGGGCACCGAGTGCTACTTGTGAGAACCCCAGCCTTGGCCAATGTGATGCAGTCTTACTCAGAAGACTCAGGCCGCGCCACGTGGTGTAGTTTTTGAGCATGCCTTGGAGGAAGGACCTGGGAGAGATTGCAGTTTGTGTTAGGCACATAAAGAGACAAGTTTTTGCTTTCATAGAGGGGCACCATGTAATGAAAAAGGCTATCTAAACTTTGTGGACTGCACGTCTGCTGTCCACCGTTGAAGCTCCTGTTCCGCATCGCTTCTTGGCCTTAAGGCTTCTCGACCCTTCATTAAACCTGTCAGCATGGTGAAGCCCAGCGAAGCCCAGCGAACCCAATTTGGCAGACATACCGTGCCAGGGTCAGATACAACCAAGCCACTCGCAGGCTCGCAGTTCCTTCGAGCATGCCTCCCACACAAGGTGCACCAGTACCATCAACTGCTTGTCAGGTATATGTCGGCCCGCAACGTTGTGCTGTGGGGCCTGCCTTTCTACATCACAATGTAACAAAGCCGCCAAGCCGTAAGATCCGGGAGCTACTGGGAAACCTGCTTGCAGACCTTGCGGCGAGCATCCAACCAACAGGCCTCGCGATTCGCACCATGTACTGGTGGTCCAGGGGATTCAGTATCATCGTCGAGGTGACCTTCAGAATTCAGCAAAGTCGCACATCTGAAATGCTCAGCTATTTCAGCCTTCGGCAAAAACAAATATTTCAGAATGCTTTTGGGGCTAAAGGAGCTCTGACATGGACATTCTGACAATCGCTGCCTGCGTCGAGGTCCACGTTGACACCTTCCATTGTTGGAGCAGACTCCTGCGAAACGCTTCGGGGGCAAACATACATATCTTGGGCGACATGCAATGGGCACCGCTTGAGGAACAATGCAGAACATATACCTTGCCAAAGATCGCTGCCGCCGCTGCTCAAGTCAACTTGCCCTAGTTACACATTGCTGGGCGTGTCGCCCGCATGGGCAATCCCTGTGGGTTTCTATATCAGGAGCTACAGTAATAAGGGCCGATCAAGGATCTCATCAGGGATTGGAAGCTTGGATGTGTTTTCTTTGCCATCATCTCTTCCACCGGTAGATATGCGTGCATATCGCCATGAAGTTGTTTTTAATCTCCCAAGCCCGACTCTCCATACCCTCCGCAAATCAATAGCCCCAGAACCAGAAGGATCCGCCTGCAGCTCGAAGAGATTTGCGCTGACCTCTTTGAGGACGCCCTGCATCGTCATGGGCACAAGTCACCATCAAGCACTACCCTTCAATGAAATTTGGCCATACTTTCAATGAGTGCATGAAAACAATATAATCTTTGCACATGTTCGCTCAACACGCAGGACTGCATCTCAAAACCCCATACCGCTCGAAGAGAAATCGTGGAAAGCCCGCAACGCAGACTTCATGGGCTCCTTCGCTACACAGAACCCTCGAAGAAGTGGCCACGGCAGATGCGCGGACGCACTGGCGCTTTACGCGCGTGCCTTTGCCACCCAGAAGGCCACACGCTTGCGCACGAGAGCCTCCTGAGATTGGCCGAAGGAGTACGGGGCTGAGAACGTGAAGTCAGAGGAATTTGGATTCTGAGGGTGACATGATCACCCAGAATGGGTGCGTGAACGCAGAGAAAGGATGAGATAAGATGCATTCGGCAGGCGAGGCAGCAAGCTACATGAAGCATTTGGGAAACCAATCGCAAACATTCTAGTTGCGGCTGGTGCCGCGCACTGCAGAGAGGATACGGAAAACACCACACACATGAACACAAAGCATCTCGACTCCATGCATGAACAGATCTTGGTAACTCTTGGCCACGCCGCGGGAAGTTCGAGCTGAGTGGTCAGATCCTGGAGACTCAGCCTGCCCGGGCTTCATGGGATTTCGGGTTGAGGGGCTTTGCCGGGTTCTGCGGCTGGCTACTGCCGGTCGGGCTTGACTGCTTTAAAGGGAAGACCGACATGCGAAGACGCCTTCCTGACAATCCACTTGAAGCCCAGGACCTTTTAGCTCTTGTCATCAGATCCCCAAGAACATTTCGCTCGCCCAATCCTCTGCGTCCTGAGTGTTCCTGAGACTTCGCCAATCGATCGCCTGCCTCGTGGCCGCAGCTGTGGCCGCAGCTGTGTCAGCAGACGCCTCGAGTAAAAGACGGCATGTTGACACTAGATACCCCACGCATGATCCCTCCAAGCATCATCTTGGCCACACATCTTCTCATACGGCAATGGTCTCCTCAAGACTTAACTCTACTTTTGAATTTTAGTAGGGCCGGGCCCTACTTTTCTGAGGCCCAATGCCTGCGTATATGTCGAGTCTAATTGAACAACAAGCGCTTGACCATGCCTCAGAGAAGCAGGCCAGGACGGCATAGTGGATCGGCGTGACCTCAGAAGCTTTTGGGCATTCTCACCTTGATGGTTACTGGCCTTGCGCAGACACATGGGTCTCGTGCTCAAGCTAGAATAGCTTCCGCACGTGTTCGTTCGGCTTCGCAGGGCCCAGGCTGTCACATCCAACGTGCGATCCGCCAGCTGAACCTTGCAAAACTCAGAAATCGGCACAAGGCAGCGTGGCTGGCAGAAGCCCACGCATTAATACCACGCGGAAAAACAAAGCACACGCCTAGACCTGCGTCGTTCAATGTGCACAGGAGTAAACGTGCTTAGATACAACACGCTCATGTTCTCTCACCTCCAGTGGAAGATTAGCGAGAAAACGACCCTGGGCAAGAGCTGTTTGCCCAGGTGCTGTGATTTCGACCACTCCGTGGGCTCGCTGCCATTGGAGTGAACCTGAGTCGCTGAGCAGAAAGACCTCCGAGTAGCTACCGTTTCTTTGTACGTGTCGTTCAAACATGTTCAAACGGCAGCTTCGAGTAAGTGCTCGTGGTGAACCTGGTGAACAGTTGGATGCCGAGATGCTCCTTGCCTGTTGAGCTTCAGGGTGTCTCCCGACAATGCATGATGTCGACGTTCCGTTCCTTTTTTTTTTCAGGCAAGCAGCGCTTGGCCTTCGTCTTGGTATAGGCGTTGCCGTAGTCTGTAAGGGCGTCCTCGAGCTGAGCCGGCAACCTGGTGCTTTCACAGGGCGCCGGTGACATGGCACAAAGCACGCTTCGCACACTGCCCGATCCGTGAACGAGAAACAAAGTGAACCACATACCTCACATGCCTTCTCTCAATGTCGAGCTTCCTTGCTCGCTGTTCTTGGGCCTGTGAGAAGTTTTGCCCAAGTGACCGGAAGCGTGGGTGGTCTGCCTTGCTGAGAGCAGGTGGCCAGTAGTGCTGCGAAAGCACGAGGGGATGGATTGGACCTGAGCTGTTAAGCAGAAACGCCGCTGAGAACGTGCATGCCTGACTCATCGCTGCCAGAGGCACCCATTCCACCACCCTTGAGCTGCTGGACGTTGCCTTAAAATGCACATTCCCCCACGGACTTCGGTCGCCTACCAGCACTGCTCAAGAAGGGACAACCCGGCTAGCTGCTGCTGCAGTCAAGGACTGGAGATGCCAAGTTGCTGTTGACACGCTTCGAGTCCTTGATGTCCTGCAACATGACCTGGCAACAGGCCGCGCTCACCGCCCTCTGGGAAACGCCCATTCAGATCTCAGCACGAGACTTGCAAAGACTTTCTGCAGCGCGCCTCGCAGTGGACAAGAGCTGCATCGCCAAACCTGCTCGCAGCACACATCTTGTTTGGTTCATGGTAAGCTTTTGTGAAACTTCTGTGTAACTTTTCCTTTATCGGACTGTCGTGTGCGGGACCAAGCTCTAAGACATCGGATTCACTTTGAAAACTGCACGTAGTCGACTGGTGGCTGGCATGTCTAGGTCCGGTGCAGATGGACCCCGCAGGATTCCAGCCGAAAAGGCTGCTGCTTTCAGGTAACGGCTCAGCTGTCGCCTGGTCTTGAGCAGCTCCAGATTCTGCATCTCCCGCTCCGCGTGGTAGGTGGGGTTGGCCAGGAGCCGGTCGGCCAACATCTCCTCACATGGTTTTTGGGGCTTTTGGGCCCAGACAGCCTCACTGCTGGTATCATGTCGAGACGAGGCACTCAAAAGGGTTGCAGGTGAACTCAGGCCCAAGATTACCAGAGTACCAACAGGCCACAAGAGCATTAGAGTTGGGGCTCAGGCCCCTGCATGGTGACTAATGTCCATATCTACCCATCTTGCCCGAATGCCTGCAAGTACACTAGAATTCCGCTTCTGTCCTTGTACTCCTTGATGAACATCTCCTGCAAGGTTCAAGGGCCGATGTCCAAGATGCATGCCGGAAAAATGCTGTAAGATTGTCTGGGCCCAATACAGTCGAACCTTGTCAAGTCCCAAGCAGCTCTCTCGTGTCACCCCACAAGGCCTACTAAACTTCTTGCTCTCAAGTCCGGGTGCACCTTGGAGCCGTAGATGCCGACCAACAGCGACACGACGTCCTGCCATGGGCTTGAGCTCACCTAAACACCTCTTCCTTCCTTCCTTTCTTTTTTCCGACTTGACCACACTTTGTTACAAGCCACGTGAATTCGTTGGTGCCTAAAACATCACTCATCCTTCTTCTCAGACTCGCTTCGTCGTCTTCGGTCTCTTGGAATTCTCTTTGCTTGCCTTTACAGGCCCTTAATCACAAACTTCGAGCCTGCGCACGTCGATGCCGTGAGGGCTTCCTTTGTGCAATGGGTCAGAGGCGTTTGAGGCTCAGAGTTGACATATCGGGTTGTTATCTGTATATTCGGGATGTGTGACTGCGACTGCTGCAAGCGCGCGTCGAGGCCTTGGGGTACCATTTCTAAAGAAGCTTTCCCGGCGTCTACGAAATTCTCCGAACATCGAGCCCAAATCCAGAACCAACAACGACATAGGATAGGATATGGCGCCCCGGGGAAGAGGCTCGGGCGCGCAGCAACATCAAGCCAACGTCAAGCGGCTGCGGGTCCACGTCGAAGGGGTCTGGGGCCCAGCAGTCCGGATCCTCCTCATCGTCGCCTAGATTCGCTCAGCGGGAGGACTTTTTTCATTTTTTCCCTTCTGCAGCACAGCGTTTCAGCAGGGCTATGCAAGCTTGTGCTCGCATGCGAACTGCTCGCATGCAAACATTGTACATGGAACGCGTGGTTGTGAACGTTTGCCGCTTTGGCTTTTCTCCAAGACTTTCTCCAAGAAGCTTGCTTCGAAGTCCTCGCCTGTGTGAGGGTGGTTCAAAGGGGTAGCGCTGAGTGCCCACGGAAGCTTCTGCGACAGCAAACGGTATACGACAAGCAACTGATCCAAGCTCGAAAATTGAAAAGAGAGACACTGCCTGAACATGGCCGTCCGGCGTGCTTGACTGTGCAGCTGCAGGCTACTCGCCACTCCTTCTCCCCTCCTCTACCTCTCCCCTCCTCTCCCCTCCACCCTTCCATGCACTTCCAGTGCCTGCGAAGTCCGGCACTTCATTCTGAGCCGGCAGTGCAGGTTGGCCAGCCTTGCTGGGATCTACGGGAGCCAAGTGAGAGTCGACCAAGAAGAAAACTCACTCCCGACCTCAACCCTCCAATGCCCATGCTATGCTCATCTACACTTCTTCCGAACATGTCTGGACCTCCATCAAGCCCCGCCTGGAGCTTCGCCTTCTTAGACGCGGAGGCCAGCGCCTCCCAAATGCGGTCAGGAGCCGCGGTGTTTCATGTGTTTAAGAAGGAACCATTGGGCATTGGTCAAGGACCCTGAACCATCTGCCCAAATTTCCCAAATGTTTGTCTCCTGCCTCTGCCCCCTGCTGCAACTCCTGCCCATCGCCCGATTCACAGGCGTGTCCACATACGCTTCAAGTGCAGCTACTTGGAATGCGTGTGACTAAGTCGGTCGTCAATCGGGGCAAATGCGACATTGTCTCGCAGCAGCGACGTGGAACATGCTTTCTGGAAGTGTGTTCGTATTCAAAGCCCAGAGCTCTGAAGCTGTTGACCTCCCCCGTGCACGCGCGGGGTGTCCTGCTGCAACTCCTTAGCTGCTCACGGAAGCTCCTCACAACATCCCATATTCAAGTCAAATCTGAGTCAAACACGCAGAACTATACACAAGAACCCTGAGGATGCCAAGAATCCGTGTCCTCCGTCAAAGCCTCTGGCCAACAGGTGCAGGACTAGGAGATTTGGATTTTGGCCTTGTCACATTGTTGCACATCCTTTCATACGGGTTTGCGTGTTGAACCGAACTTGGCCAAACCCCGCTTGTGGTCGAAGCTGCAGCTGCAGGACTCTGAAGTTCTCTGAAGTTGAATAGCACTATGTCACTATGGCCCGGGCCGTGATGATGCAACGGACCGTGTCTTTGCGTCTCTTGAGGTACTCTCGGATGGGTGCCGACCTGAAAGCAGTGAAGCGCGAAGCAGTGGTCCCTACAGGCGCAAAACCCGACATCCTCATTTTCAATGGCGTAGTACAGCTTGTACAGGCTAAAAACCCACAGGGCCCGCAACCAAAGCAACAAAAAACCCAGCTAAGGCCCAGACACGCCATCCAAGAGCAGTCCCCTCGGGTCAATCAGCCGCAAAGCCTTGGATCGCTGATGTTGGGTCCGGATTCGCTCAGAAAGGGTTTGAAGTTCTCGGGGGCCGCTTCGCAAATTTGCGGGGGAGTCCAGCGTGGCTTCTCAGCATCTCCTAGTTGCTAACTCGTGCTCAGTGAATTATCAGCAAGTAATGTGTTGCTTAGTTTTCTCCTCAACAGATGACAGCACAGCAAAAGCTAGAGGACGTGCCAGTCAATCACCAACTGCAACTTTCTTCTTCCTTGCCCGAGCAGTTCAAGTTTCGAATCGAAGCTGGCAAGCACAAACAACCCAACGGGGATTGCACCTAATGATCCGTGCGCGACGCACCATCTCATCCAAGTGCCTTGATGGTTTTGATGTAGACCTTGATGACGTCTCCTGGGCTGACTCATGACGGCTCGTTCAGAGTTTCTGCCACACGCCAGGCACGCCAGCCACACTGCAGGGTTTGAGCGGTTGTCTTTGCCAGGCGGATGTCTCATCACTGGCTGCAGCATGCTTGGGTTAACAACGGATAGAAACACAAGCCTCGTGATGCTGTCGAGAAAGGTTTCCGCTGAGGCGCTGGTATGCGCCCCTGCAATTAAGAGGCGCCGTGAGATCTGTTGTCGCAAAGCCTGGCGCAAACTTCGGGCAGGGCCTCCAAAATTAAAGCCTCGGCCTCCCCACCTCCTCCAACCCCAAACCTTGAACCCCCTAAGCTCTACTGACAAGCTCTTGCAAACTAGTTGGAACCCGCTTCAAGCCAGTCGTGCCAGAGCATGCCAGAATTTTGTTCACCCTTTCTGCTGTGCCCAGATGTGCTCACGCCGCGCTCATGCCGAATGTTCTCTCGGGTGACTCTCCCGGATGACCATACGATGCCTGCACCAGTGGCGCCGCCCGGCCCGTCAAGGCGAGGCATCGCCTTCCCGAGGCTTCGGGGCTCCATTTGCTAGGTCTGCAGAGGACACCTTGCAGTCGGGTTTCAGGGCTTTCGCTTTGAGCTATGTAAGGGCCGGAGAATTAAATTAGGAACTTTGTTTGTTTTGGTTTGTTTTTTTGGGTTTAGGGTTTAGGGTATAGGGTTTAGGGCTTAGGGTTTAGGGTAGTAGTACCAGGGTAGTAGTACCAGTAGCAGGGACAAAAAACCAAAAAAAGTCCAAAGAAAAACAAAAAATCCTAAAAAAAAGGTCCATAAAAACAAAAAAACCGAAAACAAAATAGACCTCCTAAGGGCCGGAGAATTAAATTCGGAGTTTCTTTTTTTTTTAATAGACCTCCCTATGTAAGTTACAGGGAGTCTCGCTCGCCCACCTCAGTCGTGGAAACACAAAGCACCCAAGCATCTCAGAACGTCGGAGTCTTGTGCTGCAAGCTCTTTAGGACCGTCCCCAACCCTTCCGAGTTTCGAATCTGGGAGAAAAGAAACCACGCCTCAGGTCCAGGAGCGCCGGCGCCGACTCGGGGAAGTCGCGCACGAGGTCGAAGGCCTCACCTTGGAGAATCCAAGCGCCTACAACAGAGAAGGCCGTAAGACACCTCAGAGATTCCTTCACCTCCCGCACGGGTTCAGAAAGTTGAGCCATGTGTTGACAAACCCTTCCTGAAACCTCGGTTGCAGAATGGGAGCCCTTGCAGACTGCCACAAAAAGAGACATGGCAGACAATCTAGCTCTCGCAGCATGTTCTCGAAAACCACCGGGGTCACCGGAGAAGATGGCACTGATCGACTGACCATGTACTGCTTCGCGCCAAGAAGCCCAAGCGAATTTCCAAGAATGCCTCTCTGGCAGGGAAGGCTTCAATTGACGTATGTTAGAATTACACGCGCGAACAACTTCTGACAGGAGCCTACTAAGCCTTTGTAGCCATGTGCGCCACCCTTTTTAAACAAAATTCTGTTCCTTCCTCTCCTTTTTGTCGTCATCTCTGTCCCCATGACCCCCAGGCTGTTGCGTGAACAGGTGTGAACTGAGACCCCCCCCCAAAACCCGAAAAACCGCCCATTCCATTGCTGCACCTGCTGGACCTACTGGGAAAGGGCACTAAGGGCATCTCGGCAAGATCAGCTGCAAGCTGCCCTACGCGGCCCGTCGTCCAAAAAGCTCTTCTCGAACCTTAGTTAGGGCCTTGGGAGGCAGGTAAGATATCACGCAGGACAGGCAAGGGCACGCTTTGCAGCCTGGTATCGACTACACTTGCTGAAAACCAAAGAACCCACTTCGCTTAAAGCAAGAAGCCCCGCACCTCGAAAAAGCGCAGCGCCGCGCTCTGTGCTGCACCCCACCAGGCTTCTTCCGCCTCTCGGGATCGGGTTTTCCAGCCGCTGGGGATCAGGCTTGAGATGCTCGCTTCGGACTTCAGGGGTGCAGATGAGGTTCAGTGGTTCAGCAATCATGATCATGAGACCGTTCCGGCAATGCAGAGCTGGTCGTCGGGGGACAGCCGGTTCAGGGATTTGTTTAGCAGATTCACCTGCAACAATAGAAGCTTCAACGATTCTTGAAAACCGTGAATGCTGTGATCCACGTTTCTACTACGCCCGGCTCGTTGGACAGCGGTCTACAAAAACCACCGGCGCCTTGAACTCAGCTTCATCTTCCTGAACAGGTTGCGAACTGACAGCTTCTTCTTCTACTGCGCAGCTGGAGCTAGCCCCCTCTAAACCTGTAGGAAGGTGTTCCCAGACGACATTGGATGAATGCCACGTACTACATTTCCTTTAGTTCGGACGCGACCACTGCAGAGTCGGAACCCTGCGTGCCGCCAATGCGACCAACGCCCTACCCAAAGACCCTAAACCCTAAACCCTATCTTTTCGCTGCATCCCTGGCACCGGCAGTGTAGCTGAAGCCACTGGTGCCACCCCGAAAGCCGCGCGGAGCCAGCGGAGCATGCACCTCAGCAGGTGCCAGCTCACCACAAGGTAACACCGGATCATGCTGTCTTTCTCACTGAGATTTCTGAAGGAGCAAGAGGATCCCTGGTGATGTTGCAGCTTGCCATCAGCATGGCAACACAAACCTCACAGAACCGTCTCAAGCTTGAGAATGCTGAAGTCTGAGCCTTAAGCTCTACCAGTCAAGAACCCTTCCCTTCAGGCCCTAAGACAAACAAATCAGTCGGGCTACGAGTAGAGGATCTGTGTGAGGCGGTCGAGCAAGCCCTGACAGATGTTTGGCAGCTTTGGTTTGGGCTTTGCTTGCGCTGGCTTCGCGTGGTCTCCGGGGGGGAGAACAAGTCTGCCCGTATAACAAGTGCCTGTTGCATTTTATTGTGGCATCGGCGGTTTCTGCGAATGGGTCACAGATGGCCTTCTTGTCGAACTCGCTCCGGCAGCGCTCCTGTTGTTGTAGAGCCGTAGAGCTTTTATGTGGAGTTCTGAGGTTGTCGTCCGAAAAAAAAAACAAGCCTGAAACTTGTAACTGGAGAGAACTGAGAGCATCCGGCCCTGGCATGTGCAGGCTCAGTGCCGTCTTGATGCAGTACGTAAATCAAGGAAATTCACAGATACGGCGACCTCACTTCGAAGTTGGAACAGGCGACTCGAGACTTGTTGCAGGTATCCTCACATGTGGGGGGGCACTGCCAGGACCAGGAGCAGAGCCAGGTTAAGAACTTGGATGTGGAAAACACTGCACAACGATCCGGCTTGGAGATCACATTCAGGGATGAGCCAACTCCGGTTACTCCGCTAGTACCCAAGACATCCGACTTGCAAGGCGTTCGGCGCAGAGTGTGGGGGCACTCTCAAGATGGTACGGTATGGTAAGGTCGGGGTCCGGATGCAGATTCGAGATCGTTTCCAGTGAAAGTCGGGGTTTTGGAAGTTCATCTGCCTCGATGAAGGACATCAGCTGCTGCGAGAAAAAACCTTCGGCTCAAAGCATGGGAGCTCATGCGCTGAACATTAGCCTTTGAGCTTCCACGACCTTGCGGACTTGTCCGACAAACCATGGTGGCAGCCAAGGCTTCTGTGATGGACCGTGTACGGAAGCTAAGAATGACAGAGCAACATAATATGTCATTTTTGAATATACCAGCAATGCCACTGCAGTCCGGCTGCGCATGGCCAGATCTGACCAACTTCGGCGCAGACCCGCAGCCAGCATGGCCTGATCAGCTCTCCCGCTGCTCTTCAAGATGCACGACGATGCTGCGACGACGCTAAGACGGCTAATAAACTGGTGTCGCGGTGCAGCACGCTCGCGGACTACGTCCACAGCTGGTGCTCGCTAACATTTGCCGAGCAGATACAGAAAACCTCATGTTGGCACCAACAGCGGGATCGTAACATCTCGCTATGCACCCAGTACCTGTCAATCATTCTAACTCTCACAGCCAGTTTCGATATCAACACGTGCGGAGGTCGGGCCAACCCGATAATTGAAGAGACAAGACAATCCCCCGTGCCTTCGAGATACTGCAAAGACCTGCATGAGCAGTGGTGTCTTCGGTGGGGGGGGGGGCAGGGGGAGATTAAACCATTTTGCAACCCTAGTCCCCGTTGTACAACCAAAGACAAAAACTTCGACATGAGAACGCCCACTTTGCAACCGGTCTCTTTCTTTCTTTCTCTCTCTCTCTCTCTGTCTGAAGCAGGTACCTCTTTCGGCTTTTTGAGGTTTAAATTACCCGAGGACGAAATGACCCTTGCAAGTATGGGGCCTTGTATCTTATAGAACCTCTATCTGTTGAGTGGCCGATTTGGTTCACTTGCCTCCTTGGACCCGACAGGCAAAAATCTTACACAACCTCTAAACCCTACAGCCCTAACCCCAAATGCCTTAATCCCCTAGGCTAACCCTGGGGACACAAACCCTACACTGGATCACAGTATAGTTATATACGGCGTGACACAGGGATTATTCGTTGTCCGCCCTCACAGGTCCACGCCTTATGTTGAGCGTTGTTACAGGCGTTGTTACGGATGTGCATGACTTTCCATGGTTTGGTGCAATTTGCACATTCCTTCTCAGACTGTCTAGAGGTGCCAGGCGTATCTCGACTCGTAAACGTTTTCAAGCGACCCGCAACGTCATGTGCAAAGCGATGCTTTTGAATTCTTACGATGCGCCATGACCCCTGAACGCGACGACAATGGCGAAACACCAGGAACCCTAAACTCTGCAACGCCCCCTACCACCTATGTCCTAAACCCAAGCCCCTCAGCCCTGTCGGCCAGATGCCGTGACGTTGCAGGGCTCCTATACCACTTAATTGGCTACTTCCGCGTTTCAAAAACATCGTGCGACTGGGGACCCAGGTCCTTCCGAATATGATGAACCCCCCCCGCCCACCTTGCCTTCAACCCAGCACCCCTGAAACTACCTATGCAGCCTATGCCACAAAGTATTCGCGACGTGACCCCCTGAACTACCCATTTCAGGCACCTTGACTTTGCGTGCTTGAGATCAGCACAGAAGGGTTCCGCGCGTTTATGGCTCGTTTGCCAGCTTAACAAATGGTGACATTTTTCTGCGAAATATATTTGGTAGTCATGCATCTGCGCACGGAATTCCAAAGCAGGATGCCGCATGGTCATCGGACAATTTGTTGGCTCAGGCTTACAACCGATCCGCAGCGTGTTCTTGGCTGGCGGCTTAGCGTGGTGCATGGCTGGGAGGAGTGGGAGTAAGAGAGAACGCAACAAAACTAGACATGACCACCGTGCTACATTACGGCTTGGCTTCATTGGCATGCAGTCTCGCAAGGTGCACCAGAGAATTTTGTAGTTGGTGCAAGGCATCATCGAGTTGCGGCTATATGTGACTGATGGTAGTGCTTGACCACTGCAGTTCTGCTGCGGCACCTACACGCTTGTTAGTACGGAGTTGAATGCCAGGCTGCTCATTTTGTGGCCACCAGGGTCTGTCTGAGGATCAGGGGGATAGAGTCTACAAAATAGAGTCTTTGGGGGTGGGCGGAACAGGGGCTTTACATATCGAACGTATGAGTATGTCCTACAAACATGCGTGTGCATAAAGTCTTAGGTGCACGTTTGTGAACAGATATAGACATGAATAAACAATATGTCTTTACTTATATAAATACATCTACATGCATACACGCAATAATACATCCACACATATATATGGGCCAGCATAGGCGCACCCCCCCCCCCCTCCCCCCCCCCCCTTGGTTCATGGTGGGTTTTGGGTACCCCCCCGCCCTCCCCTGTGGTTCATGGACTGTGGTTCATGGGTTTGTGGTTTAGGGGTTTAGGGTTAGGCTGTAGCGTTCAGGATTTTTCACTCTGGTCCATTGGTTCATTGTGGGTTTAGAGTTTAATCAGGGTTCAAGGTTTGGGGTAATGGTAGGTTTACGGTTTCCCCTCTCCCCCCTGTGGTTCGTGCTGAGTTTACGGTTCAGGGTTCAGGGATAGAGCGGCTAAGGTTTCGGGTTTACCCTTCTCCCTCCTGTCCTTCACTGGTGGGTTTTGGTTTTAGGGCTTAGGGTTCAGGGTGCGGGGTTTAGGCAGAGGTTTCTCTGTCCTCCCCCGGGTTTTTCTGTCCTCCCCCGCTGTGGTGTTTTAGGGTTAACAGGCAGGGTTGGGGGGGGATGCCATGGGGGGGGGGGGGGCTCGATTACGCGGAACGCGGGCGCATATACACACCCACCCCCCCACCAACCCAACCAACCACCCACCCACCCACCCACCCACTCACTCACTCACAGAGACACTCTCACTCACTCACTCACTCACTCACTCACTCACACACTCACGCACTCACTGACTGACTCACTGACTCGCTGACTCACTGACTCACTCACTTACAGACATCCTTCCATCCATCCATCCATGCACGCATGCACATGCACACACACACACACACACCTCGTAAATACATGTGTGTATATATATAGGGAGAGGGATAGGACATATTTGCACAGAACTTTTTTTGGTCAACGTATGCCTCCAAGCCATGCAGCCCCAAGCCCTGTTGTCGAAACTGGACGCTCTTCAATGCCAACTGCGGGGGGGGGGGGGGGGTGCCTCAACAGCAACCGACCTTTGAAACCGAAACAGCAAAGTCTCAGCCCAATGGCAGCAACGTCGATAACTGCGTACTTGTACAGTGGGCTGCCATGCAAAAACTGATGACCCTGTGGTAACTATGTTGATGCCTAGGTTCTTCATCCTAAACATACCTTTAATCAGGGGTCCTATACCGCAAAAAAAGGGCGGTGAATCTATAAGGATTATTGGTTTCCGCAGTTCGTAGTATAAGAACGCTAGATATATGGGGAAGAGGCTCACCCGCGACCATCAGAAACATCGCACCTGCCACGAAAAGCGCACAGCTGCTGAACTACTTTCTCGACCACCTGCCCAAGATCCACGGGCATTTCCGAGCCGCTGCAAAGCATGCCTCGAGGATTTGCTACCGCCGCACGTGTTACCGCGAGCCCCTTGCCTGTTTGTCCTTGAGGGGGTTTTGATCCCTGCCAATACTTGCATGAGATTTTTTTCGGCGGCGCAGGGACTCAGGACTGAGACCTTGCACAGTCAGGTTGGGATCTTTCGGGAAACTTCCAGAATCTGTCCCGGATTACCTCCAGCAGGGGCTGGCGCCACCCGGCACATCATGAATATCAAGAGAGTCGGGGATTGCTCATCCGGAAAGCTCCATCTTTGCTGGGCTCTCTGCGTCTCTTCCTTCCTTCCTTCCTTCCGCAGCACTTGACCCTCCCGAGGGAAGGCCGCCCAATGGGCGTGCTCTGCGTCTCTCTCTCTCTCTGTCTCTGTCTCTGTCTCTCTCTCTCTCTCTCTCTCTCTCCTCTGGCAAAAAAGCTTTCAGCGAGGGGCATATGGGGGAATGCACCTCCTGACATCTCCTTTGAAAGGTTTCGCACTGCGTTCAGGGTTTTGGGTTTGCCGCCCCCCTCGGAAGTGCTTCGGTCTTCAAGTCGGTCTCCAAAGTCACCGAGAGGTCTCAGGCAGGTCCGAGGCAAGTGACAGGCAGGTCTTTGCCAAGAACGGCTGAAAGGGGGTCTCGACTGGGTCTCGCAGGATGAGTCCAGCGTGCCCGTTCGGCAATGTTCGGACCCTCAGCTGACTGCAGAAGCGTTCCAGACTTCCTTCCTCTGCTGCCATGAAGAAAAGAAGAAAGGGCGTGGCGCCGTGTGTTGTCGCGAAGGCTTCACCAGCCAAGTACTGTAAGGTGCTAGTAGGATTTAGGGCCTAGGGTGTGGACGAAAGCCACAGGAGCATCCCGGCCTGTGCACGTAAATGGCGACAGGCAGAAAGACCGCAGCCAAACATGGAAGAATCTGGAAGCAGTGCGAGCTATTTACTTCACCACGAACTTATTCATCCAGGGGCAAAGAGACTGCACGCGCTGCCGGCCCCAACTACATCTATGAACATCCCAATTTGTGCCTGCCAGGTCAGTGTTGCCACTGTCGTCCTGCCAGGTCCAACCCACGAAGCGACTAAAGGCGAACTCCGGGGACCCAGTTATTGCCCATCGGACCTGCAACCCTTGAAAGGCCAGAGCGTTGGACAGCGCATCTCCAATTGAGGCAATGCTGAGAAGTTGAACCCGGTAACTTGAGATGCTTGGAGCGGCAACGGAAGCCACAACCCCGATTTTCTTGATAGTCTTTCAAGCTCTTTCGGGATCTTTCCGGCTGCAGCTGAAGCAGCTCTGGCCTGCAATGGGTCATCCTCTTGCTCGTCGTTGTCCTGCAACCGCTCTTCTTCTACCAGCTCTCGCTCTGTGCTTCAACATTTGCCTCGCTGCCAAAGCGGGCAACGAGATTATTGGAAACATTCCCGGGCCAACCCGGAACGCAGACAATATCGACATGTGTATACACAGCCGACGCGCGATTTCACATTCTCGAGTCTTACAATACATAGGTACATGTGTGCGTGGGTCGAGGTGTAGTGCTTTAGGTTTACGGATTTCAAATGCACCCTCTTCCTTGATGCTCCCCTTCCAAAAAGGGTAGACACGCCAAGAGTTCACGATATTGGGCAGTCTACTGTCGCCGCCAAGTCTGACAACTTGCTAAGGTTCGCTTTGCTCGCATATTGGTCGGTCGCATCGAAAGGCTTCGAACCATGTCTGCAGGAGCACCGCAGCTTAGAAAGTCAGCTCATCATTCCGAGTCCTCTAGCGCATCTGCCTCGTCACAATCCACCATATCCACATCCTCCAGGCCAGTAGGTTACTGTGGTAAGCTGCAGTTCCGGAATCATGCACGCTTTGTAGTCGCTTGGAGGAGACCATTCCTCCCTCGTGCTTCAGCACAGAAGACAGAGATTGCGCTGCTTAGGCCGCTTAGACATGCTTTAGACATGCAAGACCCGTTCTCGAAATGTGAGCTCCAAAGACTCCGCGGGCCCCCATCGCCAGCCATGGTGGAGTGCATCCGACACAGCACCATCCATTTGGACACCGGCCTGCTCATCAGAGGCCAGTGGATTCAGCCTTGGCGCCCCGGGTTGAAGTAAGAGAAGATTATCTGAATCTAAGCATCGCATTCAGATGTCGCCACACCACCATCTACGCTTGCCATCGCGGACTCACCCAACGAATCCTACGATAGGAACTGCCTGAACCCAACGCTGTCCCACACATCCCACACCTGCCGCCACTGCATCTCCGAGCGGCCCGAAACGGCCCTGGCCCCTCTCAGCCATGGGGCAACCCTGGCAGCAAGCCCAGGTTCGAGCTGCACTCCGGGCCCCCTACGTCCGGTCTTTCAGGGATGGGAGGGGGGGATGTGAAGGGATGTGAAGGGTCTTCATCGTGCATGGAGGGTGCAAGTGGCTTCGTGGCTTCAAGGTGGGAACCTGTTGTGCCAGCCTGGTATCGCCTGGGCCGGTCGCTTTGGAGCAGCACCAAGACGCGCCTGGGCGGACGCCAGCTTCTGTAAATCTCAGCTTGGGCAAGCAGCTTGGGGCTACGAAGAACTCTGAGAAGGGCTTTGCATTTTGATTTGCAAATAATTAAACGAAACTAAGCGAAAGTAGATGCGGCTACATGGGCTGAACACGCTTCAAGCACCAGCTGGTCGTATCCTAATGGGCCTTGAGAACGAAACTACTGCTGTAGACCATGTGCAGCTGCAGTGCATGGTTAGTGGGCTTAGCCCTCTGTTGCAAGCTTTCAGGTGGATTGACACGAATGGCCTGCATTAACTGCATTCGACAGGGGTTCTGGAA
Organism: Symbiodinium natans; assembly: GCA_905221605.1. Taxonomy (NCBI): domain Eukaryota; class Dinophyceae; order Suessiales; family Symbiodiniaceae; genus Symbiodinium; species Symbiodinium natans. The sequence continues at coordinate 102,823 of CAJNDS010000347.1, forward strand.
CAACACTTCTCATTTCTCATTGTAGCTTTCTTTCCGCGATGCGCAGCATCCTTTACCCTAACACCAGAAATCAAGCTGTGGGAGTTCGCCGATATAGCTTCTGTGTTTAAACTGCCTGTGCTGAAGCTGTATGCTCAACCCCGCAGCGTGCAATCCAGCTTCTGTGACGGGGTGAGAGACTGCCCAGATATGCAGCACCACCACCTCAGGCTGAAGTAGCTCGCGCAATAGGAGTTTGCACTTCATTCGCAGCTCAGCTGGACCAGGCAGTCTACCAATCTGCTCATTATGACAAGCCCAACCTGCAACCCACTCTAACACGAAGTCCAACAAACAGGAGCAGTTTACACCGAGCCCGCAGCAATCTTTTTGAGTTTCTGTTACACCGTAAACAAATGGAACATTGGCCGGCCTTCAATCAAGGAATCAACCTAAAATATTGGCCGGCCTCCCACGGACCCAGTAGCTCGTAGCTTTGAATGTCTACTACCTTGACTGCAGCCCCTCAGTTCTGCTTTTACTTTAGCATTCCATGTTTCAGGTCGTGGCAAGTATGCTTAGGGGCCCAATGTGCTTAATTAGGGGCCAAGGTGTCCGACAGATCCGGGGTTCTATAGAGCAGGAGCAGGTCCTGTCATGCTGCTTTTGGCGATGGTGTCCAGTGCACGCTAGGTCTGGGCATGTTGCCTAGTGGTCTAACCAAAATATGGAACGAAAATACAACTTGTGTTCCGAGTCGTCGCTTTTGAAGGGAAGGTGCATGTCGCGGCTTGATGTCGTCCAACGTACAAGTGCCGCTCTACTTCGCACTGATTTATGCATTGGCATGAAGCGCAAGAAAAATCTCGAACCCCTCAACACATCCGAAGAAGCCCTGACGATGTTTTCAAAACATCCGTCCGTAAAGCTTTGACAGCCAAGGCCATGGCTCGTCCACCCTTGGATCTTGCTGCTGCCGGAGGCAGCGGCGCCAGGTTTGGGCAAAGTAGGCTTCCACGTGGTCCTGAAATGATGACCAGCCGGCTTGGACGGCTGCTACCATGGAATCGGGACTCAACCCACCACATGGAGACAAAAGAGCTGTTGAGCAGCAGCTTACGATGGCCCTGCAAGCCCCTGAGTCCCTGACAGCCGCATAAGCCGGCCATGATGCCTTCAGGGGGCAACAATGTGACGGAGGAGACAGCACACACTGCGCATGGTTTCTCCGAAAGTGCACATGCAATGTGGCCGTGTGCTACTCGTAACTACAAGACATCATGAGGCTTGTGGCAGGACCGCATGCCTCGAAAGCAGAGCGGAAGGCGACTTCATGCCAGCGGAGAAGGCGCTTCTCAGTATCAGGGCCGCAAATCATGTCTAACAGCTTCCTAAACTAAGCCAAGCCACAGCTGGCTTCATTGAGCCTATCGGTATCGGGTTGCAGCTACTGTGTCATCATGCCTGCCTCAAGGGCTGCATTCAAGGAAGACCTTTGGAGGATAAAGCCATTGCTGCAAGCACTCATGCCACTCCGATCTAATTCTGTTCTCTCAGCCGCCCTTCCCAAAAAAGCATTTGTACTCTCTGCCGGCCTCCACACACAAAGTCCCCAGCAAAGCAGCCTCTTCGAACAGTGATTTTGCTTGTATGGCATGTAACGTCCCCCAGCGGTGGGGAGTGAGCTACAATCTACGATGGCCACAGGAATGAGCAGGATAAAAGCAGTGTGGTGCGACATGGTCGGGTTTTAGCGAAGAGAGGGTAGCGATGAGAGGGGACACAAGCATCATCAACAACAGAACGGTATGCTGAGTGAATGCTGATACGTGAGATCTGCGACATATTGTCGGTCACTGTATTTGGCTGAGCCCCGCTTTTGAATACTTCCGTGCCTTCTGTGGAAGAATAGCAAACATAAATGCAGCTAGGCGAGAATGATGCAAACCCTGTTGCCGCACTACACTCCAGCTCATATCGGCAAGCAGCGAAGCTGCTCTTTGCCTCAAAAAGCGGTGACCCATATCCCCGTTAGCCAACTCTTCTTGTTGTAAAACTCATCCGCGCAATTTGTGCAGCCTGCACGCATTGCTTTGATAGCTACGATCGCATTTCAAACTGCGTTTTTTCTGGATCTGTCCTTGTGATTGTGTCAGTCGGTTCAGCAATAATAGCTATGCCGGGTCTCCACGAAACCTTTTCAGTTCAGCATGCGGAAAAACCCTTGGGTTTTAGGTGCTTGCACTGTGCTTTCCGCACGAAACTCAAGATAACATTTCTCAGAGTTGCCTGCGTCTCAGGCATGCGAACCGATAAACCCTACGAGCAGCAAACGCAGAACAAAAAAAATGAAATCCAACCAGAAACCACGTCAGATTGCCTTAGCTGTAGACTTGTAGCCAGAACGAACCTACAAGGTTCTCCAGTTCCCAGATGTTCCCAGCTAAGTCGGGCCTGTATCCTGCGAAGTGCTACAAGGCCCTTCGCGGCGGCCTGCGTGACGCTCTTGCAGTCTCTGATCGCATGTGGAGGTATACGTCAAGTTGCAGCATGCTCGTCTGCTCTCGTTCGGTGCATGTCTATACCAGGGAAAGTGAGATGATACGGAGATGGGAAAGTTGCTTTCGCACTGCCGATGACGACTGGCACCCTGGTCTGCCCAGAGCTCGCCTCCAGTCTTACGCCAGCTGCGTCCACGCCACTCAGGCGTGGCCAGAACGCCTTCACTTGGCTGCTTGCAAGCTTGACGTGCTAACGGTTGCAAGGAGCAGCTACCAATGCATGCGGCATGCTCGTAGCTCGCTCGAAGCGAGGCACAGCCCCGCCTTGGCAGCTCGTTGAATCGACTCCTCGAGCATTTCCTCTGAACAATTCATCGTTAAATGGGCTGGACGTGTTTGGTGACAAGAGTCAGAAGGCTGGGCTATCAAGATCTGGCTTACAGGAACGTGGAGGGATCGCAGGGCCACAGCCATTCCTATAGCCAGGGTCTGCGATGCGTCCTCGGCCATGTCATCAACGAGGTCTCCTTCGCCACATCCTGCAAACAAGAATGGGCCACCAAGATTCAAGAGTGATTCAAGGACCTCGCCATGCTTGACGTAGCATGACGTAGCCATGAAGGAGCACACCACGATACACCAATGCCGGGCCGAGGCGCTTCGGATCTCTGCCATGTCTGCTTGCATGCCTGCAGACTCCCAAGGCCTCCAGCAGCACAAACGGTTTAAAACGAAGTAAACTGTAGACTTGGGGGTGTTTCCTTAACTGACCCTTCTCAGCCCATGGAGAGTCCGATCTTAATCCCAGCAACGCCAGGAGATTTCCGAGATCGCCATCTTCGTTGAGCCAGCGCGACCTGGGCACTGAAGAACTTGGGGCTTATTGAAGGCATCAGCTGCACCCGAACGCCGTGGCACATCAGCTGACAAGCTCTTGCAAATAGGGTGCTCAAACGTTCTTGCCAGCTCCTGCGGGGCATGACAGTGCACTTTGGGGATGGAAGGGAGCAAAGGGAGCATTTGGCATTTGACCACCTTCTTCTGAGGTCGCCTCCGCCCACTCCCCGCTCTGCCCCCGGCACTGGTCCTCGAGGCTTGAGGAGAGTAGCTCCTCCAGCTGCGCCAGCGCTGCGGCGTCCGCCATTCGGGGACACTGATGTTGACTTCTTTGTGTTGTGCTTTTTGTTCTTCTGTTTTTCATCTTCTTCTTCTTGTTCTTCTACGGGGCTTGAGGAGTAGGGAAGTTTTGTTGTTCATCTCTCTCTCTCTCTCTCTCCCTCCCTGTTTCATTTTTGCAGTGTTTAAAAGGGAAGGAGTGGAAGTTTTGAGGGTTTGTAGGGCTGACGGGCCCTATTTACCGCCTTGCGTACATGGGGTTAGGGCCAGGGTTTAGAGGAGGCAATGGGGGGGCTTCTTCTTGGGCTGATGTTGAAGCGTTTTGTCGCAGGATCATGGTCGCCATGGCCGTAGCTGAGCGAGTGACGCGCAAGAAAGAGAAGGTTGATACACACATACAGCTACTAAACAGCGAGGGTTCCAAAGCCCATGTGCCTCAACTCGGCAACAGCGAGGTCGCAGGTAGCAACATCCCCGCAGCAGCAAATACTTTGTGATGATTTCTTTGTTAGTTATCCGTCGTTGCCTCGGGCCGTCGTGTCTCAGCCAGAACCCTTAAGTGCATTTTGTTGAGCTTGTTCACAAGACCAGGGGGTTGGGTTCCCGGGTTAGGGTATGTTAGGGTGCCAACATCGGCTTCCTGACTGAACAAGGCACTCCCGAACTCACGTTGGACATGCTGATATGTAGCATCTTCTTCTCTTGGACAATAATGCGGCCGTGTCGACGGCAGGAATTGCGCAGAGAGCCCACCAAAACTTGGTTACATGACTGAGCAACACACTCCCGAATTCACCGTTCGAGTTCGACATGCACTTATGCTGTTTTGGCTCATGGGCACCTTGTTTTGTGTTTTTCTGCCTGAAGTTGGGGTGCCCCGCCTAGCCGACCGGCATCCTCTAGCGACTGACGTTAAGACTGACATTCGCGAGAGGTTCTGCCACCTTTTCGCAGGCACATGCTATGCAAATCTCCCAGCTGAGCAATGACATAGCATTGCAATCACCTGCAAAGACCGGCCCCCGAGGAGACCTCGGCCCTTGACCAGTTTCCCCTCAAAGACGGCGCAGGGCTCAGGACATCTCAGGACAACTGGTGTAAACCCGCGTGGCCCTGAAGCGAGGGTGTGGGTTCAGAGGGTTCGAATGCTTGTGAGCCTTGCCGTCTTCGCATCTTGCCCAACCAGAAAAGCACAAACTTGTCAGAGTCTGCACAGGTCTTGCTTTAGACATGCAGCTTCTGAAAAGTGTACAGGGATGGAGTCATGTAACATGTAAGCTTTCAGGTTCGCGGTTTGCACTCGGGGCCACTAGGGCATGGCCTACGGCAATGTGGGGGATCAGCTGAAGCAGACTTTGGCTGGTCTGTGCAACACAGTCAGGGTTTTCTACACCGGGACGAGCGATGGGATGCCATCTACGCTCATCCCCACTTGCGCGATCGTGATCGCGGGGTGCCAGCCACCTTCTTCTTCATGATCCTGCTGCAGCACTTGGTAGTCTGATCAGTGTACGATCCATCACGCTGGCTGTCATTTTCTCGCTTACAGCTGCCCTTCTCTAGCAAGGAAGGGAAGAAAACGGATGACGACAGCGCTTCGCATGTGATTTCAAGCCTTGTGTGGCATGGAGGCATGTGACCATACATGTCGCGCCGCGCTTCACATCGATAGCAAGCCGAAGATCCTGCCCTGCACAAGCCCCCAACAACCGGCACTCCTCTTTTGCACCTTCCGCTTTGGAGAAGTCTGCTTCTGCTTCCTCCACTTCTTGGCTGCCTGGCAGTTCCGCAGCCAACTTTCCCACAACTTCGAGCACATGCCTGCAGTGCTTTGGTTGGGTGTGCCAAAGACCCAACGGCATGACCCAAACCTGTAAATCTCGCGCCAAGTGGGAAACGGTCCCAGAACACTGAAGCAAAACGACGTCTGACAATGCTACCTGTCGCACTGCACTAAGGCCAACAGGAGTTCAAAGTGGCAAGGCCTTCAACTCTCAATACCCAAGACCTGAAGCCGCTAAAGCCAGCACGCATACATGACACATGCTATGAGCAGCACGAAGTTGTGTGACTGGCACCCTCTGATTGCGGCGGTGACTTGTTGCCGCTCTTTGGAGGACTGGTCCTACAACTGACAAACTATTTTGAAAGCAACGGAAAAGGAGCGTGGACTTCAACCAATCGCTTGAAGCCCAGGTCCCAAGGAAGAACCGGTGTAAGCCTGTCATATCCTGCCATAGTTTGCACCGAGGCGCCACGCGTGCCATGCGGCCCAGACTGCGAGCCGCAGGTGCATCCTCTCTATGTGAAAAACCAGGGAAGACGGAAGTCTCAGGACAAGGACTCGAGGCAAGACTCGGGCTGCCGGGAATGGTCTTGCGACACAAAGGGCAAAGCTTCCATTTCAGGTCTATGACAAAACCAAGCCGAAACTTTCCATACACCCCCAGAGCCTTATGTAGTGTTTCCTCGGCCAGCTTCATGTCTGCGGCCTGCCAGCAGAATGTTCGTAAGTTTTGTTGCTTGGTGTTGAACGCTCAGGTGATGCTGCAAGTCACAACTCCCACAGCATGAGTGACGAACATGGGGCTCATCAATCATCCGCATCCTTCACGTCTCAGCTGGCATGGCGAGCCCTCTGGCTCATGCCTCGCGCCGCTTCACCTTCTTGGCCATCTGGGTGAAGCCCAGCACCTGCGGGATTCCAAGCACGCTTGAGCCAGAGGCTGTCTGACGAACGACAGTGGCTACACCAAGGTCTACTTCTTCAGCATGCAGTTGCTCAAAGACAAACAATCCAGTTCTGCCTGCGGCGAAGCCCTGCAATCTCCAGTAAAGAAATGACTGCTCTTCAAGAATAACGGCGCCTTCAGGGCGGCATGCGTCGCCTGGAAGAGTGGTCATCAAACGAGCTGCGGGTTCCCCTACTCAGCGCAGGACTGGAACTCGGCTTCTCTGACCATCAACCAGACTTTGCGTATGACAAACCCCCCCCCCCCCCGCCACCCCCTCCCCCCGCCCCACACAGAGCTTCAGCTCTACAAGCCAACGCTTTCTCGGCACTTGGTCGGCCTTGGTGTTCTTGCGCATATACCGGAGGCTGCCAGTAGACATCCAGCGAAGCAAAGATCGCAAGACCACCCTCACGAAGGCTTGTCGCCAACATAGAAAGCAGACAAAAGCAGTCTAGTCAAACATCGAGAGATCCGCAAGTCAGTGGCGCAACGGACTGCCAAAACAATAGCTGGACCTTTCGAAACCAAGCGACATCGGAACTGAGCTCAGCGGACCGTCCTCGCTCGTCCAGGGAAACATCACTGTCTAACTCTGATTGTAGCTGACTGCGCAAGCTTGAATCCGATGCTGCTTCCAAGCTGTGTGGGAAATCGATGGTCCATGAAAACTATCTTGACTGTAGCGTGCCCGGCAGGTTTGGACGATGAGAATCAGAAATGACCCAGAAAAGCTAAGCTCTCTCCAGCCGGCACTGCGTTCCAAGCTTGTCACGTCTGAAAACCTAGGCCTGCGAGAGCAACACAAGCCTCTTGTGACTCTTGTGCATCCCTGCAGTTCAGCGCCGTCTAAAAGTCCAAACCCCAATGCTGTTGATCTCAAATGGCAAACGCCTCGGTTCTATACTACATGTCCACTGTAGGCCCATGTCTGCGCCTTTGTGATGGGACGAAACAAAATCAGTGCCCCATATGCACAAAACCAGATCTTGGCTTTCTAGTTCCGAAGACACAGTGCCAAGCACAACCGTGCGGAGCTCTTCGAAAGCGCAGCTTCTGGTCTTGATTAGGGCACCCCAAGGGCTCCTCCTTCGCCAAATCCTTCAGTTCAAGCTTCCTTAGACTCCAGACTCGTGAAGGCAGCTCTGTGTGGAGGTGTGTGGAATTTTTGAACAGCTTTACAGACAGGAGTGAGGCATGGTCCTGCCTGAGCAGTAGACACCTGCACGTTTGCGTCGTGATTCCCCCAACACGGAGACAACCAAACATACCAGTCCCCAAAATGACATAAGGTAGGTTCTCCTTTCATAGAGATTCCCCCCACGAAGGGCCTCTTATCCCATTGCCCATCCCGTTACATTGAACGGAACTTTACAGCAACCCCCCACCCACCTAAAGAGCCAGTTTCATTCCACTTCAGCCACATACAAGTGACAACAGGACTCACAAGGCAACACAGCTTCCGGAAGCGTTGTGGTGCTCGCTGCGCCAATGGAACCAGGGTCTCCTGCAAGGGCTCCAAGGGCCAAGGGGGCTTGCGGCAGACCGCATTGCATGTGGTTCGAAGAACATCAGAGAATGATGTCAAAACATCTGCACGCGCGAACATGGCTCTGCCATACAGCGTGCTGCACTGTTGATGCCTCAAGTATTGAGGCGTGGGCTATCAGGTTTGAGACCCCGCTCACACGGCTTCGGCCTTTGGCAAAGTGAGGCCTTGATGGCCCAAACTCATGTCCTTAGCAGCACTGCCCATCTATAAAGACATGTCCAGTTCTGCACATCCTGATATCATTAATCCTTGACGGGGGCTCAACCCCCCGAATCTATTCTACCGAATGTATGGGCAAACCCTGGCACAAGAAGTGCATACTAACATTTCTTTTGGGTGGGTTATGCTTGGCGAAGAGCTGGCTACGACATGTGCCTGAAGCCGAGGATTCATGCCGCTGAGGAGGCAGATTCGAAGTTTGAGTTCAATGTGCAGTTCTGACCAGATCTTCTGGCTCGGCCAGTCTCCAGGCTACTCGAAGATTCATGGGCGGGGTACAGTAGCAAGCAGGATTCATATCGGCTGCCCTGCCTAGACCAGGGTGGCGAGCCCTGAACTTCGGGGGCAGGGCTCAACCACAAAATCCGAAATGCCAAAAAAAGCCGCTCGAGAGTCCTCAAAAAACCCAACGAACAAAGCAGGCCATGAGCCGTTCTCTCTATCTCACTCCGGGTAAAACCCAAACGAATCACTGACTTCAATATGGGAGCAAGTGTGGCCAAAGAGGATCTGAATGCGCCAGCCCCTTGGGGTAGCCTTTATTGCGGTATCGAGCCGCCTTGATGCGTACTCGCAGGATGCCTTCTTCGACACCCTTGGACCACTCTTCCTGCTGCACAGGTTCGGGTTTAAATAAGTTTCGGGTTTTTGGACCTAGGAACTCAAGACTTTGTTGGGAGTTTTCACCAGAAAAGAGTCCACATCATTCTACGTTGTGCTAACTTTAGCCACACCCTCCTCTCGTCACGGCGGAACCCCCCCATGTTCCATGTATTCTCAGCAACTCTCGGTTGGCCCAAGCGGGTGACAAACGCCAGAGCTGATGTGGCACCATGGCACACATGTATACACTCGTGGCACCAGTCACTCAGAGCGACTGGCCAACAGCCTCAACAAAAACCAACAAAACCGCAACCAAAACCGACGTCGGCAGCCCTGCCACCACTGCGACTCCCGGAGTTGGGAGTTAAGTTGAACTCAGAACCGTCACCAAAACTTCTAGCGCGGCACACAGGCAATGAACAGGCGCCTTGTTCCGGGACTTCTGGGCCCACTTGAAGGCCACCCGCTGCGCCGGAGGCGGCTGCTCCTGTGTCAAGGGCTTTAGGCTGTACAGCCTGGAGTGTATGGAAGGATCCAGGTGCGGGGTTTATAGGGGTTTGTTTTCCAACGTGGGTGGTTCTTGCATCCTACGTCAGTCCGTGGGGTCGAAATCTCCGTGCCTGCCTCGGTCCAGCGCACGTTCCACTTTCTTCGCCCTTCAATCGCTGGGTCCCGGGCTCTTGGACTGATCTGTTTGTGTGTGTGTGTGTGTGTGTGGGCGCGCGCGCGCGCGTGCGCGCGCGGGGGCGGGCGCGCGTGTTTTGTCGGTGATTTTTGTGTCGTCTTGCGGAGATTTGTGCGAGCAGCGTTCGACATCCTGCGCCGACCGCTCGTGCGCATGCAGGTCGTCAAGTGCAGAACTGTCGTCACTTTTGGGCAAGTAAGGAAGTTGATTGGTTCTGAGGTTGATGTTGAGGTGTGGAGATAAGGTCCACCGCCTCATCCGCAGAAGTCCGAGCACATCATTGCAGAGAGTGCATGCTCAGATACAACAAAGTATGCCTAGGTCTAGCTCAGGAAAACAAGGTTTTCATTCGAAGACCAATCCTCGATCTCCACTTCCCAGGGGAAGTCCAGGGACAAGCGGCGGACCTTGGCCATCGGGCGTCCCTTTTTGTAAGGAAGTACTTCTACTCTCAATGAGTCTCAAGTCAAGGGCGAGAAACACCCTACAGTATCCCACAGGCTTGAGGGCGCCAGGTCCAGTACAGGACAGCAGCCCACATGTGCTAACTGACGCCACTTGCGGGCTTCAGACGCGGCAGGCTATCCCAACCCTTCAGAACCTGAACATCAGCCGTAAACCCCAAACATCTGCAAAGCCACCCCAAAAAGCCAAGATCAAAACATGCAAGATTGGCCCTGTTTCCAAGGCCCCGGCTTTAAGAAAGCCCCAGTTGTAGTCATGCGCCAAGTCGATAGGGCGAGCCCCGAGTTTCACAGCCTCCCGCAAAGTCCTGCCAGACAAGGATGCGATGATTTTTCTCTTTTTCGCTCTCTTATACAGAGCTTGGAGGGGGTCGTTCCCCTAAAAGAGCGGCTTAATCTAAGCATCTAATCTGGGACGCCCTACATGTTGCCCATCTCCTAATGAAAACTGATGCTGAAGTTGCAGAAGCTTGAGGTCTCCTACATGATGCTGCATCTTTCGACGCGCGTGCCATGGTTACATCACAAATGGTTTCCAGTGTGAGGCCGTCCTTGACCTCTTGTAGCCCTCGTAGAGTTTGTAGGCATGGCATCCCCAGAGTTTCGGGTTCCTCGGCACGACACATGAGAGAAGCGCCAACCGAGAAGGGCGAGAGCTCGGGCAGACATGGTTTCGTATGGCGACCGAGAATTTGCGAATAGTTTCAGCATCGGCCCAAAGTCACTGCAGAGCGCCTTTAGGGAAACAACACGTTGGGGCACTCCTATCAATCAAACTGACCATCGAACGATGTTTATGTACAGGTTCCCTCATAACGAAAACAGGTATATGGACAATCCTCCTTAAGCACGGCACATGTAGCTGTTTCAGGACATCTCTGCTCTGATTCTGCTGAGACAGGGTGCTCAGGCCTGTAGCGGATCTGATCCGCATCCAAGAACCGGGGGGCAATGCGCTTCCTGTTGCCGCCCTCACCTCCGTGGTGTCTCGACACAGGGACACAGGGACAAGAACCTCCCTGAAGAGTCGAATCTCTGGCCCGCATGGCGCGCAACCCCTTGTTTATCCCTAAGTTCCTGTCCGGGCTCTCAAAACAGCGTAGCCATAGCCCCCGAACCGTCCCGACTAAATACCTCTTCAAGCCACAAAAGTCCGAACTCGCCTGGAGGGTAGCCCATGCTGTAGAAGTTCACCTGCAGGGTTCGTGCCCTAGCGCCCTAAGGTAGACACTGCTGTCGAGCGGAGAACAGAGACTGCCTTCGAATTTACCTTCGGTTCCACAGCCTCACTACTTGCCCAGTCATCGCAAAAAAGAGCTGTTTTGGAGCCCAGCCAGGCTGAACCTGAAAAACCCTGAGCCCTCTTGAGATATTAAAAAACATCCCTGACCCCTCTGGACTCTGGCAGCCTCCATGGTCTTCTTGTCCCGACGCTTCTTGGGAGGCCCCACGAGCTGCGGGAACATCCTTTTCAGGTCTCTGCAAGATCTTTGGGGATGGTGGTAAGATGATGAGAAATGAGCTTTTGATCTGCGAATTGCCACACAAAATGCCAAACACGACGAGATCTTGAACACGGACAACGGAGAGCTTAAAAGGACAGATGCGCTCTGCTTGTGAACTTGGCTAGATGGTTTCGGGCTCAGGAGCATCAGGCCTGATGTCCGTCAACCTCCACATGCTTTGCTACAAAGGCACTTGTGAAGCTCCATCGCGCCCCAGCGTTCCTCCTATCGCAGGGGCAGTTGTGCGGCTCATACCCTTCGCCCCGGGCATTTCGAAACCTAACAAGACAAACATAATGAAACTTTATGCCCGTTGCACGGCATAGCCACGGAGTGTCTGGAGTCATGAGCAAGTGGCATGTTGGACGATGGACTGCAAACACTATAAACATCATGATGACATCACAAGTCATCACTCAATCTATTTAGGCCCTAACATGGCTGGGCGTGGCTTGGCCTTCTTTCTCGCTTCACTTCGCTGCTCGGCTGTGATGCGCTCCTCTGCCAAAGTATGCCAAAAAAGGCAATGCACAAAGCCCTGTTGATGAAACCCACCTGTTGTTTAGGAGCCTTCAGCTTGCAGGTTGCACGGTCCACCCTCAGATGTTCTTCTCAATCCTAGCATGAAGTCCTAAAGGCAAACCCGGCAAACCCTCAGATGTTTCAAGCCTCTGAGATAGCTCCAGCTGAAGGATTCCCGGAAGTCAGCTAGAAGTTTCTCAAGGTTCTCCAAGATTCCCCGCTTGCTTCGAACTTCTTCTGGAGTCCACCTGCAAAGCAACTTTTCCACATCGAGGACTGGACATGAACCTGGAGAAGCCGCATGCCAAACCCCCTCTCTGCGCATCTTGTGTTGCTCTCAGACTCATGCATCCAGGAAGGCACATGTCTCATTTAAACCGTATCTGCCTAAAATGCCTGAAGGCCGTTGAAGTCCGAGCCGTACACAGTCTCAACTCAAACTTCTGTAGAGATCCCTCTCTGACTGCAAGGACGTTTCCTGCTCCCACAACGCAGGCCTCGATTAAGGTAGGGACTCGTGATGCCAGCATACATACCTGAGAAGAAGGAAGCGCACATACCTTTAAGTTTCTAAATGTTTCATCATCCTCTCTTCTTTGGAGGTACAAGTAGAAGGGGAGTAAGGAGGTTAGGAGGTAGGGTAATTTGGGGGTAGGAGGTCAGAGGGTAGGGGTGGTGGGAGCTCCGTAACTGTACCATTCCCTAAAAAGGTCCAAGGAGCGTTGGAGAAGGGGGTAGGGCTAGTAGTCGGGGCGGCGAGGAGGGACAAGGGTGGGGTGGGGGGGGGGCGGGGGGGGGGTAGGCGGTAGGGCTCTCCCACGCTGACACCCCGATCTCTTGTCTGTGCCTCTTTACAACCAAAGCATTTTGATGATGTGGTCAATGGGGCAACTCTGCAGTTCAGGAACTGGTTCTGTGAAATCAATTCCTCCACCGCTTAGTTGCCCGCTCCCCCTCTCACAACTCGGGCCGCCACAGCGAATGTCATCTGCGAGTACATTCTGGCAAGTTCCGGCTACCCTCTTCTTCCTGCCCAATTCTGCAGCAGGGGCACGGTACCGAAGCACCACACCATCCTGCCCGGCTGACAGGAACAGGGAGCAAAAACCCCGAGAACTGGCTTCTGGAAGGCCCGATTTGGGCCATCTGCAACAGAAAGGCCTCTGCATTTGCATTTGCCAGCCCTTAACATGTGAGACTAAGCGGACCGAAGTCCAATCACGACATTCCCGGTTGCAAGCATTGAATTGGTCCCTCGGGCCTTCGCATAATGCCGCACGGCAAACTCTGAGTCTTCGGTGGCATCTGCAAGGGTGCGGAAGAGCGCCTTGCCTGCAGCCAAAAGTTTTAAGGCAGAGTGGGGGATGTGAGCTACGCCATGTTGCTTCTTGGCCCGGAGTCTCGGAATTGTCTCGCGCTCTGCCGAGGTGCAATTCGGCCGACTGATGTATCCGTTGAGATACCCGTTGACAAGGCCATTCGACTTCGACAAGCCACTGACCTGCCAAGGTGGAACCGTGAGTAACTGAAACTGCATGTTGGTAGCTCCGCTCACTCATCATGCAGACAACTGGAATTCTATGACCTCGAGCCCCCTGCTGTAGTTTCTGATTCGAGCCGAAACTATCCCGATCTTGACTGTTGCCATCTCGGTCCGGCCTTCATGTGCCGGGCGTTCTGCGAGGTACACACTCCCCAAAGATATGCCTGCCCACAGTGGACAGAAGATTCCAAGTATTCTTCAGCCACCATGACTGTCAATTTCAGAAGAACCCAGCAATGGCCTTGTGTGCCTTCATCTGCCGGTACGCATCAAAGATGATCTTCTCCAAGCCTTCTGTGGGACAATCTACGGAGGACTACTGTTGGCTCAAACCGCAGCATTTGACACTCCAAGCTTGACATCTCTGAACGTAAGGACCAGCGCTTTGAGGCCCAACAAGGCCTAAAAGATACTTGCTCAAGCCTTAATGGCCTTATGGCTATCGCCTAGGCTTGACACAACCGCCGACTGAACTCTGCGCGCACTGGATACGCTGGACCGCAAGACGGGCCAAAGGACTGCCAGGCGGGAGCGTCCGCAGCACGTGGGCTGTCATGCCTAGGCTTAGAGGATGTGTGTGCCATTGCAGCCAGGAACTAAGCATTTCCTGCGGATACTTCAAGATGGTCAAAGGATGGGTTGCCTTCCTTGTGACCTTGTGGCCTGAGAACAAAGGCAGCTAAGCCACCCTCCCGAATTTTCCAGCTGATCCGCTCGACGTCGTCATCTATGCCTCAGGGCATGGCTCAGGGATCGGCACAGGTTCTGCCAGAATGGCATACAGGATGTGTTTGTGCTGCGAAGGCGCTAACGACGTATGTGCCGGGTGGAAAGAACTTCATGATGAAGTTACGCGACTCCTGGCAAAATTCCCAGACGAATGTCCTGGAGAACATGTCACTACCTACTTAGTTCCATGAGCAGTGTCGGAGACAACACCAGTGCATCGCAAAACAGCATCCCTTGCTGTTGGAGTCGTCTACAAAGGTGGTAACCAGTCCTTGTTTCCCTTGACAGACAGCTCTATTCGCACGTTCTCCCACTCGCTGCCAGACAGCGCATTCCGGTAATGTTTCCTGCTCAGGCATTTGGCATCTCGTCGGAGTAACAGCAAGATACACTAGGGTCAGACGATGTCAGAACATATGTTTCGCGATGGTGACGGTCCTTTCTGTCTCATTGGCCACAAACAACGTGACACGATGCTTGGGAATCCGCTGTCTGGACAACATCGCCAGCGTGTGCACCAGAATGAAGGCAGACTTGCATCCTTTGAACCTGAGTGGCAGAGGTACTCGCAACGTTGCTATTGGGATATTGGGATGCTTTCCGAAATGCCCTCAGAGACAGGGCGGCTGTTGTTGAGAGATGTTTCCGATTGGAGTTGGCCAGGTTCGGCTGAGTCTGTTGAAGCAAGGCATGTTGCAACTACTTTATGGGGCGATGCCTTCCGACTCGGCACGATGGGAAATAGCTGGTGTTCACTGTTCGCTATTGCTAGCACTGCTAGTCCGGGAGAGGGCCCGCCTCTTCTTTTTGCTCATCTGGCAGACCGGCATCCAGCGCTGATAGGTGGGGATGACCAGCTGGTACGGAACTGGTCGAGCCTTGGAATCCGGCGGTGACAAATGCCCCATCGAATTTCCCAATTAGGTGCTGCCGAGAGTCGCTTTGATATCTAGCTTCGCCACTTAGTACTACCATTGAACGTTACGCTCCTCAAGGGTCTGTGGCACCTTCCTCTCCTTTACTCCCACCTTCCTTACTCTCCCCCCCCCCCTCCAGAAGAAGAAAAGACCCCTTGTTTGGAACAGTTTTGGAACGCATGCGAAGAGATGGAGTCTCTCTTTGTGCCCAGGGGCCTTGGTCACCAAGTGGGGTGCTTGCTTGGCCTTCGGGTCGAGCTCCTCACGTAGTGTCTGAGGGCTTTCAGAAGGCACCTCTCCACAAGGCCCCCGAAGAAAACAGTAAAAAACAAAGAGGCGTCAATGTCTTCAGTTTGAACACCACCCAACAACGATGCCCATCAATGCCTATAAGCAGAGCCCACTTTGTTCTCTTCTTCTCAAGACAGATCTTGTTTGACCCTTTCATCTCCGATTTCCTTAAGCACCGATTTCAGCCATCGGCCCCTCCTTGGCCGTTGCCCCCTCGAGCTTCATCAGCCGCTCCTCCCACTTCCTAAGCTCTGCACTAAGCAGTGCGGGGTTGCTGGGATTCAGGAGGAGTCAGGGCTGATGATGCAGGACTTCAAGCGGAATGCAATCCGACAAGCTTGGGATCCTGAAGCCGAACATTGACCTCCTTGTCTGGGACCCATGGCCCATGGCCCTCAGGGAGGCCACCTCTGCAGCATACTGCGCATGATACTGCGCCCGTACTGCCACCCAGTTGTGGGGAGCTTTCAAGGCCGATGCTGGCTTCGGATTGAGCCCAAAAGCGAGGCCCCAAAAGGTGCACCCCACGTGCCACGAGCGGGGGACGCGCTGAAACTCTCGAGTTCTCGTGACCTGCCAAGCCTCTGGACTTACCGCGACTTTGTTTTGTGTGTGCGTTCTCCGGCTTGGCTTTCATTTGTTCGCCTGTATCTGGCTATTGTTCTCTTCGTATTTGTCCAGGTGTCTCCAGCTCGTCATCGTCGCTGTCCTCGTCGTCGGTTGACCTTGGCAATATTGGGGGCTTCGAGCAGATCTTAGATCCCGAATCTCGGCGAAAAATCGGGGCTCAAACCCCTCTACGAAATGCTGGCACATCTGAAGGTTGTTGTGGTTCCTTCTTGCTAGGAAACTTGCAGTGAGACGCGAAACTATGTGGACTTCTTGCGAGAAACTAACCGCGGGCTGCTGGCAATTGACGACGCTAACGCAGACGCACACCAAAAGCTCAAACCATGCTTACAGCCTAAACCGTGCTCAAGTTTTGGGGTTTTTGTTCGGGACTTGAAATCTTTAGACGATGAATAGCTTGTAATTCGCTATATTTCGCTTTTTCACATAGCATCACATAACACTCAGGGAGCGGCTCCTCGTCGCTCTCCTCGGGTTCCTCCCGGCGCTTCGGCAGCTTCCGGGCCGGGACCCTGCGACAAGCTTCAGTTGCGTTGTCATCGGTTGTTTTACCCTGGCCCTCAGGGGTGTCGAATGTATTCGGCAAAGAATGCTAGGGCTTTGGAGCCTCAGATTAAGGGATTCAAGCTTTCTTAGGGACAGTGAGGGATGTGAATGTGAGGGCCGTAGAATTACGTCTTAAGAAGGGTTGGACAGCGGTTCGGCAAAGACGGAGCCTGTTGGCAGCACGGCCTGCCTGCTGCTTGCGGGGCTTGCGAGCTCCCGGTGCAGCCCGTCTGGCAAAAAAGAGTCTTGAAAACGCACAATGGTCTCGCGACAGGGGCAGAGGTCCATGATTTCATGGCTGATTAGGCTCATAACACTACGCAGTCGCGCATGCACAGGGGCACGGCATGTATTCAACATGAGGCAACCGCACATCAGGTCTGTGACAAAGGCCCCGGCCTCTTTGCCGGACGGCATTCTTTTCGGCGCACCCGCGCCCGCGCCAGCATGGCTGCTGCGGCCATTTTTTCCAGTTACTAAGTAAGCGTACGCGTCCTGTGTCTGCACGCTTAAAGTTTGACAGTTTGACGATTCCTGTAGCACCGCACGATATCTCCACCAGCCGGATGCACGGTCCAATGTGTGGCACTGCTGTGACAAGACTGGCTTGTCGCAAGAGTTGGAGAAAGTGCCACTGACACTGTGTCAACCTTGCTATATACCATTCCTTCTGCTTCTGCACCAAGCCATAAGATCCGGGACTTCACTCGATCATGTCATGTCTTAGAACCCTGAACACATGGAAACAAGGCCTGGACACGTGCCACATCCTCCCATATCGGAAATATCGAAGCTCAAGGGCAGTTCCCCCACCATCGCGGCTCAAGATAAACTGGCCAGAAAAGTAAGCGGCTTTCGGGTGCACAGTGTATAAGCAGAAAGAACATGTGTCTTTGCATGGTGTCCGCGGAGAAGCAGCAGCACTTTCCGCCTTCAAATTTCAGGAACCCTCCAATCAGCGCAAACAAGACAACGCAACCTCTGGTCTGCCATGCATCATGCAGAACTCGTGAGTGACGCCAGCGCGAAGCCTGGGGCCGGAAGGAACGTCCTTCGGCATCGCTCCCCGCAAAATTTTGAAATAAGCGACGCCCAGAAGCCGAAAGTGTCGGCCTCCAACGCGAACCGGCACAAAACACGATCTTTATGAAACACATTGGTATGACGTGTTGTGCATTGCATTGCTACGGCATGCATTTGCGAGTGAGTGAGAGCATCTGGTGAGTCGTGATGACTGGCGAATGACTATGAGGAGCATTGTATGACGAGGATGAGGATGAAGACGCAAGGGGCGTTGATGAGTGCAGGATGCTGCGTTCCGCGAGGCGCGCAGCCCGAAAAACAAGACCCAATACGGTGTTTGTAAGAACATGTCATGGAGTCATGGATTTTTTTCAGAAGGACTATGTGGTTGGCGGACGTCGTCATGGGTGCTGGGCGGTCTTTGCCGCTCACGTCAGAGTTTCGCCTTCGGATGTGGCCAGTCACGTCTTCCTTCAAACCTTGGTGGAGATGGCATGCTCTCCATGTTCTGTGTTTTGCGTTGTGCTTTAATATTGTGTGTTTGTGTGTGTGTGTGTGTGTGTGTGTGTGTGTGTGTGTTTGTTCCATCTTCTGGAAAGTGCGTCGAACTCAACAGTGACATGCCATCTTGAGGGTCGCAGACAGTCTCGGTGCTTACATGTGAATGCTTTTGCGCATCTTGCCCCATGGTGGTGGCAGACTTAGACCACAAAGCAGAAACTTTGATGAGGATCATCTGAATCTGAGCTACTTCTCTTCCCATGCGTAGTGCTCCTCAAAGCCCACCTGATGTTCGTGAGCTGAGGGCAAAGCAGTGGAACATGGTAGCCCAGTCGCAGATGTGACCCCCAGCAGGCAATAGCAAGTCGAGTTCTACAGCAGAGGTCTGCTTCAGGGCCCAGCCCAACTGCGTCGATCTTGCCTCGATTCAGTTTAACCTCTGTGTGTGTCTCTGGCTTCAGGTCTGGGGCTTGAAGTTCCGAAAGATCCGGCTTGAAGTTCCGAAAGATCCCGACAGCTACCCCCAAGATCCTCCCAATCCTGGGGCTTTTTCGGGCTACGACCCTCTGGACGCCTCGCGGTAGAGCTCTGAGAAGGACAGCCGGCTTTGCACCTCGAAGCGCTGCACTCTGCTCTCACGCTGCGCGTGAACGGCGTTCGCAGTATGGAGCTGCTCTTCACACGTCTTCAGCTCCAGCTTAGCTCAGCCATATTCGGCCTTTTCGAACTGAGCCAAATACTTGCTGCTCTCGCCGTGGGGGCAGCCAAGGGTCACGAGAATAACAGAAACAAAATCAGCGCTTACTTTGAGGCTTCAGCGGCGAGATTGTCGCCCGTCAAGAAGCCCCGGACAACCCACTGCTTTTGCAACGACAACCCCTCCAGCCCCAGCGGAGATGCACCTCTGGGTGCTTGCCCTGCTTCATCTCCCCGAGGCCACGCTTCATGGCCTCGGCTAAGAGCCGTTTTATGTGGTATCAGGGTCTGCACTTCTGAACCAGCTTGGGTTTCGGGATTGAATGGCGAGTTCCTGGGGATTTCTACTCAATCGTGATATATCGTGATGCAGCCCCAGAGCGCACATTGCCACGTTGAGCACCGCCAGGCCCAGCAAGCTCATGGTGAAGCCCAGCCGCCCTGCCTCCTCCGCCTGTATAGGGTCCAGGGATTCGAGGAATACAAGGTTCGAACGCCTGTACTTGTCCTAATAGAGAGCTACATGTGGACTTGCTTTCCCACCCTTGTTCGTTCGCAGGATCCTCTTTAAGCCGGACAGCTTGCAAGAGATCCCTCCCTCCCCCCCCCCCCCCCAAAAAAAAAGAGGGTGGAACCTTGTAAACCCCTTGCTGCTCAAGATGCATCGATGAGATGAACATCCGGCTTCTCCACCTCAAGGCTGCCCACCAACTAACACCCACCGCTAAGCGTGCAAGGCGCTCCCCACATGCCAAAAATGCAAATGGCGGTTGTGTCTGTTGGTATCTTGGTCTGTGCAATGGGCTGTGGGGCGTATCACTTGATCTTCTAGCAAGTATGGTGTGTTTTGTTGTCGTGCTACGTACCCCGTTTTCCATCACCATCTCATTTGCCCATCCTCAACTCCCCCGTTGCACTCCCGGCACCTGTGCCAGCATGGTTGGCACCTGGATGTCAGAGGTCAACCGCATCATCTCGGCTTTGTCGCTCAAGCCTTCAGCGTAAACCTGGAAGCAAAGGCCCTAAAGATAACGAAAAACATCAAGTAGACCAGGCACAAAACAGCTGCTAATCGTTGCAGTGAGCAGTTTGTGCAACGCTTAGCACGTGGGTGCTTCACACCCAATTTTGGCCCTCGAGTATTCGTTCAGGCGGTGAACTACCCCATCATGCCGCTCTGCCACACCAGAAGCGTGTACGATAGCCAAGGCACGCGCGCCACGTTACCAAGACAACAGACTACGACATCCTTTGCACACACACACACACACACACACACACACGCGGTGCATATTCCACTGTGGCGTTGCGATAGCGACAAGCAAAGGCACTCCGCAACTCCACATGATTCTGAGCTGAGACGCTACATCTGCTCCGAGTTCTGCGAATGCTCGGCACCTGAAGAAAATTTGAGTTGTTGCCCTACAAGCCTATGTGCAGAAGACCCATTCCTGTCGTGCATATCCGAGATTCAATGCGAGCTTCTTTTGGAAGCCACGGCAACTAACATCTTTGTCAGGCCTTACCGGGCCTTGCCCCATAAGCGGCACACCTTCAGCTTGCTGCGGCTGCCTTGTCAGGGCCTCCTCGAAGCCGCCGTTTGAGGCAGCATGGCGGCAATCTGTCCTCGAAACACATTCTCACTTGGATACTACCTGTGCTGCCTGCATGCACAGGCACAATTTGGGGCATGGGCTTTCTGGAGCCTTAGGCCAGAAAGCCTCTCTGACGTTGGGGGGGGGTGGGTGTTCATGCCTGGAAATCTACAGCCCGAAGCCAGCAACTGGCCAGCTGTTGGGCTTTTCGTCAGATCCCCAGACAAAACCGATGATCTTAAATCAACCCCACCGTGAACTCCGTTAAATCAATGCTTTGAGCCGACTCCACCCAAGCCAATTCGGCCAAAAGGCCTCCCAATGATCACCAGGTCCTTGCCTGGGCATGAAAGGGAGACGGTCAAGGGGTTGGCTGCTGTCAGAGGACGACTTGTTGGCGATTGTGTGAAGAATCTAGGCTTGATGCCACTTAATCCTCGCAATCCTTCAGTCCCACAGCCTGCCTTCGAGACCTGGAGGTTCCAAGCTGTGAGCATTCAAGGCCTATGGATGGGCCTAATGGCAACTTGCTGGAACAAGCACCCATGTTTCAAAGCTTGTCGCCGAATTCCGCGGTACAGGCGACACGTGCCATCGCCCCCTCCGGCCCCCGCCCAACAACGACTGCTCCAAACCTTGAAAACAACCTCCCCAGATTAACGGAGATTCGCTGGCACCAGAAAACCACAGTATCGGCCGCCTTCATGTGAAGTCTTCATCAGGGTCGGGGTTGCGGATTCATATTAATTTGTATGCCAGCGCACCCCGAAACTCTCCTCTACCAGCTGCACGTTCTCCTCGAGCCCTAAGCACGCTCTACGAGTCCAATTACTTGCTTCAGCCCTCGAGATAGCTCTAAGCCACCCCATACAAGTCCGTAGAGTCCTGCCCGGCCTTCCGTCCGCAGCTCGTCCCTTGCAGCTAGTGCCGCCGCGAGGCGTGCACACGCCTCATCATGACTTGGAGGGCTTCAATTGAAGCTCTCAGGGCTACAAAGAGCCGTATCATGAGCAACTCTTGGAGTGGGGAACTAGGACTTGGCTGGCTGGGGCACCAAGAGTAAGCATAGAGGCCCAGCTGTGGCCTTAGTGCCCTGAACTTCCGCAATTCCACAGGTGGTTGAGCATTATGACAGAGCTTCGGGTTCGGGCATCTGACTGCGTAGGAGTGAAACTTGCTCCACTGTGTACACCCTATTCGCTGAGGGGACATCATGAGATCTGTCAAACTTTGCGGCTGTAACTAGTTCGGTCCGTGCCTCCTCGCGCTCAACCACCGCCAGGCCCTTGCATACGCTACTTGAGGATGTGGGCTTCGCGGCTGAAGCTGTGATTGCAAACCCAAGCTTCATGATGTACAGATGCGTGTGTCTTGAAGAGTCTTATAAGCTTTTGGTGGGCAGTGCGGATGCAGGTTCTGCAGGGGATTTCTAGAGATCTCAGACCGTGTCCAAGTTGCACTGACGTGACCTGTCTCTGGGAAGGCACAGCAAGCAGCCGAACATTGAAACGCCCGGCTACCATGAAATATGTAATTGTGTCTCTTTGATCCGCGAACTGGTTTGTGCAGACGGCACGATCGACGCGCTGGTTTTAGCCATTGAAGAGGACAAGCAGAGCATACACATATATATATATATGTATATGTATATGTATATGTGTGTGTGTAAAGGCTGCATTTTTCCTGCGAATCGTCTCGAGGGCAATGTAGTTACAAATGCCCGCGAGCGATGAGTCCAAGAAGATGGTTTGCGAAGCACGCAGTGCCTACATTCTAACGCTGTGCCAACACCCCGGCCTTCGCATAGGCGCACCGCTTTGGATAGCACTGATCCTCGATTGTAATGCCTGCGAAGCCTGCACGCTGAGGCAAGGCTGTTGTGGTCAATGTTCCAGGTTGGGGAATGATGCGCACAGCATCCTCGCCCAGCAGTCTTACAGTATTACATATTCTTCATCCGACCTCACCGTCAACACGCCACCGACGGCGGCGCGTTACCGAGGGATTGTTGATGCTTCGTATACCGGTTCGGGCACCACCTTTCTGATCTGTAGGACGCAAGCGCACCTGCATCCGCATATCCTCGAACTGTTCGGCGAACATTGCCACTGCCACCGAAACCGGTGTCGCCATCGCCGATGACGCACCTCTCCAAGGCTTCAGGAGTTTCTACGAAATTGGAGCCGCTCATGGCCTCTCCTACTCTGCTTCGCACACGAGGAGACCCGATCACAGAATGTAGTTAACAGCATGTGAACAGCATACGCAACATCAACTCCGGAAGCGCTCGTGAAAGTCAGAGAGGTGCCCTTAGAGCCCTGTAGGCCACATCTCTTCGTCAAGTTGCATCTCAGGCCCAACAGCGGCGCAAATGTTGCGGCCAACCTGCACCTGACTCGACTCTACCAGTCTTCGTAGCTGAGTCATCAGTGTTTGCCTGTTTGTATACCTTCTAGTGCCACTAGGCCATTCGTGGTAAGTACTGGTCTGTGTTGATGACTCCGATCCTACGGGTAGTTTCATCATGCTCCCTTGAAGGAGCCATCGGCTTCTTGCTGATGTAACCGCGTACGCTTGTTAGCTGACTTGAGATCGGGAGCTGACTGGAATGGAAAAACGAGTCGCTGAACATGGCACACTAGCATGCAGCTCGATGCATCAGGCTGGGTTTGCTTGGCACCCGACCTGTTCAGCATAGGAGATAAGACCCACATCAGGACCTGAGTCATGGGACAACCTGCTGACAGGCGACTGACACGCCGATAAGTTTCTTCACCGAACGATGACGGGCAAAACGATTCGCGGAGTAGCACCACCCAGAGAGACTCAAACCATAATGGGTCGCATGCCTAATGACTAGCCTTTCCAGTGTTTGGCAGCTGTTGATCGGAAGTACCAATTCGCCTGTTTAAAGGACACAAGAAGCACTATGGCACTATGGGGGGGCAATGGAGACTCAACAAGCAAAGCCTTCTGGCACCTGCACGTCTTCTGACACATGATAACGTGACAACACAATGAGAGCCTTGCATGATGCTCCTCGAAGTTCCCAGCTGGAGCTCTAGCCCAGGCACAAGCAAGCTGCGTCGCACTGACAGCATAGCCGCTCATGAAAGCAATGGGAAATCCAGCGCGTTGGATAAGCACCTCCAAGGCCAGTTTTGCAGACCACATTGGGCGACATGAAAGGAATAATTACAGAGCTTTCCAAGCACAAAGTGCCACCAGCCCTGACTGTGGCTTGGTTGTTGCGAAAACAACGCAAGGGGAAATATGCGAAGCCGCCATGTAGAATTGCAAACAACAGCTGCTTGTACTTTCCGTCAAAAACCGTATCCACCTTCTTGGCTTTTGCGCTTCAGGGCTTTTGCTCTCTTGTAGCAGAGCCCCTGCCCAGCCCCTCTCCCCCATATTTTGCCTTGCAAGCGTGGGATGTCGATGAGGCCGTGTTCATCTTGCCATGCAGGTCGCATTGTTGCGTCCATGAAGATGCCACCGACGTCAAAATATAACTTCTGCGTTAATCTAAAACGTTGCTGGTGTAAATCCCAAACCTGACGAAGTAACATCTCTGTATGCCTTTCGCCCCGGTACGACTGGGTCTGTTCTGTTCTCGTCAGTCTGAAGGGGTTGCTTTGAACGGAGACTCATCTCAGTGATTCTGCATTTTGATGAAGAAATCCTGCGAAAACTTCTCGAGTCCGGAGGAGAAGTCGAGTTCGAGCAACCCTCTCGTGAAGAAACCGAGCAAACGTCTCGACGTTTCCTCGAAATAGGAGAGGCAACCCGAGTGTTTTCAGAGCCCAGCTGCAAAGAGAATGAGCCGAGGTTGAGGCGAGGCATGCGTTTGGAGCGGGGGGCCTTTCTTCTTTCCTTCCCTCCGTCCTTATAGATCTCCTATCTCTTCACACGATATTCGATTTGTTGACGCTGGCAGTGTTGTTTGTTGCCCATCCTGCGCCTGGTCAACCCCAACCCCGTGGAAGGATGAGTAAGTTTGCGTTGGAACCAGACTGGGTGGGACCCGTGCTAAGTCTTGCCAAGCTCCCGCACTCGACTTACTGAAACAACACTGCAAACTTGTGTTGAGCTCTGAGAAGTTCTCTTCAACAAGCGCCATTCCCGACAAGGCGCTGCCGAAAGCGCATCGTGGCAGGCAGGAATTAGCTCGCACCGGCGCTCGCCACGCGCCTGTGCTGGATGCGCAGCACAAGCCACTGGCTGACCAACTTGACAAGCCAGGAAAAAACAGTTCTCAGCTTTGCTCTCTCCAAGTGTCCATGCGGCAACATGCGGCGCAAAGAAAATGCTTTGGGGCATACGAGTCTAGCCGCCACTCACGGCCAAAGCCTCAATTTCGCAAAGTCTGTCACCCGTTGAAACTTACATAGCCACAAGCTCGACATGCCTGGAATGGGCCTTCATGCATTCAGCTTGATTGACATCCACCAAAAAATCACGACAGATAACATGAGCGCGCTCGAGGATTGCGAGTCCGAAATTGCTAAGGGATGTCGGAACCACAGACCAACCTCACCCCTGAAGTGAAGTCATCCAATCACGTCATGTCCTCTGCCAAGAGCTTCCGCAATCGCGCTGCGGGCGACATCTGCATGCTCCAGGCCCCAGGTGCTTACATGGTTTGAGGCCGCCGCTTGCCGCAAAAAGCTTTGCTTGAAGTTTGCGAACTGTCTTAGATCGAGGTTTAATCACTATGTACCATTGCTCGTTGGGACTAAGGGTTCACGGTCTGGATCGAGCCTAGCTTCTTGCGTAAATGAAGTGCCTGTGGATAAGCGAACGAAAATTATGTAGCCTTTGCTTGCGTTTACACAAACCTCGATGGATGAAGATGCAGAGGCCCTGGTTCTAAGAGTGTTCTAAGATACAGCCCTAAAGCCCCTAGTGTCGCACAACAGAGATGGGAACAGCTCGCAACTGCCGAACCATGTCAATGGCAGAATGCCCTTTAAGTGCTCAAGAACCTTGCCGTAGCAAAAGCTTGGTGCAAGGGAAGCAGACAGATCTAGATGGCGAGGCTAGTGGTTTGTTTAACTTAACTTCACCATATGACTCTACACAAACGCCGCTCAACCTCCATCAATATGACGTGGCTACGTGGAATCGGGCTTTCCAACAAGGAACTTGCATAAGAGGTCGCACCGCGGGCAGGAGTCCGCTAAAAGCCATGGGAGCTTTGTGCTGAATCTGCCAAGGAGGGTTTAGGGTTTAGGGAAATCAAGGGCTGCGAATCAGAAGATGTCGTTTCGACCTGAGCATCGCATGCGATTCTCCTTGCATCTGCATTCTGCGAACTGATCTCCTGAAACCCGGCGCAGCCCTTTACCGGAGGTTGCGGTAAGTTCATGCAGTCTGGCTGGGAGTTCCAGCGTCTATAGGGTATAGTACTCAGGGATCAGCCGATGCACACTAGCGTGATACTTCTTCTGTCATGGTTGGCTGTCGTTTTGGCAGCGCTTTGGATGGCCCTTCGCTGGATCCTCCTACCTCGTGCTGTGTACCTGAAGTGAACAGCCCCCTTTCCCAGCCTACAGTAAGTCGGAATTATATCACTGGAACCGTAGAGCTTGAGATACACAGCCAGAGCTTGACTCGCACTTCTCAGAGTAGCTGGTACATGAGACGATTCTGCAGCAGAACAGACCTTGGAGACGACGCGCGGCGCAGTGGAAAAGTTTTGGGGAGAGGCCGAGGGGCAGGGGCTCTTCTGGGCCCCTGAAGTCTAAACCCTCCCCCTGGCCCTTCTAGCAGACTTCCTAGGTCCAAGGCTGGCAGTCTGTAATGATTCTTGGCTTGCAGCTTACTTGCAAAGGTTTGGCAAGCCCAGAGATCTCAGATGGGCGGAATGCAACCAAACCACGGACATGACTACCAACCACCAACACCAACGCAGCAACAGCGCAGCGGCAACATCACAACAGCAACGCTGACAGCAAGAATAACAGCAGCCGCAGCAGCAACATCCACAACCAAACCAGAACCACCAAGAAGCCATGAACCAAAAGAAGAAGCTTGTGGCTTGTGATTTTCTTCTCCGATTCATGAAACACCTGCAACATCCCAGCTTATACCATCCACACCAGCCTCCACCCAAACCCGATCCGCGCCCTTCCTGGGAGTCAGACTGACCCATCACCATGGCACTCCTCAGCTTCGGATGCGGGTTTGGCAACGTGAAGGGAAACCCTTTATCAAGCTGGCCGCTAGCCTTTTTCGCCCAGATCATTGCAGGCGGTTGGATACCACATGCCATGTGCATCATGAAAGATTGTCCTGGTGTACTTCCCATGCACTGCGATTCTTTCCTAGGTTTATTGTCGGAATCGACCCTCTAAAGAGTGTAAAACCTACAGATGGTCCAGGCCAGGTATCTGCACAGCCCCAGCCGTGGCTTGGACTCGAGGTGCAGGCGCCTGTCTGTGTTCAAAGGCATCAGGAAGAGAAAGCGCACCTTGAACAACGAATCTTCTGCTGCCATGGCCATGGTACACCAGTTCTTTCGGGATGTCAGCTGCGCAGAAGTGGAGCCCACGGCCCCAAAAATGCTGCAAAGAGTGTGAGGCGAAGTCCCAAACAAGCAAGGAGAAGTCTGAAAAACACACACACACACAAGCAGAGAATCGCAGAAGCCACCAAGCAAAAAGGCAAACTCCATTAAAACGGACCTATGACTAGCTGACAGCACTTTGGAGAGAACGCCTCGCAGGAGCCTCACAGGAGTTTTGAAGACGTACAGCTTAAGCCGCAGTCATGCCAGCTTCAGCCTGCGTGGAGTCTTGCACTGTTGGCTCTGCAACGTCCAGCTCCGCCGAGTCTGGCGGGGCCTGCATCTGGTCAAGCAGGGTCCCCCTCTTTGGGCTCCCTACAGATGTAAAGGGCCGTTTTGGAACAAGCATACGAGTTTCTTGCGGTCCCACAAAGAGGGTCAACCGGGGTCCGGGGTATTTTGACGGCTCCATATGCTGCCATCTCAGATGCCAACATTTCCAGCGTCAAGTTTCGCCATGTTCTACGAAGCTCTATTGGCCAACATACCGATGGACCGGCAGCTTTCATAGCCACCAGAAAGGAGCTTCTGTTGTAGAACCCCGACAATTCCAGCGACCAACACCGTAAATCTTGAGAAAGCTGACGCTAAGTTGACGCATGATTCTGGTGAGAACAGGCGTGATGCAACGAGACCCCCCCCCCCCCCCCAAGTCCCAAGTCCCGATTCCCCAAATGCATGCCTCGGCTGCTTCTGCCTCCGCCTCTGCCGGAGATGGCTCCGCCGGCCTCCAATGCAGGATGGGCCCGAGCGTGTTCAGCCAGGGAAAAGGCACCCAAGAGACAGTTCATACTTGTTGCGACTAACGCATGGTCGGTGGCTCGCTTCTGCTGCGAGTAGCACAGTGCATTCACAAAAACAGCACTGCTTGCAAGCTTTTCTGGGAGCCTTTGTGAGATTGGGGGATGGCGAGCGTCGAAAGACGTCGACATGCGATGGCTCAACTCTGGGCCCTGAATTGAGACCCCGAACCCTCCCCCCGAACCCAACGAATAAGAGAAGCCCTGAGTTTTTGTCGGTGTTCCGGCCTGAGTGCTTCAGGGGGTCCTGCCGGCGCCGCGGCCAGCCCTAAGGCCTGGGCCTGGCTCAAAAGGGATTCATGCAGAGGTCGTCATCGTGGTCCAGGGTCCAGGGTTCACAGGTGATGGGTGTTCTTCTTCTTTTGCTGCAGTGACTTGGGCATCCACTATAGGGGTGTGGAGTACATTTTACGGGGTGTGGGATGGGGTCTGGCGCCAGACAAATCCAGACAACTCAATTCTGCCACTCGCTCCGAGCAAAGAAGCTCCACAGGTTCAGCTGTTTGCAATGTATGGTTGCCAAGCAATCACCGGCAGTGACCCTCACTAAGCATCCAGCCCTCTTTGCTCAATCCCCCTCCGCCCCCATCATGCCAACTCCCAACGCATGCAAATGGCCACCTCAGCCTCCTCGCTGCGCGCGGCTTCGGCCGGCGCTGAAGCTGCGGCGAAGGCGGAATCCCAAGCCTCCAGAGCTGAGGCTTTTTGAGCATCGTTGGGCATTGGGCCCCCCCATTTTCATATGGCGTGTCGGGATGTTGGGGTGGTCGCCTGGGCTTAGGGATGCGTAGAATCAGTGCCCTCCAACGTGCCTCGTTTTTCGAGGCTCTTCGGAGAACGACCTGGCAAAGAAAGGAGAGACCAGACCAAGGAGTCCGCGGCAAAAAATGGCCCAAAAATGCCGGGCTGCATCTCCGGCGTATGCATGTCATGTGCCCACCTGGAGCTCGCGCTTTGGCGGGCGACCTGGAATATGGCGGGCATTTTCGCTTTACTCTGATCACTCACCCACGTCGCGAAACATCAAATCAGAAGGTCAACGTTCGACATCCCAGCCGGAAGCACCATGCTCAACGAAGATTTGCGTTCTTGTTCACTAAGCTGCTTTTTTGGGGTCGCGGTGGAAGTGGTAGAGGCCCGCAGCTCCAAGTAAACAGCGGGCCGGCCTGTAACCACGATTTCCGCACAGCTCTGCGCCAGGTCTACCGCCTCAGTTTGGCAGATCTAGGAAAATCTTAACTTGAAAAAAGGCCATTCCCATAGCCCTCTGCTTGGCATTCGGCCCCTCCTTGCAACGTGTTGCCCAGCCCCCACCTCACTTCCTCAACCTCGCCGATGCAATAACATGACAACGGATGTCCACAATAAACGTCAAAGTGGACCGTCAGCTGCTTCCGGAGCTGCGGCGAGAGCAATCGATTGACCGATTCTTGGAGGATGGGCCGGCTCACGATGCTCGCAGACAGCACAGGAAAGCAAGGGGGATGAGATGATGTGAGGGAGGGATAAGTCATGATGAGTTGGTGGAGGCTCCCGCCTTTCGCCAAGAGGAAACTCAACCAACGTCAAGCACACAATGAAGATTCTGTAAAGCGCTATCATTGCGAATACAAGTGTTCTACACAGCAAAGCACAAAAGTCCTGAAACCTGCCAAGCAGCAACCTAAACCCTATAGTCTCTGCCTCAAACGAGGAAGAAATTCTAGAGGAAAGCCCTCGGTCCCCCGGCGCCGCCGAGGTTGCGCCGCAGGCGGCGTCGCCGCCAGCCCGAGCTGGTGGAGCCGCCTCTTCTGATTTTTGGGCTTTTGGGGGTCCAGGGTTGGTTCGGTTACGGAGACCTGCTTTGTTTCTGTTCCTCACATGTCCTTGGGCTTTCATGAGCTGCCTCACGTATAACTGATAGTCGGACTTACAGGCTGGCAGGCCACACGCCTGCATCATAAGCTCCGAGCAGTTCTTTGTGGTGTTATAAGCTCCAAGCGCTCACCCTGCTGCATCTCAAACAGACCGAATACCAAATACCAAATACCAAATACCTGCAATTGGTCCATTGAGTGCAGCCAAGCTTTGACTGCCTTGGCCCTCCTCATCCAGGGGAGGCCTTCAGGTGATGTGGCTTGTGCAAGGATTTGCTGCTGACATTGGCCTCAATGTAACAAGCTGTGGCTTGGGTTTGGGCACTATAATATAGCCTAAGATGGTGTCACTCCTATAGCCATCCGTAGCCCCGTAACCGTTGCGTCTTCCAAACGGGTGTCACACCTCCTCGAGCAAAAGGACAACGTTAGCCGTCGCCCGACGAGGCTCAGCCGGAGGTCGGCTGCTTCAGGCTCCTGCCAAGGGCATCAAGTGGATCTCTCGTCCACTGCTTCGCCGTTCAAAATTCTATGGCATTCTATGGGACTCTAGAGAAGCGATTTGACCTGCCCTGCTGTCCGAACTCGTGTGGGCAATGCTTGTCAGGGGTGTGTGGCTCATACAGTAGCTTCGCAGTTCTACCAACACCTGACCCTTCACACCTCTCAGATCCCTCCGAAGCCTCGTCTGGGAGCTGGAGTCGCAGCAGCAAATTCTGCCGGCCCAAGCGGGCAATCACTGGTGGCTCCTCGTGTTGACACTGTGAGATTGCATATTACGCGTAGAATGCAGAAGCTTCCCGCAACACGGATGTCCACAACAACTGCGTGCTAAATGCCGCCATGGTCCTCGTTGACCACTTCAGCGTCGGAGACCGGCAAGCGAGTGGACAGCAGGTTTGTCTCCTGCGAACAAGGTTTGGTTTTGGTGCTGGCAAGCAGCCCTCGTATTTCGAATGCTCAAGAAACGAGCCCGGGAGCAGCTCTGCAAGTCCTGCACATGTCTCTGCGCATAGCTCGGCAGCTCCCGCGCTGCGGGCTCTGGAACCTTTACGCAAGATGTGGTATGACTGTGCCGACTGCGTGCGCTGAGAATCACGCGCTGACCATACTTCTGACTTCGAGGACACAAGGACCGGAACTTGAACCAGTACAAAACGACACATACCACTGCCGCTTCTTGGTGGGATGGTCACTACCCCAGAAAACTTCAGTACAGCAGCACAGAAACCTCGCTCCATCCAAAAGACTTGAAAGGCCCTCAATCCTGGCCTCCTCTACTAGGGGTCCTTCGCTGCGCAGAGTCGGTGCAGGAGTGGGCTCCTGCCGCCTTGCACCGAGTCTCTTCACTTGAATGCTCGCGACTGCAGGCCTCCTTGCATATTGAGAGCGCATCCGAAACTCCGAACCCCTGAATGTCAAAATTTCAAGCGATTCTCTAAATTTTAACCAGTGAGGCTGGCCTTCGGGCCCTCTGGCGCAGATCCCGGTAGTAACCGAGTCCCGCGTCGCCCGTCCCGAAGAAGTAGCCTCTGGGTCATTGCAGGCAGCTCCAGCCATGGAATTACAGAGCTTTGATTGCATTCCTCGTGCTCATAAATTATATAATCTTGCGCCAGATTCCCGATATAGTCTGCAGATAGCTGCTCCAATTTCCTTCCGCAACGCTGCCTGCTTTTGCCCCGCCGAACGCCTCGGCGGCCATAAAGGGTGGCCTCAGACGGAAGCTGCGTAGAGGCATGTTTTTGACATTGCACAAGCGTAAAGCTCTGCTCACGTATGAAGTGTGGCATGGCTAGGGGCTCAATCTGGTTTCCGATGCTCCCACAGTAAAAAGAATTATTTACAGCTAGCTGGGGCATTTAGAAGGCTAATACAGATATTGATACTACAATACATTGCCTTCTTGCCCTTAATCAATCTACGGCTGCAGCATGCGGTAACCCTGTCGCAGATGGATGCCGAGACTGGCTACAATGCGACAACCGCACGCGGCAATGTGCAGTCACGTGCTAGACAATGCACGTGGGTTTCAACCATCGAGGCTGCCGCAGCTCTTCAGCGTCCTCCTCGTTTGGGTCCTGGCATCAACTCGTTTAGCATCAGGTGCTCTGATTCGGCAAGCGCAAGAACTGCCCAGCAACTTTCTGGAGCAGAAAGGGACATGGCCAACCAAAATATCAACAGCAACATACACAGACACACGCACACACCCACGCATGCACGCACAACAAACAGGAAGCCAAGGCAAGCCCTGCGAACCTCAAGCTCTTCGACGCTGTGGCTCATGTCCCCAACTTTCTCCTCGGCCTGAAGCGAAGTCTTTGCAGTTTCGTTTTCGTTCTTCTGCCTCTGTTTCGAGGAGCCCTAAACCCCGCACTGGCATGAATGATAGATCCAGGAGCCCTCTGTGGCCGCATGATCCGCGCTTTGTTTCACCGGCCTCGTGAAGCTCTGAACCCATTCATGCGGTAGAGGTTCGAGGCCCACTTCCACTGCTGCCTGAGATTGCCTGAGCCTGCAGGCACCTCAAAATCCTAAACCATGCATCGCTTACGGCCTCAGCTGCGGTCGCCAATCTCAAGGCACCGCCTCATGGCAGTGACCCACAACTTGCTATGCAGCCGCAGGCCGGTATCTATGGCAGTAGAGGCCCTGCAGGGCAACTAAACGCCCAAAAGGCCTGGGCCATCCAGCTCCAGCAGGGGGCGCTTGGGCTCCTCAGGCTTCAGTGATGCGTCTGGGAGTGCGGGTGGAGCTCAGGTGTGTTTTCTATGCCTAAACCATGGTCTTGAGCACGATATCAAAGATGGCAGGTCCCCTTTTCTGCTTCGTCGGTCTTGAATGTCCAGCTGTCCCTTCAAAGTGCAGTCAGAGCGTAGGGTCCCCGACAACTTTTTCAGGGACTGCTGGCGTCTCCTCCACCTCAGCCACCTGAGTTCCGGTCCCTTGAAGTCATTCCCAGCCTCACCCTCCAGTTCTTCGAACTGTCGCCCTCCAGCTCAAGCTCAGACTTGTCTTAGGGGCTGGGTCTGCTCGCTGGGCCAGAAGCAGCTCAGGACGCGACGGGTGAGGTCTCCTCTTTTGCCGGCTTGTCCTTTCTCATTGAAGCGCTTGTGCTCCCTGCATGAATGGATGACCTTCATGGCGCTACCCTTGGCACATGCGCCCTGTCCTGCGGCTCGGGCTCCTCAAGCGGGGGAAGCTCGGGCTCCTCAGAGCAAGAGGAGATGAGAAGGTGTGTCCACTGTGTCCACGTTGGAGAAACTCACGAGAAGGATTTTAGGAATTTTATACTGCTTGCGGCGGGTGCAGGCTCAGGCCCACAGCTGACAGTCGCAGCTGCAAGACTGAGGTCACTTGGACTCGGCTTATCCCAAGTGGCCTCTTCCTCGTGGTCACTAACCTCGCCGTCATCGCCGGCAGGCGATCCCAAGCCTCCCAAGAACGGAGCGAGATGCCGCGATAGCAGTCCGTGCTCTGCTAGGTGTGCTAGTGGTAGGGCACGGTAGGTTGCCAGATTGCAGCAAGTAGATCCGAGTTCGAGTCTTCAGGAACCCTCTTGTGTAAGCCCAAAGTGGAGCCTTGAAGACGCTGTGCCGCTGCCAACGCCTCTGGGTCCGGCATCTTCGGGACGACCTCGGCAAAGCATAGCACTTTGATCGCAGTGACCAAAGTTACGAACAGTTACGAATACTGAAGTGACCATGGAAGTAAGGATCAACACATCGACGTTCAATGCTGCCTATCCAAGCTTATCCCGGTCGCTCATTCTTGAAGCGCGACCCCCGAGCTACAACAGCGGCAGCAGCTGCAGCTTCCAATCTCAGCAAACCCGAAACTAAACTACTTGTATCTCTGCGACCCTTGCAACACCAAGTCGACACCCTTCTTTGCAGAGCCTCTGAAATAAAATCAAGCCTAGGGTTGAACTGCAAGCCCTGTGGAAAAAGCTTCAACTACAACCTCCGATCTTACGTGCTGAAGCTCGGGTTGATCTAGGGCTCGAGCTCACCGGCTTAATCTCTCGACGATTTTATCGTACATAAGCTTAACACAAAACCCTTTGAAGCTGGGTGTTCGGCAGGCAACTCTAAGGTCAAGGTCTGCTTCGCCTGCGTTGCACATCACGTCAAACCCCACTCGGCAGAAAGATTACCTCGGTTGTTCGGCGCCTTGTCAAACTTCGCGCTGCCGTTGGCCTCCTGCACCTCGCCACGGCAAGGCCGAGAGTCTCTGTTCATTGCACGCCATCTCCGCTCGTCTGTAGTTCCGGGCCCAGGGTCTGTCTCTCGCGCGCTCTTTCCCTAGTCTTTCTCCAGAGACCCTATATGTTGTCAAAGAGTTGGTGCGCTCTGACAGAGTGCAACATATCATTCCGAGGTTCCGCATGTGCAACAGAGCCAGAATGACTCATGAACATGCTGATCACCTGAAACATGAAGCGTCAGCATGCCCACAAGGTAACATGTAAGTCTAGTCGCAAACACGTCGATGTCGTCCTGTAATGTTGCATCCTGATTCATAAAGTCCCCCGGAATTGTGAGCAAAAACATCTGTGAATTATTCAGCGTCATTTGATTTGGCTCACCGGAGTTGTGAGAAATAAAGAATTTGAAAGCCTTCATGCATTTCCTTTGAAAGCCTCGCCGCCAGACCCCCCCCCCCACCCCCCCCACCACCCCCCCCAGGACAGGATCTTTGTTGTTGAGGGGTGGGGGGGGGGGGGGGGTACACTAGTCAGCATCCTACATTAAGCACCACCACTACCTGGTCGTGCTGCTGCTGCTGCTGCTGCTGCTGCTGCTGCTGCCGCCGCTGCCGCTACCGAGTGAAGGTCCAATGCACTCTGCGTTCAAAGATGATGGCCTCGTATGGAAGCGGCATGTCCAAATAGAACTTGCCATCTACCTGCTCACCGCCAAGATAATTCTTTGAACTGTCAAGTTGGGAGCTAAGGCCTGTCTCTGGACCCGTAAAGGAGCCGTGGACATTGGGATCGGTAATCCATCATCTTGACTAAGAAGCGGTGGGACTCATAGGCGACTCATGGACTCACAGGTAACCGTAGGGTTGGCCATGGCCTAGGGAGCCGCAGTGCGGCGATGGTCAAGGTAGTTCTCCAGCCTCCAGCACCACGTTGTTGCTGGTCACCTTGTAGGACAGGCTCTGCGATAGCAGAACCCAGGCATTTGGATTCAACAACCAAGACTGGTTCCCTCTAAGGGGGTAGTCGGGTCTCTTCAAGGATTCTTGGATCGTGGGTGTTGGTGATATGAAGACCTCATCGCTGTAGCTGATGGCAAAGTGTGTAACTGCAACTTTGGGCGCGGAAGCTTCGAACATTGCGAAGTGCCCTGGGAGTTGAGGCATACAGAATGCCTTGAACACCTCGCTTCTTTTTCCATCTTTTCTTCAGCTGAGGGAGGATACTTGGATGAAGGCACGGAAGGAACAACTCCAAACCCCTCTGGCATCGTGCCTTGAAATCGTCACCACCAAGCTCAAGATCGCCCAGCAACAGTAGCTTGACGACTCTGGCTCTTGAAACCACGTTGCGAACTCCCCATGCAATGTCAATCCTTACACAGAAGGCCGTGGCCCATAAACCCTGAGCCGGAAATCCTCGACCCGAAGCCCTAAATGGAGCCTAGCATCGCCCGAGCAAACCCGAACTAAGCAACTTGATGATCAGCCCTGGAACTTCCATCTTGATGTCGCTGCTCTTCTTCACGGTCGGCAGCTCCACGACGAGTCGCAAGTGCCTCGGCTCTCGGGCAATTCCTTTTTGATGACCATGTCTCGAAGCCTTGGGACCTACACATTCGTCGAACTCTCTGAAGGATGCCAGCGTTTTTTTCCCGATCTGAGCTTGGGGCCGAGGTATGGAAGCGACAGTGTTCGGATTGGGCCTGCGCCAGCAGCTGAGGTTGCACGACTTCTCGGGGGCTTGGGACATGTAGTCCGGAATGACAAGTGCCTGAGAAATACGGTAATAGCTGGACCCCCCGAAAAGGACCCTGATTTATCCCAACATGTTCGACATATGGGCACTGCGAATATCTGCGAAGGAGCCCCAGAAAACGAACTCTGCATTGCAAACGGTGACTCTCTGGAGACCGTGATGCACCCCACGGACCTCCCGCTGACTTCCATGAAGTCTGAGAGGTCCAAATGCCCGGAGTGAATCAGCCTCAGGAGCTTCTAAAGGCTCAGCGGGTTCAGGGCTAGTCTCGCCTGAATAAGAAGCGCCTCTAAGACATGCACATTCGGGCAAGTCATCTGCAAGCCTTTGGTCTTTATCACTCTCTTCTTCGTGTCAACCGGATCTGGAGCAAGAGCCTCTCTTCTCCTGCATCGTCTTACATGATTTCAAAATTTTCCATGGTTCAACAATGGTTCAACAAACCGGCGCTTTCCCACCACTACGCACTGTTAAATATCTATATCGTGTCAAGATAAGAGACACTTCGTTTCGACTGCAACCCGCATACATCAAGGGAAGATGCACTTTATTTCGACTGCAACCCACATACATGCGATGATTCGCAAAAGCGCTTGCTGATGGTGATGCATAGATGTGCAACTGATACCGGCACATTTGGTTCACAGCAGCGAACTTGCTTCCAAGCGCTGCATGAACGTTTACATACTTGCAGCCCTAAATCCTTACAACCTCGTAGCATCGTGACACGGCAGCGAGCGCACCATCTTTTTTAAGTGTCCCACGCTGATCGGCTCGTCGCTGCAACCTACAGCAGCCCTACCATCAGCAAGCATGTCCACCACCGTCGCTCACTAAGTCACTAAGGGCTACCTGGGCAATTGTTTCGAAGTGGCCGGCAGAACCAGTAACAAAGTTAATCGTGCAGTAGAGCAGGCATTTAGACCCATATGCAAACACCAACGACTTCAGTGAGTCACGATTTGCATATACATTTCAGACATACTGCGGCAGAGCAGCAAATGAGACTCTATACTACAAGCACCATAATGCTTGCGCTATAATTGAGAATGCTACTTCTCTTCCATATTGATCGCAACTTGCAGTCATGCATGTACTGTAGCACCCCCCAAACAGCTGCAAACTTACACCCCAATCCAAGGACTAACCCGAAGATCCCAAAACACCGCAGCACTGCACTATGTTCTGGAGTGCACTACTGACAGGGCAAAATCTTCAAGATACAAATCGGTGATAGGGGGACTTCGGGGCAAGTGCCAGCAGTGGATGTGCTGAGCTCTATCCGAATTAACGCCCTTCTCATCAACAACTGGCCAAGGTGCCTTGTGACATTTCGGCCAAGCTTAGTGACAAAGAGATTGGAAAACAGTGGATGAGGAGAGCCTTGGGTCTTGGATTATTTGCCTCCTGCCTGTTGCAGGGGCAAAAACTTTCAGAGGTTCCTGCGGCTGCTACGGAAACTCCTCCCCGGATCCACAAGACAAAACCGTCATCCAGATAAAGAAGCTTCCGGAGATTCGATGCAAGGCTGCGTTTTGTGCAGAAAAAAAGGTCTCGTCATGCTACGGCAACTGTCAAAGTTCTTCGGCTGAGAAAACCGTCCTTGGCGAACTCACAAAAAATCTTAAGGCTTCCTCCGTTTGAACATGCTGGAACCTCAAAGCTGCCTCAAGGGAAGAAGCAGGAGGGCACCCAGCTGCTGACAAGCAGAGCAGGCTTCAGGGTGGCTCAGAGCTGAGAAAGAGAAGCTTGGTACATGACTTCTGACAGCTCCTCTGCTCCCTAAATCTGAGAAGCCTTCTCACTTCGCCTCAATGTGGCGCTTGCCGCGAGGATGCGCCTCCTATGAGGCAGCAAATGCTTGATGCTAATTCTTCAAAGTCACGAAGGTGTCCGGAGCAAACTGAAGCCGCTTGCTCAACACTGCAAGGATATCATTCCAAGGATCTGATGCTTCGGAGCTTCGGAAGTGGCTTGACCTGTACAGGGCCGCTTGCCTGATCATGAAGCCCTTCTTCAAACGAATTGAATTTTGTGGGTAGCATCTGGGAACAGGGCACGCTGCGGATACTTCCAGGGTTCCGAGACAAGCCTCGTCCGTTTTGCCATCTGAGCGGACCCGTGGAACACACTCTCATGATGAAGTAGGTGCGGTCCATGTCTTGTCAAGAAAGTTCCGATCCGCCAGTCGCAGTCCCAGC
This sequence comes from Symbiodinium natans, assembly GCA_905221605.1. Taxonomy (NCBI): domain Eukaryota; class Dinophyceae; order Suessiales; family Symbiodiniaceae; genus Symbiodinium; species Symbiodinium natans. Next base: position 140,562 of record CAJNDS010000347.1, read on the forward strand.
TCCACAAGCCCCCACGCCCAGTGGGTTCGATCTACAAATGGGAACTCATGCCACTCGTGCGGACGTCTGCACATTGCTGCGTGCGTGGGGCCCATTTGGTTCAACGAGTTGCACAGACGTGAATGGGCTTACCAGTTTACGTTTCTTCTGTGCCCGGGACATCCGCGCGAGAAGAACTGGATGGAGTTTGCACAGGCAAACAAGGCACTCGTCAAGTTAACCTTGCACGCATTGGATGCGACCGCGCAAGCAACCCCCATGCCAACAACATCTGTCAGTGCATACATGTCCGAAAGCCGTGACTGGAGCTCTTCTACAACGAATGCTGTCACTGCAGTCGTTCTTGTGATGTCTGTCACAACGTTGTAGTTGTTGCTGACTGGGCTGTCACTTGACATCAGATCAACACGAGTGCTGGCCCAAGCTGGGCTACTGTTGGGCCATTTCCAGGCATTCTTAAAATTGAGCCACGATAAGCCTCCCTATTGGGCTTGAAAGTCGGGGCAGCCGCGAAGGCTTAGAAGCCCCGAATGGTAGCATGGAGTCGGGCAGGAATTGATGCATGGTTCACACCATGTGGAAATTGAACTGCGGCTCATCAGTGCGAAGGTTGAACTGTTGCTCAACCACGTCCAGGAGCCTGCAGGCACGACAACATCAACCCGTCCGAACCCCTGTTGGCAAACACACAAACAAAGGCAACGTCGGGCAAAGTCGCTCATCATGAGACATCATGAGAACTGCACACATGTAACTGATTGTCGCTGCCAAGCCAGGACCCCAACACAGCATCCACAACTGCCCCGCCCCAACTTAAACCGCACGTGAACCAGCTTCTGAAGCCAGGGGCGTCCCGACCGGCTCATCGGGGCTGAATTCGACCTGCTTCAGTTGCCACCCATAGCCGTACAAGGTAGCACAGGTTGCTTTAGACTGAAATGGCGACATTACTTGAAGCTTGACTGTCGTGGCTGACCAGAAGGAGTGCCGCCTACCATGCCCGCCAGACCCAAAGCCCGTCCGCCTCGATGATGTTGACGTGACCTTGGTTTGGCTCTCTTCGTTCCGTTTAGGGGCCTCAACATGCCCCAACCTTACATTGGATGAGTACGAGCGGCATTCCACTCCTGAACTTGGCCCGCCCACAATCGAACTGGGAGACTATCCTATCAACAATTGATTACTTCGAACTGAATTGAAGATGGTTGCAAAGTTGCTAGCCGTTCATTTAACATGATGGTGCGGCAGCTTCGAAATCGACAATCGACTGCACCCAAGTTACCACATAAGCTACAGGTGCACACCATAACACCCCTTCGTGGTTCTACCGGCTGAAACTGCACAAGCACACGTAAGACGTAAGGCCCCTCAGGCTAACCGTACGACGATACTCAGCCTGTCTCGAAGGAGCGAACATGCGGCCGTCTTACAGCCGCGTGACTGATCGACCGCTGGCAGATGCCACTGACCTCGACTTCGGCACCAGACAGGGCGATGCGGTCGCCGACCCGGAGCTCGGAGGCGGCGACAACCTTCAAGTTATGCGGTTCTATAGATTAGAGTTCCTTTTTTGGGGAGTACCTGATTGAGTATGCACCCTAGGATGCCCACAAAAACCACCATCGTCGAACCTTTACAGAACTGGCCATAGGGCATTATAGGACATAGGCAGCTTTTGCTTCCTCAGCGCTCCAGTGACGCCAGGAGGTTTAGGTGCTCCGAGACCTAAAGACATCCATTGATGAGCCTGCAGCAACATGTGTATACCACAGCATACCTGACCAACCCATTTAGGCAAGAGTGCGCTAATTGAGCCTCGCCAAATCCTTCAAGCCAACGCACTGAGCAATCCATCTCAACTCATCATAGAGACGCTCGCAAGAAGCCATTTGACAAAAGTGGTCAATCAGCATGCCGCGCGCCTTGTTAGTGGGCCCGGGCTCCCCAAGGATCATAACAAGGTGGCTTGCCTGGGCATTGGGCTCAATTCTTCCGCAACAACGCCCAGCCCGACTCTGCCAGGCACCTTGCAGATCCCTGTAATTCCTCCCAACGACTTGCGAGTCACAGGTTCAGGATGGCTCAGGCTCGAAAATGTTCTAGGGAAAGCGAAAGCGCCAAGCCGCAACCACCGTCGCGCTGGGCAACGCCTCGCCGAGGCTTAGCTCGACGACGTCGCAGTCGCTCAGGTGGCGGAAGGTCACGGACTGCACCTGTCACAGATTTCGACAAGTTTTGGTCAGTTAGGTAAGGCCTTGTAACTTGTACGTGAAAGAAGCCATTGCAGCTAATGCGTCTGACGGGAGGTCTGAATCGAGCTCATAGCAACTCAGGGGCATCATTCTGGTTCAGCACGAATCCAAGACACGAAATGGACATCCGAAGCTCTACAGGGTCATAGGCTGTCATGTTGCGATACTGACTGTTGGCATAACTTGAGGCACTTGAGACTGCATGTCTCGCAAAACTGCTTCGAAAGTCACTGCAAGACTACAAGGCTCGCCGCCCCCGGAACAAGGCCTCTAGAGGTGTTCCGACGGCGCTGCGCACCAGAGCCTCCAAAGTAAACGTGAAGCTTCAAGCAGCAAGGTCCATTCCAATCGATCCTTTGGTGTCCTTTCAGTTTGGGGTGCTTTTGGCTGGGGATGGCTAGGGAATCTGTGGAGTCTGCACATGGAGTACATCACACCAGATTGACTTGGAATCCCGCCTAAACTCCCCAAAAACCCTATCTATTCAAACCGTGATGCATCCTCCCCCCCCCCCCCCCCCCCCCCCCCCCCCCCCCACCCAAAACCGAAAACTCCGCCTTGGGGCGCAAGGCTTCGGCCTCTACCGTGCCCTCTGTTGAGCTGAAGGTGCCTTGGAGTTTTCGAGGGGACCCTTGCATGAATTCCATCCTTTTCGAAGTAAACCATCGGCTTCTCGACTGGCAAGTATATAGGCATGGTCAAGTAGGCAAACAGCAAGGCCGAGGCACTCTTGGGGAGGAACTGGTGTGCCTGAGATTGACTCAAGCTTGCAGCCGGTCTCATTCTAAGGATTCCTATGTCCTGTCAACGAGCTTGAGAGCTTGTAGTTGCTTCCCAGGCGACGTCGCACCCTTCATTTTTTATGTCGCCGACCGTGAGTGACAGGTCGAAAGAGAGCTCATTACGTTCATCGATGACTATGAATCCAGAACGGCGTGTCGTGCTTTCGCTTGCCGGCCTGGGTGTGCATGGCATGCGGCGTGACCACTGAGAAGGAAATCTCCTGCAAGGGCGTGACAGTCAAGGCTCTATAAGACTCCAGAACTGAGACTCTATAGGACTCCTAGAACCAATTTGACATCCTTCGCAGAATCTGATCGTTGAGATGCCCGGAGCTGTGCAAGAGGAAGCTGAGGTGCATTGTCAGCATTGCTATCATTGCCCTTCTGACTGTATGATTGGCGGTCTACAGTATATCATGGCTGCAAGAGTCAGAAGCACCATCCAACATCTTCAAGGAAGGGATGAACATAGGACATTTGTTAACTGTTGGCCAGCTCAGGGTGTCTTACCCCCCCTTAGCCCCGCTTCTCATGGATCTCACTTCGTTCGCCAGGCAACCGATTCCGCACGGGCGGAGGCCGCCAGAAGCGGCTGATACAGCGGCGCGTGGGTTGGAGTGCCTCGGGCGTTCAAGCACTCAAAGCCTCGTCGAATGCTGGGTTCAGGAAAGTACTCCCCAAAGCTTAGCAGACCAGTACAATCCGCACGCAGCATGGGGCACAAGGGGCTCGTCGTTCAGGTCATTTCAGACTAGAGGCTGTTAAGGCTGTGCGTCTGCCAGCATGACTTTTGCGTTGTCGCAGCCTTTGCGTGCAATGTTACACCGTGACGATCAGACCTCCGCACCTGCCAACCGACATCAAGCTTGTCTGTCCACCACTGCAGGAGCATGTAGGAATCTGACGCGAGGGCTTGAAGCAGATACTTACTAGCCGTTGGCTGGCACAACTTGCGATCGCCTGCTTGCTTTTCAGATAGCGCACCCATCATCATTCTCAGCTTACCAAAAACAATGTGCCCCAACCCCCGCCTAAGGTTCTGTCCCAAGCAGCTCGCTGCCGTGCGGCACGCGGCCTCGCTGTACCACCGGAAGGCCCAAAAGCCGATCGTGCCGACGATGACAGACTGGGGAGCTTGTGCCGCTCACTCTCGCACACGGCAGGCAAGGCTTCAGAATCCACTGAGACGCTGGGAGCATTAAGTTTCAGGGTTTCAGTGCGACGGGGCTGGAGAGCGCATCAAGCACTCTGATCGAAACCACTTGCAGGAATGCACCTTCGACTTGAATTTTGTGGGCTGTTCTTCGCAACTAGAAGCGGGAATTGACGAAAGCGAGAGTGTGGAATCCTTCTTCTTTAGGTACAAGTCACTTCCACTGTGCCATGCCGCCAAGTGCGGGGGGTGTGAGTGTCCGCTGATTCAAGTTCATTGGCAGTCAGACGCCATGGGGCATTGGGGCAAAATAGTGGCTAATAGTGGGAGTCGATTGCTCACTGCGCAGATGCAAGAAAACGGCGCCGAGTAGCGGAGATGATGACCAAAAAGTTCACCCACTGCGCAAAAACGACGCCGTCCAGGGCTTCGTTCACGGATTCGTATCCTGAGCTGCCGATCACAGGGGGGCGAAGCAGTCCCAAACCAGGCCTGAGGTCTATGCAGCCGACCCAGCAGGGCTCATGAGGGTTTGGGCCCGGTTGCTGGATAGTTCTCAGGGCAGGGAGGGAGCTAAGTGCAAAACAGGCGGTTCCGGCTTTGATCCACAATCCCTTGACTCACAGTTTTCTTCGAGAAGAATTTGGCCTTGCACTGTGCCTATCATGGCCCTGGCCCTGCTCTGTTTGGCCCAGCACAGTTTGAATACATGCTGTAGCATATTCCCATCGCATAACAAGCTCAAGCGGATGTGATCTGATCTTGTACTGCTCATAAGGAGAGAGAAGAACGACGTTTAAGACATCTGACATATATGCCCAACCAAATCATTGACATGTCGTTAGCCTTGTGCAGCCAAGGTCAGAACTGCCGTGGAAAGCAAACAAGTGGCATCATGTAATGATGTGACGAACCCAAAGAACGTAAAACCCTGGAAACCCAAATTGCCCAAAAGCCCTGGATAACCGCCCATTGAATCGCCACAGACTCTGCCGTTCTCTTTGTCGAGGCGGTTTCTGGGCTACAAGTTTTGATTTGGGGTTTCGGCAAGCTTCGGCCATACAGCTGGGAAAACTCACTTACATGCCTGCGCAGTACTACACCTGTGCCGGTTGATTCACCTACTACTCCTGACGGATGTTGCTGGTTTGAGGCGGCAGTTTGGCATCGCACGCGACATGTCTAGGGGTTGAGTGTATCTTTCTTCGGACTGGCAGGGCAAGGATGTCGGGGTCTCAGCGAGAAGATTCAAAGTCAACTCTCGCACGGAACAAGTTTTTGCGCTGCTATTTGGCATCACACATACGCACACACACGCTCTCGCAAACCAACCAATGCATGTGCCTCACCTCAATCGTCCAGCTACGTTGTCGAGATGTGTTTGCACATGGCTCTGCCGGGTGTTTGGGACCTACGGGTGGCTGCAGGATAAGCGATCTCATGCGTAGACTTCGATTAACAAGTGTGAACCGAGATTCCCTGAGGTCTTCCAGGCCAAGGTGCTGTAGCAACATGAGCTGGTTTGACTGCAGCTGCAGTTCATCCTGGCAACGAGTCAAGCCCACACCATGCGTATAGCCATGAACTTCATCCAAGACCTGCACTGCCGTCCTGAACGTGTCCATTATGTGAACATGAACCGCCAAGTCAGAAGTTGGAGAGCTGCAGTGGTTCACCTTCAGAAGCTTTGGTCAAGGTTTCCAGACTGAACCAGTACAGTCCTGGTTGCGTCGCCGCGCGTCCTCAAAAGCCAGGGCCACAGCCTCCAAAGGCGAGAGGCTGAACTAAGACGACAAGTGCGTGGCTACCACTGAGGCACTGAGTTTTCGGGGCGGCTGCACAGAGCACGGTTAAAGGTCACGGTTAAAGGTCACTATAGCTCTTGCGTAAAAGGCCGCAGCAGTACCTCCCCATGTAGAAGATTGCAGAAACCCACAGCAAGAACAGCCTCGAGCGCACCCCGAGATGCCTCGAGCTTTCGGCTCATGTCACCGAGTTGCTGCTGGAAGTCCAGGCGCTCCTCTGAGGTTCCACAAGCATTTTAAAGACTGCCGAAGTGGAATTTGGGCTTAATTTGGGCTTCCCGATCCAAGTGTTCCTTGGAAGGTCTTGTTGCTTGACCGCCCTATTTGCCTGCAGAAATAATCCTCCAACCTATGCAATGATGAGATGCATGCCTTGCACGCGCTCGATGAATTCAAAAGGAGAAAACAGGCTGCCACGGGCCACCCAGCCTGCGGGAGACTCTTCCGGACCATCTGGGTGACCTTTCCGCTCGTCTGGGGCTTCTTGGGTACCCTTTTTGCCATGTTTCAACTTAGCCTCCCAGAGGTGCATTCGTACGGCTGCACACTTCGTACGAGCGGTTGCCATAACAAGAGGCTGCTGCAGCAAAAGCTAGCAACACACAACGGAAGAACTAATCAAGATTTGGGGAGTCAGCAAAGAGGCGTTGGCAATCTTGCGGCGGCTCTCATCGATCTGCCCCTCCAGGCGTGCATCCTCCTCCTGGCAAGGCAATAAGGAGCACCGCAAAATAGAAACGCCGATGACGATTCAGGCCGACATGGCGAAAACACTTGGGGTCTCAAAAGCCCGCACCTTCAGCAAGTGTTGCATCGTCTGCGCAGCCCCATCCGCTTCGAACTTGGTCTCCGCGATCATGCCCTTGAGCTGCACCTTGGCACCGGGACGGGGTGGCCGTGGCATACATATATAATATAAATATAATATAATATATATATATATATATGTTCATATTTGTTTATTTGTATTTGTATAATTATTTATTTTTTCAAGACATGTAAGATAAGACGTAGCTACAACCACCAAGAGAACAAAGAGTAACCAAAGAACGGAGGCTTGTCACCGCGACGATTTGCGACCTCTTAACCGAGTCAATCCAAGGTGCATCTTCTCGGTTGAACTCAGTTTGCAGCCATTCCGCCACCTACCATGTAAGTGTCAATCATATAGCGGGTATGCGAAGGCTGGAGCATAGCGCGACACGTGTCGAGTGTCGAGGATGCAAGTAGTTTTTTGCGACTTTCGGTGCTGCTCAGGCATGATTTCGGTGTTGGCCCTGCTAACAGAATCGGGTACCAGCAGTGTCTTCAACTCGAAGATAACAGAATGACCGCTGTGACCACAAGCGACAACGGATCATACAGGCCATGCTATCAGATGTTCTCGACAACGGATGTTTCACGAACTCATAGTACGAACACTTTCTAGACGACGATTACAAGCCGGCTGTATTCTGGACATTCATATTCAGATGGCTGCATTGGTCAGAAGAGACTACTTCGCGTAGCGTCTGAAGCAGAGGCGACAGAGGTTGCCCATGGCTATGGTCCCTTAAAGACCCTTTTTGTCGAAGAGCTGGTCTTCTGATCACAGCCTGTCAGGAGAACAGATCATTTGGTGCAGAACTGTGTGCTCGGCCTCCCTCAGCTTTGCCATCTGTTGAGCGCCGTTCGTCTGCGCCTACTGTGGACCCATGAGCAGCTTGGTTTTGGCTAGGTGGGGGTTCAAGTCAAACACTCTTTTGAGGAACATCGTAAGCTCTTGAATCTTCTCTCCATGATGGCCAGCAAGGCTTTTAGAACTCCTGATCAAAGCACGTGACATTCTGTTTCATTGGCTGCGCGTGCTGCTGTGGGAGTTCGTGTGCCACCGTTGAAGCAGCCTAAGCCGCAGTTCAAGCACAAAAGTCAAGGGCTCAGTTGGGTTCAGGTCCAGGAAACCCAAAAAACCCTGTGCCATCATGGTACCATCCTGTCGAGTAGCCGAGTCAACACGCTTATAAGTCACCCTCACCTCCTGTGAAGCGCTGGCTGCAGCATCGATCTTTTGGTTCTCCTGGCAGTGTCACAGTGCCTGCTGTGCTCAGGAGGGACGAAAACTTGAGCATGGAATGGGAAGAGCAGTTGACATCACCAGACCGGAGTCGTGAGGTTATCGGAGGAAAGGCTTCGTATAGCTGAAACCGCCTGAATACAGTGGATCCGAAATCCCATCCCATCAAGGGCTCAATCCAACTACACCCGAAAACCCGAAATGCCACTAAAACTCGATTTCGAGGAAGAGACGCAGGCCTGACACCAAGCACCATAACCTAGGGTGACAGGCTCCTGCACAATTTGCGTCTCCATCTTGCGATCCACCTTCATTGGCTGCTGACAAGCGCAGCAAACTCTACAGGCTGCCATAAACAGGTTTTGAAAACAAGTTCAAAAAAGGAAAAACAGTTCAACAGTTCAACACACTTCGCTTTCTACTGCTCCAACAGCGCGGTCTAAGTGCAGCAGGTCGGAAGCTGCCCTCAGACACTCAAGCCCCAATGCAAGAGTGGAGAGCTCAGATCGGCACTCTATATACGCAGGCCAGTCGAACAAGAAAGGACACGTAAGTTGAACGACAACAGGCCCCCACAAGAAGGAAGGGGTTCTCGTCCAAAGAATGCTTCGCCAAATGGGTTCCAAGCCTCCGGCAGCACCTGTTCCACAATGTGCTTGACCTCGCCAAGTTCCTTCCGCAAGGAACGTTGTTTCTTCCGGCAATAACTTGGTTGGGGACAGATGGTGACGCGGTAAGCCGGATCAGAGCTGTCGGAGGGCTTGCCGCAGGATGCAACTCTGTTGGCGCTTTTCAGGGCAGGCCAAACAAGACAGATGTGGGCATGGCGCGACCGACAACCTTAAGCTTGTTGTCGCAGGACCTCTAACAGTAACAGTTCCGGTATCTTTCCCATGTGAGCCATGTTTTAGTGTGCTCAAGGTTGGAGTTGGAGGACCCCAGATCCTCTCCCTTCCGCACCCACGTCCTGGCTCTGCATACTCACCTTCGCTAGGAGTGCCAGTAACTCACCTGAGAGGCGAGTAACAGCCGGTTCCCTGCCGTCTGAGCTCTTGTGTAAAATAGCATCGGCATCAATGCAAACAGGTGAAGTGAACACTCTCGGACAAACAAGCATTAAGACAATTGCGCACGCACAAATCCAGCAGGAACGTACCAGGTGCCCTGCATGATGCGAACGTGGCAGTGATATACATGATCTGTGCCTAACGCGGCACGCACGCAAACACATCCGAACCCGTTTAAGCTGCATGCTGCTGGTGTCGGCGTGGCTTGGTTGCCTTGGCAGATCACTGAGCCCCTTCAAACCCTGCCACGTTGCCCAGTCACCTTGCGACAGCGTGGCAACCTTTGCAATGGCCTCGCGATTCCACTCCTCGGTGATGTGTCACACCCAACTCTTTCGCTGCTTCTCAGGCCAAGCCTCCAGCTGCGATAACTTTGCGATAATTTGGGGTTGCCACACAGTTTCACTTTCCTCCTGCAGCATCGAATTTGCCTACTTGAAGTCCAGGGGCCGTCCTTCTTGCCAGCACCTGCGCAAATCGAATGATAGTTCAGTCGGTGCTTGAGGCTATTATGCACTCTGCACTCAGCCTGAGCTCTGAAGCAGCTTTCTAGAACCTTGATGTGCCGCTATCCGCAGCTTTGGGCCATGGTATCTCCACGTCATGACATAGGAACGCGTCTCTCGAGGTTTGTACTTCTCAAAGGACCTGCAGGTCATTCGACAGCCGGCCATTCCTGGGCACATCGGCACCGGCACAGCAGAGAATGCCGAGAACTCAGACAAACAAGAGACCGGAAGCTTTGCTGGCAAAGTCCAGCGGCCGAAGTCCCATCTCCCCCCCCCCCCCTCCCTCCCTCCACCGCATCCCGGGCCGCCCTTTCCGTTCCAACGAGCCCCACCTTCCATATAGACGAATGCGGATGACCTGTATATGGAAACATGTATGTATGTATGTACGTACGTACGTGTGTGTCCGTTACGAAGCCATCCCCCGCCCTCACCCATGTGCCGTGCGCTCAGAAAACTGATTTCGGCTTGTTGCGTGTCGAGTCATTAGCCAACAACCAACAAGATTGCCATTGGGAAAATTAACAACACTGTGTCTTTGACGAATAGCCCACTCTTACAGTAGCAAACGAAGAACAAAAACCGACAAACGATGCCAGGAGCAAGTTTCAGGGAGGCCCTGATCTCCTTGATCTGCTGCATGAGATGCTGATTCGCGTGCACAAGCCTTGGATGGTCGCACTCGGCTAACATCAGCAGCTTTGTACATAGGTTTCCTTTAACAGCTTAGCTGAGTGGACTGTGCCGAAGGGTTCTTTGGCCTGCTAAGAAAATATCTCACCACAAGAAGGCTGCTTCTTGTGGTTTTGTGCAGCCACTGCATTGCTCATGGGTTCGTTGCTGCTGTGGACTCTTGCACCTGTTGGGTTGCACAAAGCCTTTTGGTGCATCAGGTGTTCACGCAACTGTGCTGCATTACTGCTGCATTGCATGTACACAAATATTCAATTGCTGGTGATCCTGCTGCTCCAGGGTTACCCTCGCTTCTGCAAATGCAGCCCGCCAGGAAGCGCATCAATCTCGTCCTGCACCGATGCTTGAGTTGCCGATGCCACGATGAAGGTCCTTTGATTCGATCAGGGGCTTGCTGTAACATGCCGTCGACCTATTACTGTTGAGGGTGTTTGTGGCCTGTACTGTACGATACCCCAACATGGTCATGTGGTCACTGCTCTAACGGTTGGCTTACTATAGGCGGCCCTGAATTTCAAGGTACCCAGAAAGGGACCATTATTTAGAGAACTCACCTGTGTTCGGCAAAGGTTTTCTGAACTCTGGTGAACCGGCTGCTGGATCCCACTGCCCTGGACGCTGACTCGGCCGGCAGCTCTTGCATCTGATGCTCATGCTGCTCGGGCAGTCACCAACTGCCCAGCCGTCCGGCGGGCGAGCATCATGAGCACCAGCTGCCAGGCCGTCGGGGTTAAGCAGCTGGCCGGGCGAGCATGAGCATCAGCTGCCAAGTCGTTGGGGTTCAGCAGCCGTCGGGGGGAGCATCATGGGCATCAGCTGCCAGGCCGTTGGGGTTAAGCAGCCGGAAGAGCATCAGCTGAGCATCAGCTGCCAAGTCGGGGGAGGGGGGGGGGGGGGAGCATCATGAGCATCAGCTGCCAGGCCGTTGCGGTTAAGCAGCCGTCCGGGCGAGCAGCATGGGCATCAGCAGCAAGCTTGTTGGGGGAAAGCAGCCCGCAGGGCGAGCACCATGAGCATCACTTGAGTTGCAAGGCCGTTGGGGCTCAGCTTCGCGCATCTGCACGTGCCAGCCAATCCAATTTGCTTGCGCATTCCATGCATACCATGCACATCCACGCGAGTCTCTGTCTGATGTTCTACGCCAGGCCGAGCTGCAGGAAAAGCTTCCACATGATGAACAGCCAGCGTCGTTGCCGCCCCACACTGACTGCCGAAGGATCACTAAGCTACTTGTTGGTTTGTGTAACAGAGCGAGTCGAAGCTTTGCCAAGGTCGTTGCCACCTGAGTTCACGCGAATCTGGCTGGTCGTTCTATTCCGAAACAGCTGCGGCCACTCATGAATCACTTCTGTCGCTGGAGCTCACGTCCCAAGCCTTGACTGCATCCACAAATAGTTCGGGTCAGCGAAAGGCAAGGGACTAGTGTCTTAGGGTTTTCCCTCAACCCTACACCAACCGTAAACCCTAAACTCTAAAACCCTAAACCCTAAACCCTTCTTCGGGTCGAGGCTTGTAGCAGGTTTAGGGTTTTGAGGCTCTGTTCCCTACTTGCGCCGAGGGGGGGATTCAAAACTGAGCAACAAAACACAGCCACCCCCTGCTCTGGTCTTCGTGACTTCAGAGGGCCCCTTCAGCAAGCAGAGGCTCACCCCACACCTCACACTCAATACCCCCCCCCCCCCCCCGTGAAGCTACTACACTCCAAGTCGGTGGTCAGCATCATCGCCATCATTGCCCAAACAGCACGATGCCGCTGTGTTGAGTTATGTTGAGCTTCGGGCCGATGGTGCGGCACCCGAATCCGACCGGGCGTGGGCTCCTCGCAAACGTCACCCAGGCCGAGAAGATTTGCGAGGCTTCAGAGAGAAGAAAGCAAATCTCTTGACGATATTATATATGTACATATGTATACAAAAAATGCGTATACGCACCCACCCAGCCAGCCCAAGCCCAAATACCTCAAGCGCAAAGCCTTGGCTTGAACTTTGAATCCTCCGATGTTCCGTGATTTCCGATCCATCAGTCGGCCGCATTCCGTCCTTGGCCTTTCGCTCGCGCGCAGAAGACTCATCGACCTGGCCCAGGCCACGCCGTGGCCGTGCTACCGTAAGGTCACGTGCAGAAGGTGCTTTAGGCTGACAGTCTACCGGTTGGGGTGGCCATACTAAGGACCCATGGGTTCAGGTCTGCACCGCCTGATGGCTGTGGGGAGTTCAGTAGCCCAGGCACTCATGTCACCCAAGTAGCTGCTGCAATTGTGATGCTGATGGTGCGACAAGCATCACCGTACATTTTCTTACTTGGGGAAAAAGGATCTTGCTAAACAAAGTGCGCATTCCTGCCCCGAAAAAGCAGTACTAAGACACCGTCGCCCAACTGACGCAAGCTTTGTGGTAGCGAGATCTGCATGCAGCAAAATACCCGCAACCATTTGAGGGTATGGATTCGTGTCTGGCATCCATGTCTGCAGAGTATGCACTCTGCACGACGAAAAACTCCAAAACTCAACTCAGACCCAAGAACTCACAGAAATGCCAGCAGGCAAGCCCAACTTCCTTGGCTTAAAACCCTCCACGCCGCGAAGTGGCCTCGTCTTCCTTGGTGCTTTAGGGCTTTTCAGGGATTTCGGTTTCGGGTGTCAAAGTCTCGCAAGCTTCTAGCCGATCGATGTGTCACTGAACAAACTGCATGGTGAGGTGTAGGGAGTTGTCGCAAGTTGACGGCTCATGCCTTTCACCGAGAGGCCGCAGCATCAGGGACGCCGGACATCTTTTTTCGATTCTTCGCCGCTTGACCTCGCCAATCGGTCAAATGTAGGGACTGAGGCCAACCGCCCCCGTTCACCCATCTGGCACCAATACTTGCAGCCCCAGATGCGCATCTCCTTGAGCTCAGAAGGCGTGATGGCGTCTCGGTCCGGAATCTTCTGGGGCGCCTGTGCGCGACTCAACACAACCACATCAGACAGCCCAAAACCCACCAGGGCATGCCTGTTAAGCAAACACACGTTGAACCCTCAGAAATGCGTCTCGTGAAATTGTCCTCAGCATGAATCGCAACATGTGGTCCACTAGACACTCCAATACTGGACTTAGTATTCATTGGCATGTTGCTATCAAAATTCAGCTTTTCATGCGCTATGTGCGGTGCTGAATCGCATTAGTAAGTGCGCAATTAGACCTGCACAATTCAGGCCACACAGAACTTGCGTTAGAGAGAGGCGACCGGCTGCAGCCCGCCACCTAGAGCCCCTCTCTGATGAAACTCCACATATCGATTATCACCTCATGTGTCCTCGCACAGTAGGACCCAGCTGTGCCCCAGAACATAGAGTTAATGGAGTTACGGGGCTGACGGAGCTCATCGGCCTGTGACTTGGTGCCTTTGTCCCGGAGGAGCTCCGCCCGCACAGACCTCATCTCATCGGGGACGCTTGTGCTTTGAGAAGGGAACGGATTGGAAACGCAGGCCTTTGGATGCTGTTCTGTGATGTGAAGACTGCGAGAACTCGACCCGCTGTGGTCTAAGGCCGTTGGGAAACTGAGACAAAGCCCCAAGACAAAGCTTTCGAGATCACGGCACGTATTTGAGATGTGCGTCACAGAACACATGAAGGGCCATAGGCTTAGTTCAGCCTTCTCAGGATCCTTGAAAAAAAACAACCAAGCCTGATGCTGCCGTGGCACATAGGCAAAGGTTGACCGCCTTTACACTGAAGTCTCTGCATGACCTGCGGATGCGGTCTTGACAGTCGACTTTGCGTTTGGGGCCTCACTCGCTCCTTCTGACCCAGGATGGCTAAAAGCCTTGTAGCTTGATATCAAGTGTTTCCCCTGCTTTGCCCGATCGAATGTTTCATGGGGAGATACATGCGCAAGGCACAAGGCACATGGTACAAGGCACAGCGCAACATCCGAGGGTCAAGGAAGCCTGCAAGCAAGAGCTCGCATTTGAGGCTCTATGACAATCTACCAGCAGCCTTCAACAAGTGGTAAGACTCTAAGAAGGATGTCTTCACCCTGTTCCCTGAGACCCTCAACCACCCCATGATGCTTCGCAGGGTTCAGGCGGAAGCAGATCCCAACAAGTACCTGCAGGCGTTTGCCACCATATATCTGGCGCCACCAGGGTCATATCGTAACCGTAAACACCAGGTTTCAAGTTCAGGGACAATACAATTTGTCAAGCTGGCCTTGTAGTCCTTGCTGACCTCCTCGTGACCTTTGAGGAACCTGGAAGCGCAACATCTTTCCTACACCCTCAGAGATGCTCTAAGTCTCTAAGTGGCCTAAGCCCGAAGCCTAAGTGCTCCATGCTCCTCTTGACTACTCTGTCTGCAGTCGTCGACACCCGGCGGCCTTGCCCGAGCTCGACCCCCTGCCCCCCTTGACCCGGACCCTTAAATCCCCAACCGGCCTCAACCACTAAGTATGTCGGGCCTTGTAAGCCCGAAATGCAAAAACGTCGAGGCAAGGGCTGCTGCGAGAGCCCGTCCGCTGCGGTGTCTATCAGAAGCTTCAGGATCCTGGCGGCCAAGAATGGGAGCGGAACTTGGCCCTAACAGTATCTAACAGTGCCCCGGGTGGAATCGGTTTGCAGAAGCCCTGCTGTGTTCGTGTTCTCAGCTGGGCTGAATGGATTGCAGGTAGAGTCTAGGATAGTCTAGGGATGATTTTTGTTTGTTCGCGGTGCCCATCCCTGCATGTCAATGTCCATCTCAAAGCTGGAGGCCTAGGCCCTAAGCCCTACAGTCCCGAAAATACTCTAAAGGTCTCTGTCCGTTGGGCACGGGGCTCGGACTGCGAGCTCTGCGCGGCCCGCTGGAAGGTGCCGGTGCTCACGGCAAAGTCGCAGGTCATGCAGTACTCATCCTGGCTTTGCTGCAGCTTCGGCCGGACAAAACAAGCTGTAATCAAAGTGCAGATCCTGTGGCATGCCTGAAACCGCAAGCAGACCTGCAGGCAAGCAGACCTGCACGTAGCAGACACGTGCTGTGCCATGCTCCATAGCACCGTAGAGCTTGGGATGTCGATCGCCACGATGCAAGAGTCACTCAAAGCTGGTGTTCACAGGCTCGAGCCCGAGATTTCTGTGATTCCTTATGCATGCAAAACAACGATCCCGTCGCAAGCAGAACAACCCTAGTCTTATTAGCAAAACAAAGCCCTCGGAGTCCCCACCTTCAAGTCACGATCCGGCCGTGGAGGCGACAAGCTGTAGGGCAGGTGGACCTCTGGCGCAGGCTCGACTGTAAGACCCCCCCCCCCCCCACCAAAGACTGCTCTCGCAGGTTCAGTGAAGAATCTTATGGCCCATGCATGCATACTTTCTAACAGAGAAACTAAATAAGGTGGGGTTCGGGGCGACCTAAAACAAGTTTAGGACTGGGATGCTGGGTTCCTTGCTTTGTACTCAGGATAAGAAACGACAAACGAACCTCAAAGGCGTGCCCCAAGTTAAACGTTTTACCTTTGACGCCGAATCCCGCAAGGCAAGCCGTTTAAGATCAACAAAAATTAAACCAAAAAACAGATCTGGAATTAACCCACTAAACAGTACTATATACTGCACACTGCTGCACCGTAAGAAACCCGCGCCGTCCTTCAACAATTAAGTCCACACCTTCCTGAGGTGATAGCCCGGAGCCCCAAAGCACCGTCTGAACACAAGAAACCTGAACCCCACAAACTCCCCCCCAGACTGCTTTCCCTTTTGGGACGGTGCTTGATGGCCGCTGCCCTGTTCCGCAGGGATTAAGGTGAGATCCTGGAAAGTCTGGTCAAAGATGTGGTTTTGTGGAACTCAGGAACTCGGTCAGAACTCAGGATGCACCGGCTGGCGTTCTCACAACTCGGGCTGGCCAGGCGACGACGGCGTTTTTGGGGCTTGTATCCGTCCGCGCTGTGTTCTCGACCCGTGCATGCTTTGTAGTCTTCATTGCAGGTACATTCTGTAAAGGCTTACTGGCATAGATCACCTGCAAAGGGTGGTTCTGCACCATGGTATGTTACGATACAATTCCAAGTGCATGAATGACGAAGCTCGCTCTGCCGCGCCGTCCTCGAGCCGATCCGTATGAACCTCTGGGAGCACGAGCTAGGCTTAGCAGCTTGGCAGCTTCAGGCTCGAGTGCTGCCATCTAACAAGACTGCCTACCACTAGCAGTGCAGGAATTCGGACTTCGGGAATTTGGGTTTTGTTTTCAGCTGTGAGGTCCTTGAATTGTTTGTTAAGGAACAAAAGCCCTCCCGACAGAAACGTGTGACAAGCGCGCCCTGCAAAAGAGCGCACTCAGCCAGGGACGATGTTGATGAAGCACTTTTGCTTCTGTCCGCTCTTGAAGTTAATGTTCGTCTTCACCTTGGAAAGGCAAGGGTCTTTTTCACGATCAGTCAAGCAACAATGCCAATGGTTTATGCGCAGCCCGCCCCTCAGCCTATTGGTCAGGATAAATGTGTAACCGCAGACCCTATGCCCAGCCAGGCCCCAAGACCCCGAGAACAGCAGTGACTTCGTGACTTGTCGCAGCGGCAACGCATGGCGCCGTGTATGGGGTTCTCGGCATCTCTTGAGTGGCAGCCATGCATCCTCTGCTACTACGTCTAACTAACCCACGACTACATGCTACGCATGAAGTTTGAGTGGGAAATTTAACTTGTGCACCGTGCGTCGTTGCTTGCACTTCCTGTCATGTTGCCTGCCGGGAGACCTGCTGACAATGCTGGACTCCAGCATGGAACGTAATCTCCCCCTAGCCTTTGTTCGCCCTCAACGACAGCAACTCAAACCTGACCCCCTCTCTGGGTCGTCCGGCACAAAGCCCTGGCTGACAACGCAGAAGCTGCTGGCCTTCGGGCATCTCGCCCTTGGCCTGTAAGACAAGCTGGTTGTTTCTGAAGACGTCGGCTGCAGTGCTACAGCATGACAAAGAATGAGAGCGTGCCATCCTTGGCTCACGTTTCTGGGCTGATTCCGCATCCCTAGTTTGTTTCAGGGCCCTCATCAAGTCAGGTGGTTCAAGGGACATAAAAAAAAGTCGGGGGTCAAAGCCCAAGACTTTAAGATCGGCTGGGGGAGGAGCTGGGGAAGGCGGGGAGGGTCTCCGTGGCCTCTGACTTCCGATCAAGGTCTGGTACTTAGATCGCTGCATGCACGGCAATCCCCAAAGCGCAAGACACTGAACAAAGGACAACTGACCACTGCGCGCTACAGCTCGGGCTCTACAGCTCGAGGCCCTGCAAGGCTCTAACCCATGGGCCAGCCTCGATCTGCGCGAGGTAATCAAGGTACTCCTGGCGGTGTGCCGGATCAGAGACCTCGCGTGTGTACCTCCATAAAGCACGAGGGTGCACGAGGCATCGGCCCAAACGAGTCAAACAGTTGCTTTGGGGGGGAGGGGGGGGCAGCCAGTTTAGATTCAATCTCCAAGCTGTTACATGCAAGGCTTACCGGCTAGGAGACCCATCTGTGTGGCGGGAGCACGTCAAATGGCATGACTTGCCGCCCACAAGCTTGGTACATTACTTGATCCGACTATGTATGTATGAATGTGTATGTATAACATTCAGCCTTTGCCCTCCATGCTGAGTTGTTAGGTTTTTACTCAGGTGTTCTGATTCTTGCAGGATCTTGCGGGGTATCCCTGCAGTGGGCCTGGATGCAGAGGAAACCAGAGAGTATCCCCGGCTAAATCCCCGGAGCGTGGCCCCAGATGTCCCAACATCGCAATCCCACTAGGCATCCTCTGCCGGTCAAGACTAGCTTACCAAAGGACAGGTATGTTCGAAACTCCAACTTTGTTTCTTTGCTTTTGTCTTCTATTTGGCAGCAAGCTTGCAAAGGAACGCCCAAGGCCCGCGCTCTTCGATGTGGTCCCGAAACTCCTTTTGCTTCATGGCCTAGCCGATGGAGGACACACAACAAAACGAAAAGGCCACTGTCATGGGTACTAGCAGAGCAGCTGCGTATCACTCGGATGCACCCATGTGCTGGAGTTTCCATCTCTCGATGAGGACCGCTTTTGGAGATCTCTGATGTACTGTGGAAGGCGCCAGGAGAACCTGTTCAAAGCCTGACACTGAAATTTAAAGTACGCCACACGCTGGATTTTGTTGACTGCCTTCTGGAGCTTCGAGACCTCATCCTCACGACAAGTGAGATTCTACAGTGGGTGCAATGGCGAAGGCAACATCCGAGCACATGAGCAGAGGTCTTACACTTGGCTCGATGAAGACTGCCACCCTGCATTCTCTTGCTCAGCTCTCCTGCGTGATGCCCGTCATGTCCCCATACTCCCCAGGCTTTCGCCGCTCCGCCGCGAAGGCCATGGCCAGACGTCCCTGCGCCAGTGACACCGTGGAATTTGCGGCTTTGGCAGTTGGGGCATTTAGGGGGTACAAGGGCTGGAAAGGCTGCAAATATTTGGATTGAGCTTTTGCCGTAGAATAGAGTAGAAGCCGCACTTGCACAGACAAGGACTTTTGCGCACCTTCTGGATAAATCCATCAAGCTGTTGGACAAGTTCGATATAGAGGCAGATCCCTTGCGCGTTTGGGAGATTTTCAACAGATCGAGCTTGCCCACGGCAACGTCTGTGCAACAAAGAAGTAGACAGCAGTGGGCAGTGGCCGCTTGCAGGATCTGTCGGCAAAGGTGATTCCGTAGATTTGGGCATAGCTGAGATGCCGAGTGCAAGCGCCCCTCTATAAATATTTCAACGGAACCACAGGCAAATTCACCGGCTCCCGGCCTCCCTCAGCACCCGAGCGCTGAAGGACGCCAACCCAACAAAAAAAACAACACGCGGCTGCAGCACACCAGCACACGGAGCTCTCTGATCTTTCTGCTTGGCTGCGGTAAGCTGCTTGTAAGACCACACCCTGGAGTCTTAGATGCTCCCGCACACTGTCACACGAGGAAGGCCTGCGCTCTTAACCCTTGAGCACATCGAGCCAGCTTCCCTGGCATGGAAGCTCTTTTTCGCTCTGGCGAGGAAGTCTATGCGGGTGAGGTTGCTCGGAAACCTACGAAGGGCCACTCTGTGGCAGCCTGCGCTTTAAAGCAACAGAATCTAGATTCCTGAATCCTACGTCTAGTTGATGGACTATGACGAGATTGTAAAAGGTGTCAAGCTGAAGTTGCGATTCAGTCCGATTCAGCTGCGTCACAGCCTAAAGCTACGATGCTGCAGGAGCTTAGCATTGCCGCCCCCGTCGTGTTGCAAGCTCAAGTTTCGAGCTGCTACCATTACCGTGAAGGTCGGCACTTCTGTGGCCTATGCGGCAGATATGAAAAATGCCAAACAGTGCGCTGTGAGCTCGCAGAAGGTCCTGCTGCTTTGGCATGTGGTTACAAGCCGCCTATAGATTTAAACCTGCTTGCGCCGAAACCTTTAAGCTTCAAGTGTGCTGAACATGCTAAAGTTCAAAGGCCGATTCTTGCATAGACAGGTCGTCGCAGCAATCTTGACATCGCATGCAGTGTAAGAGGTAGCCTGGCATAAGCTCCAGCATGTCACTGCCACCGCGTCACAGCTCCTCACCCTTCTTCCTGGAAAGCGACAGGGGTGGTTTAGGTTTTGCAAGTACGGATGACGGACGCATCCAAGCCTCATCGAGCAAGGGTGAGACTGGAGGGCAGCTAGCCCTCCAGCCCGGCCGGGCGAGCATCATGAGCATCAGCCGCAAGGCTGTTGATGTTCTCCTGCCGGGAGGGCGAGCATCATGAGCATCAGCCGCATCGCTGGTGGTGCTCTGCAGCCGGCCGGGCAAGCATCACGAGCATCAGCCGCAAGACTGTTTGGCTTCAGCCTCTGTTGGTGTTCAGCAGCCGGCCGGGGCGAGCATCATTAGCATCAGCTGCAGGCTGTTGGTGTTCAGCAGCCGGCCGGGCGAGCATCACGAGCATCAGCTGCTAGGCTGTTGGTGTTCAGCAGCCGGCCGGGGCGGGGCGAGCATATCAGCTGCTAGGCTGTTGGTGTTCAGCAGCCGGCCGGGGCGGGGCGAGCATATCAGCTGCTAGGCTGTTGGTGTTCAGCAGCCGGCCGGGCGAGCATCACGAGCATCAGCTGCTAGGCTGTTGGTGTTCAGCAGCCGGCCCGGCGAGCATCATGAGCATCAGCTGCTAGGCTGTTGGTGTTCAGCAGCCGGCCGGGCGAGCATCATGAGCATCAGCTGCGAGGCTGTTTGTGTTCAGCAGCCGGACGGGCGAGCATCATGAGCATCAGCTGCTAGGCTGTTGGTGTTCAGCAGCCGGCCGGGCGAGCATCATGAGCATCAGCTGCTAGGCTGTTGGTGTTCAGCAGCCGGCCGGGCGAGCATCATGAGCATCAGCTGCTAGGCCAGCTCAGCAGCCGGCCGGGCGAGCATCATGAGCATCAGCTGCTAGGCTGTTGGTGTTCAGCAGCCGGCCGGGCGAGCATCATGAGCATCAGCTGCTAGGCTGTTGGTGTTCAGCAACCGGCCGGGCGAGCTTCATGAGCATCAGCTGCTAGGCTGTTGGTGTTCAGCAGCCGGCCGGGCGAGCATGAGCATCAGCTGCTAGGCTGCTGGTGTTCAGCAGCCGGCCGGGCGAGCATCATGAGCATCAACTGCTAGGCTGTTGGGCCTGGCGAGGCAGGCATCATGAGCATCAGCTGCTAGGCTGTTGGTGTTCAGCAGCCGGCCGGGCGAGCATCATGAGCATCAGCTGCGAGGCTGTTTGTGTTCAGCAGCCGGACGGGCGAGCATCATGAGCATCAGCTGCTAGGCTGTTGGTGTTCAGCAGCCGGCCGGGCGCGCATCACGAGCATCAGCTGCTAGGCTGTTGGTGTTCAGCAGCCGGCCGGGCGAGCATCATGAGCATCAGCTCCTAAACTGTTGGTGTTCAGCCCGGCCGGGCGAGCATCATGAGCATCAGCTGCTAGGCTGTTGGTGTTCAGCAGCCGGCCGGGCGAGCATCAGCTGCTAGGCTGTTGGTGTTCAGCAGCCGGACGGGCGAGCATCATGAGCATCAGCTGCTAGGCTGTGTGTTCAGCAGCCGGCCGGGCGAGCATCATGAGCATCAGCTGCTAGGCTGTTGGTGTTCAGCAGCCGGCCGGGCGAGCATCATGAGCATCAGCTGCTAGGCTGTTGGTGTTCAGCAGCCGGCCGGGCGAGCATCATGAGCATCAGCTGCTAGGCTGTTGGTGTTCAGCAGCCGGCCGGGCGAGCATCACGAGCATCAGCAGCCGGCCGGGCGAGCATCACGAGCATCAGCTGCTAGGCTGTTGGTGTTCAGCAGCCGGCCGGGCGAGCATCATGAGCATCAGCTGCTAGGCTGTTGGTGTTCAGCAGCCGGCCGGGCGAGCATCACGAGCATCACGAGCATCAGCTGCTAGGCTGTTGGTGTTCAGCACCCGGCCGGGCGAGCATCATGAGCATCAGCTGCTAGGCTGTTGATCACGAGCATCAGCTGCTAGGCTGTTGGTGTTCAGCAGCCGGCCGGGCGAGCATCATGAGCATCAGCTGCTAGTGTTCAGCAGCCGGGCAGGCGAGCATCACGAGCATGAGCTGCTAGGCTGTTGGTGTTCAGCACCCGGCCGGGCGAGCATCATGAGCATCAGCTGCTAGGCTGTTGGTGTTCAGCAGCCGGCTGGGCGAGCATCATGAGCATCAGCTGCTGGGCTGTTGGTGTTCAGCAGCCGGCCGGGCGAGGCAGGCATCATGAGCATCAGCTGCTAGGCTGTTGGTGTTCGGCAGCCGTCCGGGCGAGCATCATGAGCATCAGCTGCTAGGCTGTTGGTGTTCAGCAGCCGGCCGGGCGAGCATCATGAGCATCAGCTGCTAGGCTGTTGGTGTTCAGCAGCCGGCCGGGCGAGCATCACGAGCATCAGCTGCTAGGCTGTTGGTGTTCAGCAGCCGGCCGGGCGAGCATCATGAGCATCAGCTGCTAGGCTGTTGGTGTTCAGCAGCCGGCCCTGCGAGCATCATGAGCATCAGCTGCTAGGCTGCTGTGTTCGGCAGCCGGCCGGGCGAGCATCATGAGCATCAGCTGCTAGGCTGTTGGTGTTCAGCAGCCGGCCGGGCGAGCATCATGAGCATCAGCTGCTAGGCTCGGCCCTGCGAGCATCATATCATGAGCATCAGCTGCTAGGCTGTTGGTGTTCAGCAGCCGGCCGGGCGAGCATCATGAGCATCAGCTGCTAGGCTGTTGGTGTTCAGCAGCCGGCCCTGCGAGCATCACGAGCATCAGCTGCTAGGCTGTTGGTGTTCAGCAGCCGGCCCTGCGAGCATCACGAGCATCAGCTGCTAGGCTGTTGGTGTTCAGCTGCAATCCTCACTCCTTCTCCAGCTCTCGGCTGGACTGAAGGGCTGGAGTCGTCCATCTCGTGACCCCGTGCCCTCCTGCTGCTGTTGCTGCTGCTGCTGCTGCTGCTTGCAGTAGTAGCTGTTTGCTGCGATGTGTCGGAAAATTGTTTCGTGCATTGCTGTGCTTTTTTCTGGTGACCAGTTTCATCATGATGTTCCACTGAAAGCGAACTTAGCACACTTAGCGATAGGATGCCGTGATCATTGATCCTTTCGCATTGATGCTGGGACCTCGCCAATCGGCGCCCCCGATCTCCCCCGTGCAGCTTGGATTGGAGGCCCTTGACACAAACAAACCCTTATCCTCAGCTTGCCAAGAGCTCAGTTCCAAGTCCAGCCCGCAGCAACAACCTGGCCCCTCGCGTCACCAGGAAATACCAACTTTGGGTAACATTGGGCTTGTGAGTTCAAAGCTGTTGCCAGCAACTCCAAAACCAAGCATAAAGTTTTGCGCTCAGTAGCAGACAGGCAGTATGTAGATATGCTGAGGAACAGGCTTGGCTTTGAGGATCTGCTTCAGCATTTTGAGCGTGAAAGTCCTTAGGTTTTACATTCTACCGACTTTGACCCCGCCTCCGAGCACTGGCAGGTGGCTCTGGGCCCCGTGCGCCTTCTCACGCACATCGGCCTTCAAAGTGCCTGCAACTGTGAAGGGGAGGTTTTGGAGGCAAAGGCGCCGTTTGCATGAGGAGTCTTGGAAAGGGGGGGGCACCGCAATATAGATCCCAAGAAGCACAAACTCAACAAAACAATGTTGAACGGGATGTCTTCGAACGCTGTTCCCTCCAAAAATGAGGGGCCTTCCGTCTGCTTGACGAGCTTGGCAACCTGCCGAAAGACACGCTGTTGAAGAAGGCTTAGAGCCATAAATTTACATTGGCACTGCGCCTGCCCGATGCTTCATGCCCCCAAAGAAGGCATGACATTACATCGGACTGAATCTGTCGGTTGCTAGGAGATGTTGGTGCATTGGCGGCTCTCTATCGGACGAGTGGTATGTGCAAAAACTCAGTCCGCTCTTCGGTCATTTGCACCAGCCTCTGCTTCGACGTCAGCCTGGGAGCTCTTCGCCTTCAGCCGGAATTGAGAAGCGAAAGGTGACGTTTACCTTTCGAATTCGGGAACGGTTTAAGAGAGTCATGGGGGAACATGAGATCTTCCCCAACTCGAGGGCGGTGCCCACGTGTCCAGCAGCGCGATCTCATTAGACCTTGGTGGAGGATGCTGCGTTTTGGTTGCGCAGCTTCATGGGACAAGCAATCAGGAGACATTGTGTTAAGCATATCCTATGACGAACCCCTGGTGGTAAAGTCCGCCCTGCGGCTTATCCGAGACGTATCCGTGGGTCTCTACGGGGCCTGCATTACCTGAGCCTGACGTTAATAGTTTTGTCTGGGTTGACCCAGCTGCAAGCAATCCTCAACAGGAGAACGCCCCAAAACCGTATCCACTCATCCCTGGGTCAAAGCAGCTCGCTGGAGAGGACACAGTGTTCAAGATCACCTTCTGATTCGAACTTGCCCAGTAAAAATAGGCATTCTTCATTGAAGACGTGAAGAAGCCCTGCAGTTCTCGGAGCCATTTTCGAGGTGTCTACGCACGGTACTCAACTGTGAAAGCGTCAGCGTCAGGAATCTCCCAAAGGTTGGATGCAGGGAAGCTCAGCAGAACAGCCAAGGTGCAGACAAAGCTACAGCTGCAACCGCAGCCCTGCGGCCCTTCGGCCCTTCGACCCTTGTTACCGACACAGGGGTTCTTCTAAAAGCTGTAAAAGAAGCCCTGCCAACACACGAACTTGACGATATCTGTAGTACCATCATAGCATACCTAAGTGTATATGAAGAAAGGGAGCCTCACGTCCTACAGCCGCAAACTCAGCAGTTTGTGATGTTGCCGCCAGAGCTCATGGAGAGCCTTGGTAGGCAATCATGTCAAAAGATGGAGGCCTACTTCATTTTCATGAAGAAAAATCATACGCTATGATCATGCAGGGATGTCTATCTATACATGTATATATATATAATACATAAATGTTCTACATGCATACGTACATACATCCAGCATACATATCACACGAAAGTTGTGTCTGGGTCGGCCTCTTGCCTAATGCCTTTTGATGCCGAAACCCGAACTGCACCCATGCAAATAAAGGTGTAGCGACGAACCACTCTGCAAACTACTTGCGCTTCGGATTCTAGGGCAGACGAAAGCCCTCAGCTAGTAGACTTAGAGCTTCTAGTACCTGGTAATGCTTGGGTTCTGCGTGGAATTTGGGAGCGTCATATGACTGTGTTTTGCTAACACATAGAATGCCTGGCACTAGCTGAACGCTTAGCTCGTGTCATTGTTGTGGTCATGTTGCTCCTTACGTGCCACACAATCATTGCCAGCGTGCTCTCCCCTCCCACGTGTTCGTCAACAAACCTAGAACCCTCGCCAGAAACCTCAACCCCTGGGAGCTTCGGCCGTGGGCGGTTAGCCTGGGAAACCGCTGCCACCTCCACTGCCATGCATGTCCTGTCAGAGGGCGTCGAAATAGGGCATGCCCAGAAAACGAAAATGCACTCCGCAAGCGGTCATTGCAGACACAGAGGCAACTAAACATTGTTGTGTTAGCAAGTAGGCCCCTGCAGTCCTGAACCTGCTGCATCTTCTCCTGCGCCTCCTTGAGCTTCTTCTGTGTCTCGAGCATCATCTGCCTGGGCCGAATAGGCTCCGATCGATACCGGGTGAAATAAACCAGAGTAACTGGCAAAGGCTTGGAGTGAGAGCCTGCAGGGAACCCCACATCGAACAGGAGAACCGAAAAAGATCGAAGAAGCGGTTCACGCAAATGCGAAGCCTGCATCGAGGTCTGGGTGACAGGTATAGCCGAGAGGCGCCATCATCATCATCGGATTCATGGGCGTGGCCTTGCGGAAAAATCCACACGACTCAAGCTAGATGGTTAAATTACCCATGTGCCATGTGCACTCATGTGATACTAATGTGCCAGGCACGATTCACCAATTGAAGTTCTGGCTTGGCCGGATCGAAAGTATGCTGCTCAGCCAGGGCACACTGCCGGTGCTGGTACTCGCTGTATCGCTAGCGCCACCACAGCCACCGCAGCCACCGGCACCGAAAAATCCTTCGAAGTCCCGGGCAGCTTTTGACAAGATATGAAAGTACCGTAGCAGTTGTGAGATGGTTCGAGGTCAAAGCCTCGAGAGCAATCCCTGGTCTGCGTGAGGCTCGCAAAACAAATCTGAACTTGACGTTACCAGTTACCGGCAACAAGGCGAGGCAGGCTTGCCAGCTTCTGCGGTGCTCGGCAAACCAATCCTTCTTGAACCCCACTTGTTGTGCTATGAACCGTGTAAAGCCATTGCCCCCTTGCGGTGCGCATGACATCCTGGCCAGAAATTCAATGACTGCCTGAGAAATGGGTGCCCAACTCAAACAAGTGAGTGAATCACAAGTAATGACCACCCACCAGGTCATCTCTGACTTTGCCGGCCCTGCGATGATGCCTGGTCCCACGTTACCAACAACCCCGCAATCGATACATTTTCGAAAAAGAAAACATGAGCAACCTTCTACAACACGTTCCTGCAACTCCACTAACCCTCACGAGCTTGCAAGGACACAGAGCAGGGATGAGCAGGGCGAGGCTTGCAAGCGGGCTGTTGCCTTGCCCCATTCCACTGGACGAGCTCGATGCACCTAAACAGGGGTCAGGCTTGTCTCATGCCTCTCATGCCTCTCAGCGCCCCGTAACTTCGCAACCAGCACTCCGAAGAATGAATGACTCAGTCTCAGCACATGCAAATTACGACTTGCATCGACGGCGCCCACACCTGTGCCATCAGACACTTCAAACTCAACGACGCCGAAGCAGTAACAAGAGGGCGTAAATATAATAAGCATTTGCACCTAAATAGCTTGTTTTTGACCCTTTGACCTACACGAAGGATCCGCCTGGAATGTCGAAGGACGGCTGGTTGGAGTAGGCACCGCCGCCTCCCCTCCTCAGAAAGCTACCACATCTTTGGGGCCCACCTCTAAGCCGGTTTCTGGGCTTTGCAGTAAGAAGTTTATAGGATTTGAGATGGTACTGTAGTGCTACACTGGCAGCCAGCAATCATGGCTTCTCAGCAGCCACGCGAAGGAAGCCTTTGGCCGACCGAATCTTTGAGTTTCCCAACAACCCTTTGGGATACAGTTGCCATGCTGTCGCCACCCTAGGATGTTTCCTACTTCCCTCAAAGGCAAGAAGCCTGAAGGCTGGCTCATCTGGCTCAAGCCCGACGAGCCATGCAAGGAATCCAGGAATGGGACGTAGGAGCCGTCTTCCATCGCCGCCGGTCCGACAACAAATTAGACCCAGGGGAAGTCTATAGGAGCATTCTGAGCATTCTCAAAGTTTTTGGGGAGTGCTGCCGAGCGGCCTCGCATCCATGACCGATGCACCTTGGCTCGCAGCCACGCCCGAAACTAAACATGCCACCTGCCAAAGCACTTCTCCCGTCTCTACAACGTGAACCTCTGCGATTGTAGAATGAACTGCCAGGTTCAATCGTGTTATCCACAGGAGGCTTGCCCTGCAAGTCAACGCTGGAAGCCCAGCAGATTCTTCACCCAAAGAAGATCCTCGAATGACTCGCATAGGACAGGGAGCTGGAACCCTGCATGCTGGTCGCGCCCATGGAATGAAAGTCTTGGAATTGCGAGGCACCTTGTCGAAGCTTCAGGCACTACAGACAAGCGAAATGTGAGTATGAGCAAGCCGCTTCGAAAGCCCAAGAATCATCAGATCAAGGTGAATGGCATCTCCACCACAACTCCCGTGGAATCGGCTCGTAAGACACCGTTTTGCACAGGGATCTTCTTCAGGGCAGGCTTTTGAGGTTAATGTTGCACCCGCAATATTCTAGGGGGACGCTATTACGAAAAGTTTTTCGGCTATTCAGGATCTTGGCCCTTTGCTTTGGGGGTACACTATGATGAAAAGTTTTCGGGCCGTGACTGTGTTTTAAAGGGTTTCAGGAAGGCATAAGCTCCTCGAGAAGGAGAGATACTTGAAGCCTGATGCCTCGACTTTTCCAGGATCTCCGAAAATCTTCTTTTTTCAGGGCGCCTTTTCTTTACAAATTCCTTGTTTAAAACTAATATGATTCCATAGGCGAATCCTATCCAGAAAGGGGGTACCTTACGGAGGCCTCCGGACATACTTTAATACCTTTGTTTGGGGGCCCGCTATAATGCAAGTCTCCCGGTGCCCGGGGCTCAGTCCTTCGGGCTTCAGGAAGGCATAAGCTTTCTCGAGAAGGAGAGATACTTGAAGCCTGAAGCCTCGACCTTTCCAGTTCTTTTTTCAGGGTGAAGGGGGTACCTTACGGAGACCTCCGGACATACTTTAATACCTTTGTTTCGGGGGCCGCTATCATGCAGGTCTCCCGGGGGCCGGGGCTCAGTCCTTCGGGTTTCAGGAAGGCATACGCTTTCTCGAGGAGAAGGGGTACTTGAAGCCTGAAGCCTCTCCAAGGTCGGGCGGTAGCTTACGGAGGCCTCCGGACCCCTTCCCTGCCTGACTGTTTGGGGTCTTTTTTATTCATGGTCCTCGACTGTTTGGGGGGGGGGGGGGTAGGATTAGTAAAGCAGGTCCAACAGTACCATTGCAGACGCCTCCAACGTGAACAGAAACCTGCTGCAGCCCGGCAATCTTCATCAGCAAGTCCCAACTAAGACTCCTCAAGCATGAAATTCGTTGTAACTCTCCGTTGTGCGCCAATGGAATGACACTTTTCTGCGAGCCTGCGCTGCCGCCAAATTCGGGCGGCAACGCCACGCCCGGCGCATCGCCTTGGCATGAGCAAGGGCAGCGGACTTTCAACAGAACTGTGGCCGGTTCACGCGACAAACATTACCGCAAACAAAAGTTCTACGCCTCCATTGTGGGATCGCAAGGGTAAGATCTAAGAGTCCAGGTTTGTGGGGTCGGCACTGGTGTGAGAATTTCTTGTACTTAGAAGGCACCACCAAACGTGAAGGCCATTCCTGCTAGGCTTTGCATGTGCGCAAAGGGCTCATGCAACAGATGGCCTGAACAGATACAAAAGCTATGCTCTGTGTAAGTGGGGTTCTAGGTCGTGGGAGAAAACAGACTTGACAGCTTTTCCTCGTCCTTTGAATTCAATTACCCATTTCACTTTTCACAATTCTCCGAGTTCCGACCCAACGGTGTCAGCCATCGGGGGAAGCAACACTGCATGGGGCAATGGGGCAGCAAGCCGCCCCCGTGATAGCTGGAATGTGCCCCGCCCCCAGAATTGTGCCCCCCAAAACAACCGGGGCAAGTATGCAGCACGGTGGATCTCAGCTTTTGCACACGTGCCAAGTTCAGGCCTCATTTGTTTCTTTTTGTGGGTGGGGGGGGGAGGCTAGTGATTCGACTGGAGCTTTCGGGTCTCGTCAGCGTCGTCCTTGTGAGGCCCACGCCCTCGTAGCCAGCCTGAAGCAAAGGGACAGTTGCGTCTCAAGCAATCCTGGATGGCTTTCAGGCAGTTGAAGACATAAGATACGTGTATATGTGTATATATATATATGCATACATACATACATATATATATATATAATATAATATGCATAAAAACGTCATGGACAAATCGCGCAGTGCCCGAACCACATCCACGCCCTGACCTGACAAAGCCTACATGTAACTTGCCTGAGACTCTTCTGCATGTCGGCCTCTGCTGCCATAATCGCCGCGCGTCGGGCGCGCTGGGCCTCCTCCTGCTGCTGGCGCCTGTGGGCAGGGATGATCCGTTTCCGCTATGCAGCCATGCATCTGGACTTCCAACGCATGCTCTGAAGCAAAAGGGCTACCATGAATGTGAAATGACTTGCGCACTTAAAAATCTCTGATACTGCACGCGCGACTAGTGTCGAGGTTACAACGGAACAAATGAATCGCCGCGAAGTCGCTTCATAGCTTTCGCCTCTGCCTCAGGCACGGTTCACAGTTCAGGTGCTCAACCTCAATTAGCCCATTCATGGTGCTCCAATCTGCATGTCTGTGAGGTTCCGCGGCCATGCCATACGCAGCAATGGCTGTACATGCAATAAAGATGGTTGTGTTATAGTTGCTACTCGCACTGCTCAGATGCACCCTCTCCACGGTTTTGGCTTCTGGAGATTTAGGGTGCGCAATAACGATTAAGGAGCAGTGCAGGCCGCAGGGTATTGCTTCTCAAGAAGGAGGCCGAACGCCTTACAGCCTTGCATGTCACAACGTGCAAGAATGCTCCATGCCTGCTTCTCTTTTCGCGCTTCCCGTCGTTCAATCTCGAGGTCTACCTGTGCCAAGTTCAACTGCGTTTGGGAGATACCTTATGCTTCTGGGTTGATCGGATTCTTTGTTTGTAGTAAAGCAAAATTGTGATCACTTGAAAACTCTGTGTCAACCTTTTCTCGGCATTAGCTTGGCTAAAGTGGAGGTAGGGAGTACTCTTTCTGATAGAGCAGACGGTCGTGCGTGCCGAGAAAGCTGACAGAGTTCACTAAACAGGGTCATGCCTCACCGAAGGCTCTGCACTTCTGCAGTTTTCCTGACTCCCTCTGCCCCACCGTGGCTGCCAAGGAAGTTCAAGCGATTCTTTGAAGGCAAGGTACGTGGTGTGCACTTTTTTGGTTTTGAGGTTAAGGGTCTAAAGCTTCTAAGATTCTAGGAGCAAAGGCTCGAGGAGACCGTGCTCGGCATGTAGCAACGGTTAGTAAGCAACAGTGTCTGATGGGACAAGAGCATGGGCCAAGCAGCCTCCTTCTGGAGATACTGAAACCGCAGCACCTGGCGGCAGTCTCTTGAAATCAACCCACGCATCATCCTAGGATGAGGGACCTCCTAAAGCCTTCAGATCGAACACCCGGCATGGCTCTATGCCCATCTGCTCTCTCAGAACTACTCAGAATGGTCAACATCAGCGGGCGATTGTTGCAGTCGTCCTGCCTGGGTGTATGTGGCACGGATGTCACCTGGAGTTTCTGAATGCAGTTACGGACTGTAACTGTCAGCTGCTGGCACAAGCAAGTGCGCTTCTACATCCGGAGCTTAGCGCAGGAAGCATCTGCTTCAGATTCCAGGGGCATCTCACCCCGTGGCCAGAGGGGGTGAAAATCTGCTGCCGGGAGACTTGCACTGTACGGCCCACGCTTCTTCTTGGACATCACCATGTTCTGATAGTTCTCCTGCAGAAGATGGCATGCTTGACTTCGCGGGAGCCACCTCTGAGAATCTGAGAAACAATTAAACACCCCCCTGGACAAACATTCCAAGCTCAAAGATTCCCAAGTGCTCAGGGCTCAGATGGGCTCAGCATGTCTCAGCCTTTGAAGCGAGGTCCTCCTGCTTCAGGTCATGCTTCCGCTGGTGGAGCTCTTCGATGGAAAGCTTTTCCAAGTTTTGCGGCCTGGGTGTGTCCACTGGATAGACCATGGCCTAGGAGCCTACGAGGCACCCTACAAGCTCCGAAGCAAAACGCCCACAAATAAAAAGTTAAGTCTTGAAGCCGAAACCATCAAGGCCCGCCCCACCACCCTCCAGCCCAAATCCTGCAGCAAGCGAAGCGGCTTCACTTTTTTCGGCCGCGGGATGTCTTCATCGTCCAAGATGCCTGGGATTGAGAGTCGGATTTGGTGTGTTCTTTGTGCCCAGCTAGCCGAACTGTGCCCCACTGCAAAAAACAACTGATGATATGATGGTCTGACAGATCAGTTCTTTCGAGTATAGGTCAAACGCGAACCACAGGGTTTGGGTGTGTGGCTGACAAGCTTGTAGAAACCAAAGCCCACCTTCAAACCAGCAAAGTCCAAGGTTCAATTCAGAAAGCAGTAGCGTGGCGGCAGCTCACGATTTGTAAGGCCAAGGACCCCAAAAGAATCTGATGATGTGATTAGAACGCCTACAGCAGATTAACCCCTCACCTAACAAAAATCAAGCTGAGACTTCGTAGTATTCTACTGTAAATTCTACTCCTATAGACTCTAGACTCTAGGCCCTCCAGGCATTACGGCATTACTCTCAACCCTGACTTAAGCCTTTAAGCCCTTTGTTCCGAAAACTCGGCGCCTCAACACAAGGAACTCCCCCCGGGGCCTGGTCGAGGCCGGCCCCCGCCACCCATCTCGGGTCCGCCGCCAGCCCGCCGCGGTGCCGGCTCGTCATCGCCATACCTTCAAGGAGCAGGGCTTGACTTTTGAGGGTGAAGGATCGGGGTTGAGAACTCGGGAGGCTCGACGATTTCAAAGGACGTGCATACTTGGAAGTTGAAAGTTTGGTGAAGCCATTTGGGGATGAGCCTTTCAGGCTTCTAAGGCAGCTTCAAGTCGCGTATGGGTCCAACCTGGTTCCAATCCTCCCACTGAAATATGCTTTGTATTTGTCTGCGTCCCCGTGGCTTGTGGCTGGTGGAACATCGGAAAACAGCTGTGGTCAATTGAAGTCCACAATACAGTGTGCTCATGAAACATCATAATGATGCGTCATGCCTCTATACTGTTCTCAAGATCAAGCCCTGTGTTTGTAGCTTCGGCGGGCTTGCTCTTGCAAAACCACGCTGCACCTTGATTCTTCAAGGCCACAGTACAACATGTAAGGCTACAACATGTACTTACATCTTTGCCAGATCAAGACTCAGGATGGTGGGGCTATAAAGCCTGACACGGCGAAAAAGAGCAGAAACTGCCCAACATCACAGGTTCAAGTTCTTCAGTGCCCAAGCTGCTGTCTCTTCTTCCCCATGGAGCAACAGCCCCGGGTGAGCACACAAACCCCGGGTCTTGAGCCCTCTGTCAGCGGCGAACCACCCACAGCTTGAACGACTGAACGGCATATCTGAGATATCTGAATACAAGATGTTGGGCTATCGGAACGGTGCTAGTGGCTGCTAGTGACTCTCCGTGCAAGCATGAGCACGCCACAGTGGTCTCCTTTAGTTTGACCTGCCTGTGAGCTTGCAGTGGATACCGTTGAGCTGCACCTGCCCTAATAATGGTTGAGAGAAGTCGATTTGCCTATGCGCGCTCTCGAAGAACCAGAAGGAATGCCTAAGACACAACCGCGGCATCAATCTTCCCACTGAAGCCAAACAAAAACAGCAGAGCTGTAGTGCCGCAAGCTTCAACCTGCACGCCTTTAAGTCTTTGCCCATGCTCGAAGTTTTGGGGCATGCCAGGGGGACCTGAACTCCCTGAGGGCTCGCGCTCGCAGTTCTCGCGAGTCTTGAGATCGCACTTCGCGGCGCGCACCTTGCCTGGCCATGCCGGGAGATCATGTGGAGCAGGGTGTTCTGGGGCGGGCGGGGGGTTAAGGGTGATGGTTTAGGTTTTAGGGCAGCAAAGCCCACAGTTAAGTAGTTCGGGTCGAAGAGGTCGGCAAGATGATAAAGATCACCCCACGGAGGGAAAGTACTTTGCAGGTTGAACTCGTGGTATCGCCTGTCATTGCTTTTCTGCGCAAACAAATCTTGCCAGGAGTTGCCACTTGTCCTTATCGCAATTGAAGGAGCAGCCAACCAACTACGCTCCACACGTACACAACGAGTTGCAAACCTTTTTCCAAACTGTGCAGGTGGCACCGCTACCCACGATCTTCAGCATTTCCATCCTGAAGATGAGCATCTCGCCGCCTCGGCGGTATATTCAGCTGTCGGGAAACTGTTAACGATATGCAGCTGCCTTGCGGCTATCGCTAATGATGCTCCCGGCACGACGCCTTGCAGCTGCCGCTGATGCAGCTGGCCAGGCCGGCAGGTGAACCCAAACAATGTTGCAGCTGAGGCTGCTGAACCCCAACGGCTTCGCGGGCTGATGCTCATAATGCTCGCGATGCTCGCCCGGCCGGCCGCTGAGCTGAACCTTAACAGCTTCTCGGCTGATGCTCGTGATGCTCGCCCGGCCGGCTCAACGGCTTCGCGGCTGATGCTCATGATGCTGGCACGGCCGCCTGCTGAAACTCAAAGCCTTGCAGCTGATGCTCACGATGCTCGCCCAGCCAGCTGCTGACCCCCAACGGCTTCGCTGATGCTCGTGATGCTCGTGATGCTCGCCCGGCCGCTGAACCCCACGGCTTCACGGCTGATGCTCATGATGCTCGCCCGGCCGAACCCCAAACGTCGCTCGGCCGGCTGCTGAACCTCAACGGCTTCGCGGCCGATGCTCGTGATGCTCGTGATGCTCGCCCGGCCGGCTGAACCCCGTTGGTGCCGACAACTGAAACCCCAACAGCCTGGTGCTCATGATGCCCGATCGGCTGCTGCACAGCCGCTTACCATGCTCGCTCGCGGCCGGCTGCTGAACCCCACTGATCCGCAATGACCTTGCATGATGCTTATGATGCCCACCCAGGCAGCTGAAACTCAAAGCCTTGCAGCTGATGCTTACGATGCTCGCCCAGCCAGCTGCTGACCCCCAACGACTTTGCAGCTGCTCATGATGCTCGCCCTGGTGGCTACTGAATCCCGCTGGCCCTATACCTGGAGCTCATGATGCACGCCCGTGAACCCGGCTGCTGATTCCCAAACGACATG
This sequence comes from Symbiodinium natans, assembly GCA_905221605.1. Classification (NCBI taxonomy): domain Eukaryota; class Dinophyceae; order Suessiales; family Symbiodiniaceae; genus Symbiodinium; species Symbiodinium natans. Next base: position 174,766 of record CAJNDS010000347.1, read on the forward strand.
ATGCCGTGATGCCCGCCCAGATGGCTTAATTCCAACGATGTCGCAGCTGATTGCTACAAGGACACTGGCTTGACGTCCCCAGGATACGTTTAGACTTTGTACGAAAGGTGATCCCAGCAACTGTGTACCTGGAGCACAAAGGAGGGGACGTCTCGAGACCATGCACAAATTGCTTGTCTCAGCTGTCGGCCGTTGATCTTAGGGCCACTGCCGCCATCCCCGTACCCTCAGCTTGCAAACGAGCTGAGCAAACAGACAAGCCTGGCAAGGCTTCTTTCCTGAGCCGAAGGTCGAATTTGGGGCCCTGCCAAGCTTGGAGGGGATGTAGAGCTCCCACTTGTCACCCTCGACCTGCAGACTCGAGGATATAGTCCATCTTATTCAATATAGTCCCCTCATATAGTCCCCTCGGCACCGCCAGGCTCCGGGCCATGAGCTGCATTGCCTCCGTCCAGCCCTTGATGACCTCACAGGGTGGACGACTGAAAAATGAGGGTGAAGCCTTGGATGCTTCCACCATGGAAGCGCAAGAAGAAGAAGAAGACCAGCGCTGTGGCAAGACGGCAAGCGAAATTGCTGGGTCTTCGATCAGAACTTACCATGCAACATCGGTGGCTGACAGCATCACAATCTTCAAGACCTTGATGTCCCACATGATATGTCAAGATATATGTCTTTCTAATCTCAGCTACGGGGTATGCCTCCAAGCAATTTAGTTAACTAGCATCGAACGATCTACTGAATCTACTGCAAGAGCAACCATGCCACAAGCACTTCGTGCCTGGTTCGGAGCAAAGTCGGTAGGGGAGTCTCGCTTGTACGAGGAATCAAACCTCACCCAACCATGAGCTCAAGCACACCCAACTCTTTGCAACTGATTTGCGCCCTGCAAATGGTAAAGCCTTGTAGGAAGAAAACCGTATTTTTCTGCCATGTTCGGCCACTCCACTTCACATACCCCAAGATTTCAAAAAGTTGTCCACCCTACCCGGCGAAATCTCGCACTTCGATGCTCCTTAATGCGTGCTACAAGTGAACTGGGAACCGCCTCGCCACAGCTAGAAGTTCAGAACTCCGCAAAACTCCGCAACCTAAAACGCATGAACGTCTGATCTCGGCTAAGTCCTCCGGCTCCGACCACTGATCCTCTGCGATGTCCATCGCGTTCGGCGTGAGGCTGAGGGTGGTGCCTGCCTGCCGAGATGCTCACTTCCCAACAACTGCTTGTGAATTGCAAACTGCCTGGAAGGGGCTTTCTGAACGACGCTGTGGGCAGGGCCAGATGCATGTGCCTGAGGCCATGACGTAGTGGCAGCTGCAAGTTGTATCCTGGCATGTTGGGCTCATGGAAGTGCCCCTCCATGGTTTGAGCTACTAGGCTACTTCTTGGATGGCGTCTGTGCCCCAGCCTTCTTCGGATGGAACTTGCCCTCACCCTTCTTGAGGACCTGTACGATCATTTTCGGGCTTGTGGGATCCGAGTCTGGAAGGGGGGAGGGGGGGTGGGGGGGTGGGGGAGGGGGGGAGGGGTGGTCGGGCATTCGGAAAACCTAAACCTAAATGCCTTCCAGCCTTCGAGGTCAGAGGCCTCTGCTCATAAGGTTCATGGGGATGTCCATGTGGCACAAAAGCATGGAACTCGGATCCGCAGCAAAACTTGTGCCGCAAAGCCTACATTGGACCCGACCCCGTCTTCAGCACCATGTCATGTGCTAAGGCTGTTAAGGGCTCAGCGATTCTTTGCATCTAGCTGTGGCCAAATCTTCGCTGAGACCTCAAGAACTACTACCGGAAACGCTTCAGGGCCCAAAGAAGAGTCGCCCCCCAAAGTCTGAAGCAAGACTAGTGAGTCTCTCGGAGCAGCCTTGTACTGCAAGCCAGACTTCAGGGTGACGACACCTCCCACGGGCAACGCGCGTGAGTCGCCCGAGCTCCAGAACTTCAGACATGCATGTGCCAGTAGTCAAACGGTTCACAACTTCTTTTTAAGTCCGCCGCCACCCCCGCAGGTGGTCTTGCTTCTGGAGAGCAGAACTCATTTACATGCTCGTGCGAGCTGCTTGTCATGTTGTGATCACCGGATCTACCAGCGCAGGGCGTGCAGCCTTGCATCGTCCGACATTGACTCAGCGACATCTCTTCATCTGTAGATCCCACATGTCACACCATCCCTGCCGGGCATGGCTTCTATCAACACAAGGTCGTCTGAGTGGTTTGAAGGTCAGCAAGTGAATTCTATGCAGGGCCAGGTCCCTGAACCAACTGGCAGCATGGCGGCATCAGGAAACGTGTTCTGGCCGCTCTGGCTTGACCAGCACAACAACTGTCAGTTTCTGAGGTTCATCCTGCCGCTCCACTCCCAATAGGTACAAGCATCCTCGGCATTCAAAGGCTTTGCAGGAAACCACGCTCCACGCTCTGGCATAGCTCTGGCCATTTAGGAACTCGAGCGAAATACTCCAGGACGTGTGCCTGTCGGCCCACTGGGCCATCGATGTAATGACAGCTCTGGTTCATATCCCAACCTGTCTCTGTAGCTGGTTTACAAAGTCTACAATCGCTTCTAAAAAGCTTATCATCCCCCACCCAGGCATCTCGCCTGATAGGCAACAAAAGGCAGAATACTTGTGCTGCTGGTGTGGCCAGCCCTTCTATAGCCGCATACTTGCGGGGTCTACTTCCATCCCAAACTTCGGGATGTCCCTCTCTGTACCTGATTGGGAGCTTTCCCTGATCTTTGGGGAGTTCCCAGCCAGGACTTTGGCAAAGCTTCAAACTTCAGCAGCTCCACATGAATCTTGTATATATACCCACTAACCCTCACATAAAGTGTGCCAGCCGACATGCCGGTGTCCATGCCCCACTGAAGCCCCTGCTCTTGACAAGTGGATGTGGCTGCTTTCCCTTTCCAAACGTGGCGTAAAGAGCAGCAAAAGCCATCTTCAGTCCTCGGCTGTTAAGCGTCAGGGAATCATGGCATGCCATCTGGACAAGCAGAGGAAGGGACGTTTGTGGCTTTACATTGCGACGAACAATTTCTCTCTTCATGAAGTATGCCGTGAGGATACGTCTCCCTGAAAGCATCAAGCTTCGAGGGTGCATACAGTTCAATGATTGCCTCGTTGATGCCGTGTCAGCTCAGACCTATGTCAGAGCTGCGCTGCAAATTCCTAGAGATGTCCCAGGCTGCTTTTGGTGCTCTCAAGCTGTCAACCTGAAGCCGGGTTCGGGACGCTAGTGCCGAATCGCAATTATTCCTGTAGCCTGGCCACTGTGCTCGTCCCCTCTGCGCTGGATGACTCCGAATCCTGGCATTGGAAATCACGCAGGCGTCGTGACTTCTGCACGCTTGACATGGGCTAGGCCCGGCTGTTGGATCACTGCACTTTCTCATTAAGAAAACTTACGGAGCGAGCCTCGCTGGGCGGCTTGTCGTTCAAGCACAGGGCCGAAGAGCCGCCAACGATGTACATCTCGGCTTATGTGAAACCACCTTCAGCCGCCTGCAGCCGCCTTCAGCCACCTTCTTGAGCAAAACCACCTTCTTGATAAACCGCGGAACGCGTTCAGAATGAGGATGCTTACTCAACGACGAACACTTTAAGCTTGAAGCTTCCTGTGAGGGAAGCTGCGAAGATCCATATGGCTGTTGTCCTCCATGAACCGATCTTCTACCGTCTTGTGTCAACCCCCTCAACACAAAATGCTGAAAACAAAAGCAACTGTTAGCTGCGTTGCCAAAAACCGATACACCCGTCATAGCTGCGGACCCAAGGAGCTCCTGCCGCAAAGAGGAAGGCAACCGGCAGGGCTGTTTCCAGAGGCATGCGCGTTTCGATGGATGCGGTCACCTAGGCGAGGAAGGTCCAGGGTTGCAATGGTTGTAGTGTTTTCGAGTCGGCCCTTTCGCCTTTCATTGCTCGGGATTTTCGGGGGGGGTTAACCAGGCTCGGAGCACAGGTGTGGGGGCACATGGCTGGAGCTCATAAAGTCTCAGCCAAAAAAGGACGCCTGGATTTCTCAAGCCCGTGGTCCGTGCAATCAATCAATTTTCCACTTGTCCCCAAGGCAAGGGTGCTGAAAAATCACGTCACAAACTGCCTAGGGACGACGTGGCAGAGCTGCTGCCCAACGGTGACGCAGCAGTTCAGCAGTGCCATCTGCAGCGCAGTGCTCACCTGCAGGAGACTTTCATACTGGGATCATCTTGGCGCTTCGCAGCACGGCCTACAACTCAAACCCCCCATGTCTGTTTGCAGCCCGACACAACGCGCGTTGGTACACAAATCGTCGTTGTGTTTTCGTAGATGCTCAGAATGAAAAAAAGACTGAACGACTCTGCTCTCGACGAGAGATGAAAAACACCGAGTGTCAACTCGTATCTGCCATGTGATGGTAGTGAAAAAGTGTGTTTTCTTCGCTGTACATAAGATGCGCCTTCTAGTGTCCACACGTAGAAGTCCTCCAGTATGAGCTTGGGAGGGCGTGGCAAAACATGCACTAGGGCGGGGGGAGAGGTGGGGAGGTGATTGCCGATGCTTCCAAGATATGGCAAGGCAGCACTAGAAGCGTGATTCAGGGGCTGCCAACAATTCCAGCAAAAACTTGTGTCAGCATCCAGGAGATGAGGTCTCCGAAAAGTACGCTCTTTGACAGTTGACAGAAGGCAAACCCAGACACACGTCGGGGTAAGCAACAGGCTGAAGCATCTTCAAGGCTTTCTGGGCACGCCCCCCAGTCCCCCCCCCCCCCCTCGGCCAGGTGTTTCCAGAAGCTGCCACAACTCCCTGTCAGCTTCGGATCGTGTCTGCTACCTCTGCAACACACGCTTGAGCAAGCGTGAAGAGCTATGCCAGCAAGGGGCCTCACAAGAGCCTCTATACTTCCAGGAAGATTTGCAGGTGCCTGCTTGCCCTCCTGCTCCGCACGCTTGTTCAAGGTTGCCACAAGCCTGGCTTTGTCTCAGGCTGAGTCTCTGAGAACTTTAGGGGTGAGGGGCCGACAGCTGCAACCGCGACGAAAGATGCCAGGAAATGCCTGAAACCTGGAGCGTTCTAGGCCAGCATCGTCTTCAAGTCACACGAAAACCGTACAACCAAGCCAGGCTGCCCAAAAGGGATGGCAAAGGATCCCGTCTCCGGCATGATGGAGAAGATGAAGATGATAATGGCCTTCGACCGACAGCTATACAGAGAAACGAATGCTTTTCAACAGCTTGTGCGTCCAGATCCGCAGGTCTGCCTGTTTTTGTCCGGAAAGGTTTCTAGGCTTGGACAGACTCAGTTCTTCTTGGCATTGGCAGAAAGAAAACGAATCGCACAGCATGACCCGTGACTTCCTCTTCGAAGACATTCATTGTCATTTCGGATATGCCAAGGGGCAAAAGCTGAGTTGTGGCCCACGATATAACCAGCAAGGAAGCTGACGATGGCTCCAACGAAAATACCTGAAAGCCACTTTCCGATCGAGCGGCAGACACTCAGCGTGGTGCAGCTGCAGCACACATTTGGCTCACAATAACAGCTACGCTAGATACTGGAAATACACGACATCGGTACGAGAGGTGTACTTAGTGTGCGGGAGTTGTGCGGGCCACGCCCTTCCATGGATGGGATAGCCACAGCCAAGTGGAGACGAGCGTCAGGGAGCATAGATCAAGCGTGGCCGAAGGCTTGTCTTGAGCAGGAGCACAATGATCCTGGGACAGGACACACTTCTCGGCGCATCTCCAGCAGGTTGCCACTTCAGAACGTGCCATTGGCGCCCAACCAAGAATCAAAGCAGCGCAGCGGCGCACCATTCTAACCGAGCATCGACAGAGCTGCAAGCAGCTGAAAGCCCGAGCGCATCTGTCCACCCATGCTGAAGGCATGCATGCCTGCCAGGTGATTGGGCGATGAGTGGAATGAATTAAAGCAGCTGTACCTTGTGTCGCCTAGATGCGACACCGACCTCCAGACTCCAAATGCATAACGCATAGGAGTCATAAGAGCGTGCGAGCTGCAGTGTTCTATGCGGCCCTGTCCCTTGGGGTCGAGACGAGGGGTACAGTTGTTTCTGAGCAAGGGTGAGGAATTCAGTCAAGGAGGGAGCGGATTGCTACAAGTGATATCACGGTGTAGGCCAAAATGTTTCGCTGGTTGGCAGCAGATGGGAGCCCTCAAACTCACAAAGCAGCTCCTCTCCCCAATTTCTGAGCTCAACTCTGATTTGCTGAGGTGAGGAATCCCACAATCAAAGAGGGAGCGGAATCTACAGCCAAGTCTACAGCATTCAGCTTTTGCAGATACAGCTCAGTGACAGCAAAGCCCAGCCTTCGCCGTATCTCAGCTTTGCCTCAGAGCCCTCTGGAGCATGTTGGTCACCTCCGGATCCGGAGTTTGGGGCTCTCTTTCCCCAACAGCGGGTACGCTTGGGGTTTGCAATCTGGTAAGGGAGAAGGTCGGTGACTAGATTTTGTGCACGGCTTCGCGGAAAGGCAAGGGACGTGTGCGCGCGCCAAACTACTGTAACTTTTTGCGCCTGGGCAATTAAAAGTAGTCTTCAGGGAGTCCACCGAGGAAGGAAAAAAGCGCCAGGCAGTTTGAGCGCACTAACCTGCCTGTGCAAGCAGAATGAGATCCATGTGTGCTGCCGAAAAAAAGATATGTGTATGTGCGTTCGCAGCACACAGCACGCACTAACATGTCTGTGCAAGCAGAATGAGATCCATGTGGGCTGGCCGCATATATGTGTGTGTATGCGCGAAGCAAGTTTTGGTTCCTATAGATTTTGGCCCTTGCTTTTGCAACCGCTTTCTTGCCGTAAAGATATGCCTACCCAACAGTTGCTGTCTGCGTGGTCGTATACCACGCAGCTATTTAGCGCAAGAACAGATACGTGCGAGTGGCGAGAACGGCGAGACACCCATGTGTGCCCGCGCAGCAGCAGTTGAGTCACAAGACCGCGACGGACAGCCGAGATTGTCTCGCCGGAATCTCTGCATGCCAAAAGATATGTGTGTGTGCGTGTGTGCGCGCGAAGCAAGTTTTGGTTCCCATAGTTTTTAGCCCTTGCTTTTGCAACCACTTTTTTGCCGCAAAAAAACGCCTACCCAACACCTGATGTCTGTGTGGTCGTGTAAGACGCGGCTGTTTAGCCGCAAGAACAGATCCGTGCGAACGGCGAGACACCCATGTGTGCCCGCGCAAAAGCATTCGTGCACGATCTTGTCGCGAACCTTTCCGTGTGTCGCGCCGGAGTGTGTCGCGCCGGACGCAGCACGCGGCACGGAGAGAGCAACAGCGAATGCAGCAGTATCTTGATATGAATATATTGAAAATACACACGATATTTATGCGAACAGAATGAGATCCATGTGTGCTCGCATCAAACGCAGCAGTTGAGTCACAAGACCGCGCCGGACAGCCGAGATTGTCACTCCGGCGGAATCAAAAGATGTGTGTGTATGCGCACGTAGCAAGTTTTGGTTTCGCCAACAGCGAGTACGCTTGGGGTTTGTAATCTGGTGAGCCCAAGCCTTGCTCCCTCAGATTTTTGAAGATCTTTGGGGCAACCAAACTCTGCGCACCACTGCGCTAAACTCTGCACCTGAGGTAACGCACATTGTATTTCAGTAATCACCCCCCCTCCCCCACTAAGCATGCTTATCTGGCCCCACAATATTGAAATATGGGAAAAACTCAATATTTCAATATTGGGCTGGATCCAAGATCCAAGATCCAATATTCCGCAGAAAGTGCTTCAAGGTGATGCAAAAAAGCCCCTGCTCTGGTCGAGTGAGAGTTTAGGGAGGTGGCATACAAATATTCAGGCCCTCTGGAAAGAAGAGAGGACGAGGGAAAAGAAGAACCGATTACGAAAAAATAATGTTCTAATTTAGGTTTTAGGGTTGATGGTCTAAAAAACTACATATATATATATATGAATTTAAAAAACAAATATAAATATACTTTCAAATACATGTATATATATATATATACACGTATATATTGCTAAAACATAAACGCCGGTTGCCTCTAACATAAAAGCTTCTTGTGTTAAATAAAAACTACGCTTGTTAAAACAACAGGCCCTTATGCTAACCGCTTGTTACATTCACAAAAGTCTCTTGTAAGCGCTTAAAGCTGATATAAGTGTCTATTGAATGAAGGGTCAGGGCATAGCAAGACAACGGTTGCGAAAGCAAAGGCTAAAAGCAATAGTAATGTAGGAACCAAAACTTGCTGCGCGCGCACATACAGATATTTTATTATACGCAAAGATTCCACCGGCGAGGCAACCTCGGCTGTCCGTCGTGGTCTTGTGACTCAACTGCTGCTTTTCTGCGCGCGCGCGTGGATCTCATTCTGTTCGCACAACCATCGTGTATATATTCATATCAAAATGTTGCTGCGTTCGCGCTGTCGTTCGCCACGCGCGCGCGCGTTCAAATTGCCTGGCGTTGTAACGGGAGAGCCGGTATGTCATCGAAAGATCATAGCAAGAAAGCGGTTGCAAAAGCAAAGGCTAAAAACAATAGGTTGCGATTTGTCATTTTGGAAGACAGCTTGCCCCAAAACTCTTGGGGGCTTAGGGCTGGCTTGGGCTATAGGGTTTGTGACGGGGCCGAGGCTGGGGGTTTGGGCTTCAAGGTTATAGGGGTTGAGGTTTGGGGTTGAGGGATATATACAGTTTTGACTAGGGTGGTTGTTTTTTGTTGAGGGTTCAGGGACGTAGGGTTGTGGTCTCTTGGGTTACGGATGGAGACGTAGAGTTCAACGGTGGTTTGGGGTTTAGGGTCTAAAGTGGGGTAATGCCTCGGGTTGATGATTAAACCCCAAGCAACAAACCATAAACCTCAAACGCCAGACCCTAATTAAACCTTTCTTAGATGTATCAAAGAAAAAATACTCAGGGGGTCATGGTGAAGTTTTGGGGTTTTGGGACTGTGGGTGTTTAGGGTCTGCGTCTGTGGGTGGTTTGGGGTGGAGTTTGGGTTGGGGGGTTTGCGGTTTGGGATTCCTGCTTGGAGTTTTTTTTGTTGGGGGGAGGGGGATGTTTGTGTTGTTTACCCCGGGGGGTTGGCGGGGTGGCGCAGGTTTTTTTTTGGGAGGGGGCGCCTAAACAGCCCCTTGAACCCGAAACCCTAAAGTCTGAACCTAAGACCCCTGTATATATTAAGCCCTTTCATCGACATAGTCGATCCAAAACTTCAACTCCAAATACAAGTGAATAAATACATGAGCCAAAATCAAAAACTCACAATAAACACGCACACACACACACATATATATATATATAAACACATATAAACGCGAAGCCGTAAATTTTACAACAGAGGAGGCTGCGGGAGCTTGTTTGTTAGAATGAGTTTGTTGCGCTGTTTGCTTTCTCGTTTTTTGTTGGATCGTGATGGCCGATGTTAAAACATGACCGCTTTCCAAAAGAATGTGGACTCTTGGTCCCTGGTTGTTGCCGCCCCGCTTCCCCCAATATTGAAGTATTGAAGCCCTTTCAATATTGGTCTGGATCCAAGGTACGATGTCCAAAGATTTCGCAACACAATCTTGGATCCAGCCAGGACACTCCCCCCAATATTGAAGTATTGAAACCCTTTCAATATTCCAAGGTTGGGCCCAGCCTGCGCTCTGGATCCAAGATGACCTCCAAAAAAGACTGTGAAATCTTGAATCTTGGATCCAGCCCAATATTGAAATATTGAGTTTTTAAAATGTTTCAATATTGCACCCAACCTAGGCCGTGGAACCAGATTAGTAAACAACAACTAAGGAGCTGTAATTGAGTGTTCATTGAAGGACAGATTCCCACAGCGTTCCACTTCAAACAATATATTTCATATATATATGTGTGTGTGTGTGTGTTTTTATTAGATATTTGCATAAGTATGCAGGCTTTTTTGCAGAATTTAGGCTTGGATGACAACTGAAATACGATGCGTTAGCTAAGGTGCAGTGTTTAGTACAGAGTTCAGGCTTTGCTTTTTTTTTTTTGGGGGGGGGGGGGGAAATACAATGCGCTAGCTAAGGTACAGTGTCGGTACAGAGTTTTTAAATTTTGCTTCTTGGGATGATTACTGACATTAGCTAAGGTACAGTGTAGTGCAAAGTTTTGGTTTTGCCTGTTGGGGGGTGATCGCTCGAGGTACATGTATCAGTGCAGAGTTTGGTTTGGTTTGCTTGTCGGAGGATGAGAACTGAAATACAATGTGTTAGCTAAGGTACAGTGTTTAGTTCAGAGTTCAAGTGAAGCTGCTTGCTTATCAGCTTGTCAGGGGGAGGTGATGGGGGCTGATTATAGCTATTCAATATGTGTTAGTTTAGAAGAGCTTAGGTTTTGCTTATTGGGGGATGTTTATTGAAATACAGCCGGTGTTTTCACAGCTTCGAGCAAAACATCCCGAACACAAGCCGAAGAGACATAGCACAGAAGAAGAGCAAGGTGGATCAGAACATCCCAGAAAGAGCGAAAGGATATCTGCTCACCTGTGGGAAAAGTTGCTGTGTGCTGCTTCTTTGGGTTGGCCTTCTTACTCTGCTCGGAAGCCATGCCATGACTACGGTGACAATCTTTTAAAACAACTTGAGCCAGTATGCGCATGGAAAGCCTGCATGCACGGAAAGACAGCATTCATGCTGCACTTGTTGCACAGGTAATTGGCAGTGTCGGGCCCTTCCTCCCTCCCTGCATCCCTGTGTCACGAAGCAACATTTAGATTTGCTTCCTTCCATTTGCCCCACAATAGGAAGAATAAGCGTTTATATTATAGACAATAAGCGTTTATGTTGTATAAGCGTTTCTGTTAAAGCCCCTTTAAAATTTAAAAGTGTACACTTATATCAGAATAGACGTTAATTTTTAAGAGACTATTGGAAGATCAAGGTGATCTTTCGACGACATACCGGCTCTCCCGTTTCAACGCCAGGCAATTTGAATGTGCGCGCGTGGCTTAGCGAGAGCTCGAACGCAGCCGTATTGTGATATGAATGTATACACGATATGTGTGCAAACAGAATGAAATCCACGAGTGCGCGCAGGAAACGTAGCAGTTGTGTCACAAGACCGCGACGGACAGCCGAGGTTGTATGGCCGGCGGAATCTTTGCGCGCAAAAAGATATCTGTATGTGCGCGCGCAGCAAGTTTTGTTTCCTATAGTTTTTAGCCCTTGCTTTTGCCACCGCTTTCTTGCCGTAAAGATGTGCCTGTCCAACACCTGGACATTGCTTCAATCTTGCGAGGTTTCCTTTTCGAATCCGTTTGCAAAAACGACTACACGCCGGCTGATGATATCCCACGCTGTTGGGGTCTGTTGCTGCTGAGATCCGCCGACCCCAGCTTTGAGCGGGGGAGGCGCTAGTGAAGACTCCATGGCGTCGGCGTAACCCCGCACCTTAAGCTGATGCATGCCCGCCCCCTCCGCTTGCTCCGCCCGCTCCGCTCCCCCACGCCCCTTCCCTCCCACCCCCCCACCCCCCCTCCCACCCCCCCCCCCACCCCCACCCCACCCCCCGCCCACCCACCCCCCACCCCTCGGACATGCACGCCCGCCCTCTCCGCTCTTCCCGTCCGTCCGCCCTTCCCGCTATAGCAGAGTCTGGGAGACCGCTTACTGTTGGCTCGTGCGGACTGGGGGAGTAAGATGCCATATGTGCCCTATGCATACCCTTTAAGGGAGGGTTAGGGTTTGGGGTTTAGGATTTCGGGTTTAGGGTTTAGGGGTTAGGGTTTCGGGTTTAGGGCTTCTTAGGGCTTTAGAGTTAGGAGTTTAGGGGTTTAGGGTTTAAGGTTTAGGGTTTAGGCGTTTAGGGTTTAGGGTTTAGGGTTTCGAGTGGCCTTGTTCCAGTTCAAATTGAGGAGATGCTTGGCCGACAGATATTGCACAGCGGTCGCGGATGGCCTCTCAGCACACTACCGACTAAGCCCTCCTAATGCTCTTGAAACCCTGAACGCTCAACCCTAAGCCCTAGACCCTAAGCCCTAAACCCTAGGCCCTAAACCCGAAACCCTAAACCCTAAACCGTAGACCGCTCACTCTCCTCCTGCCTCTGCGAATTCGTCGAAAGATGGCCTGCCATCCTTGTTCTTGTCCGGTTTGCGCGGAGCATCAGGTTGAGGGGTCGGCGGCACTGGCGGTAGCCATTAAATCGGGCAGCGCGAGGTCCCCAAAGGACCGAGCAAATGCGGACCTTTTAGCCCGGGTCGTCCCGGGAATAGCCTTGCTGGCCTCTGGCCTTCTGCGAAGCAGAATTAGGCCGGACGCCAGTGCCGCCGACCCCCGCGTGCCGCCGGTGAACGGTTTTTTTTTCGTGGTTTTTTGCGTCGCCACGGAGGCCCCCAGAGGGCGCGCATCATGAGCATCAGCGGGTCCAGCCCGGGACCCCCAGGCGCGCATCAGGAGCATCAGCGGCTCCCGGGGCGGGACCGCGGGGGGGCATCAGGAGCATGATGCCCCCCAAAGGGCGGGCATAAGCGACGTGTCTAAGCCCGGGGCTAGGAAAAAGGGAGTTTAGGGGCCTTATAAAGTGCTTAGAAACGTTAAGGGAGTCTCGGAGCCTCAAACGCTTAGAGATTTGAAGGGAGTTTAGGGGCCTGAAAATGCTTAGAAACTTAACGCTTAGAGATTTTAAGGGAGTTTAGGGGCCTCAACATGCTTAGAAACTGCTCGCCCCGGGCTTCTGCGTGCGCTGCCCGCCCATGGGCGCAGCCCCTGAAAATAATTCTGTTAAACGGTTCATGAGAAAAGTTTATCATGTTTAGCATTCGGGCCTTCGGGGGATGCTTCAGGCAGCAGACCTTAGGAAACCCTCCACGTCCAGAGTCAGAGCAGACGCTGCCTTGAAAGACGGAGTCTGCAAACCACTGTGAAGAGTAGTAGGTCCAGGCAGTGTTGCCAGTCCTTGCAATACTGGCTGAGCTGAATGCCCTGACACGCCCCTGACACGCCCCGCAACCCAGGGCCACTCTCAGAAAAACCCTTACTCCCGCAACCTTTGTCGCCTTGGGGGCCCTCCTCACCACACATCGCCCACTGCGGCTGGGAACGATTCTAGCTGGCAGGGCATGGCTTGGCATCGGAACCGAGATCATTGCCATGGATTTGGCGGCCAGAGGCCCCCTGAGCGCAGCGATGCGCTGCCCCGCCAGCTGCGCCGCTTCTCAATTTGCATGATTCTACGCAAGCACAATGCTGCATCTGGAGCTGAATCGTCCCAGCACAACGCCGATTCGCACGCCGATTCGAGCTGAAGTGATGCCTACAACAATAACTGAACGATTGAACGAATGAATGAATGGATGAATGGATGAACGGATGGTGTGTTGGCAGCCTTGCCCTGCATCCAAGCGTGCCTCATATCCCACGTCAACACATCAACCTTCACGTAAGTATCATTGTTATGCTGTCCAACCAGACTAGATGGCGGTCTCGACATGGCCCTCTGGGTGCACCAAGGCTCCAAACAAGGCACTGCACCACGGCCAAATGGTACAGCAGGCACGGCATGCCTCTCCAAGAGTTCTAAGGAGCTGCGCGAACGTTTGCTGTGCTGTGGGTTTCGGGATGAAGTGGCTGTTGTCATGTCAATGCTTGTACCGATTCATGTTGAGCAGCCTCTTGCAAAAGAAAACGAGGTTTCTAGCCTCTCTGAGCTACCAGTTACCAGGACAGTTGCCTGGCTCTCGCAGTGGACGTCTTTTCTCTGGACTTTTTTGCGAGGCTACTGTGTATGTGCAGGCTTGACTGCTGAAGCTCACGCCTTGCACAGCACAAGCACTGTCAACTAAGTGGACCAAGGTCGATTCGGTGCAGCAGGGCCTCGAACCGATGACAGGACGCCCAATACCTGCAGAGTTGCGATGATATTCAGCATCTGGGTGCTGAGAATTTGTGAGCAAGAGTATGCGCGAGCTTTGAGGGTTGCAAGGCCAGCACAACCAGGCCTGACCTATGTATGAACGGGCTGCGTCGCGAATGACGAAATCCCATGTAGCATGTGCAGGCAGGAACCCCTTGCAAGGCATAGCGTCCCTCTGTCAGGAGAACTGTCATCCCGGCGTATCCTAAAATCATCTCAAATCTTGACATGCAGGGCTCAAGCTCCTTTAATGCACCACATTGGCCTGTGCGGTTTGCATGGTGCAGAGAACAGATGTGCTCCAGGACCCTGACCCATGACGGCGGTCGTGAAACCCCAAAACGTGCTGAAACCCGAGCTCCCCTAAGACTCAGGGCGGCACTGGAGCACAGGCGCCCTTTGCGGCATTCTCCGCACGCTTCAGGGGGACCTGCCGCAACTGTGAAGGTCAAGGCTGCTTGGAGGCCTCGCGCTTAGAAACGTGGCTCTGGGTTTGTGAAGAAATTGGGAACCCCAATAGTTGCCTTAGAATGCTTCTTAGAATGCTTCCTACTGCCGGAATCTCGAACGTGTGCAGTATTGACTGAGATATGGCCCAGCACACGATGTGGCATTGTGCCCACAAGAAGCCCTGTATGGATTGTGGACATCAAGCCGCAACCCAACCAACCCAACCAACCCAACCAAGCCAACCGACCCAACCAAGCCTGTTCTCAAAGCAAATCGCATGCACCGGCCCCGGACCTCCTTGGCCACGGCAAACTGAACGAGGATGCAGGCAGTGTTGATGGCGCAAATCAAGGCCATTAGCCTGAACATAGGCTTCGGCCGTTGTTTCTTGTTGCGGGACTGTCTGGGTCCCGGGCGAATCTGGGAATTTCAAGGCTGCGGCGAAGTGCAGGATTCAGAACTAGCATCGCGCACGAGAACAAGTAAGAAACCGGCTTGGAGAAAGAGTAGCTAGTTCAGAGCACTCTCATATCAGGGCAGTTCTTTCCGAATCAAAGTGAAGATACAAGCAAGACGTTCCGCTGAACATCGCCTGAACACCCAAAAGACAACCAAAACATCCAGTCGCTGAGTTTGGTTGTCTTTGGGGGGTGGCTCTTCTCTCCGTTGGGTGGCCAGACTAGAGGCGAAGACAAAATCCAAGCCCCCCGAGTCTTCAATTTCCTTGCCGGTTCTGGCATGGGCACTCCAGGGACACTCTGAAAATAAGCTGGGATTGGGCACTCCAGGAATTCATGTGGGGATCCTCTGGGGTTGCTGGGCACTCCAAGGACTCTATGAAAATACTCTGGGGTTGCTGGGGTTGGGCACTCTTTGGGGATGGTTGTGTTGGGCACTCCAGGGACTCTGTGGGGATACTTTGGGCTTGGGATACTGTGGGGTTGGCACTCATTGAAGTCTCTGGCACTTCTGAGGCTCTCTGCAAAATCTCTGGCACGCTGAAGATACTCTGGGGGTTGGGCACTCCAGGGGCTCTTTGGGGATAGCCTGTGGGGGCACTCCAGACTCTCTGGGGATACTCGGAGGTGGGACACGGACGGGTGAGTAGATGATCAAGTTTAGCTTAAAATCCAACAACCCACCCTCGGTGGGGAACAAATTCATTTCCTTTTCCGTGTCCCGGCCGCCCAAAGTACGAAATCCAGCCCTGATGTGTGCATTTTCACTTGGGCTGCCCGACTGCCAAAAAACAAAAGCACAAAGCAGCTCTTGACTTGTCTGTGTTCTTTTTTACATGGCCCGACCGCCCAAAAGGGAAACGACATATCCAGACTCTTCTCGCTAGGGCGGCTCGGAGAAGAAGATGAGCTGCCCAATGCTCTTCCATCTCGATCCCTACTAAAACACACCCCAAGCGGCCCAAGCGCAGAATAAGAAATCGATGGGTGCAAGCTTTCATCCTGAAATCAGACTGCCCTGCTCCTCTTTAAAAGGCGTTGATTGTCCAACCCTCTCACCGTACTAGTGCCGCCAGTCCGAAGCCTGAGGTGAGTGGAGTGACTGGTGTGTTAACTTCAGCAGGTGGCTGCAGCATGTGCTCCACGGGCACTTTGTAGATCTGCATGATCCTCGGAGTAGGGGTCAATTGTCAGAGCCCACGACATGAAATAAATCCCTTTACGGAATCACACGGAGGGACGCGCATTCAGCGAGCTGCCGAGTTGCCCAAGTTGCCCGAACCGAAACCACACTCAGACTCACTTTCACTTCACTTCATTACGAAAGCTCACCCTGGTTTGAATGTTTTTATTGGAAGCTCCCCCCCCAACCTGAAAGAAACCCGGAGCCCAGCAGCACGAAGCCCTGAATCCTTGGGTCTTCTAGACCCGAGACCTGAAGCTCTCAATTTCTCTGAGAAGTCAAGCTCCCTCCTTTCGACCCCCCCTTTCGGGCCATCCTTCTCCTAAACTCCTCTGGAGGGCATGATGCCCTCATGATGCCCTCAGCCCTCATGATGCTCTCCACAGGTCTCGCAACCGAAGGCAGCAGGAAACGCCAAGGGTCGAATAGCCCAGGAAGTTCCCAATCGCCATGATCACCACGAAGACCACCTGGGAGGGAGCGAGTGTTTAGGTCGAAGGCCGAGGGACACTTGAATCTAAGATAGGCCCGAACCTAAAGACCCGAGCCCGCCCAAGCAGTCCTGCATCAAACCCTCCAGACACAGGGGGCCTGCATGGGCACCTGCTGCTCCACGGAGGCCAAGTCAGCGACTAACGCCCGGTGTGGTGTCTGAAGGATGTTGATTGTCACCTGAGCAAGTTGAGCTACAACGCGATGCCTCCGAATGCGAGCCCTAGCACTCGGCATCGAAAACAGTCTGCACCTTCAGGGTAACCCTGCGGGTGCCTAGACCTGATGGCACTTTGTGAATGAATGTATTATGCTATTAAATTCGCACCAGGGCTTGTTGATTGCACAAGGTGCGGGCAAGGCGCATCCATCACCCAATACATGGGCACCGCAAATCCGATCCTGAGTCGTTTGTCGCGGTCATGGTACCCACGCAATGCATCATTCATGTGCAGGCTGACCAGAGGCCAGCGTGGTCAAGCCTAATGTGTGGCTCGTCTTGACTCGACCAGAATCTCTGAGGCTGCATGACAACATTGAGAGAACTTGTGCAAGCACACAGGACTCAAGCAGCCTCTCAAGCTTCACGGCGTATGGCTGCAGGTCTGAAGCATCAGCTCTCACATGAAGTTCTACATAATGAGATGAAGCTTGACTCGTTTGAATAGGAATGGATAGGTAAGCGGGTCACACACACACACAGCACACGACACAATACCCGACCTGACAGGAGAGATAGGCACTAGCCAGGATCCCAACACAAACAACAAAAGCCACAGATGCCTGACGAGAATCTTGGCAGTTGTGTCAGCAAAGAGATGCTCACTGGCGGAGAACCTTGATTTAGTCAAGCACGCTCCCTTCACAGGGACAACTTTAATTGCAACATTCTTTGTCGACGGAGCACATGTCGACTACTGCTTGTACGCCACTCAGGTAAGCCAAGCATGCAGACAGTAGTTCTTATTGCATCTCCAATCAAAAAATGAGGATCTGGGCTCCTCATTCCAGAGCAACTTGCAAGGTTGATTCCTGTCACATGAACGCCTGTGGAAGGTGAGGCAGACCCCACGCCGAATCGAAGACCAGGGCTGCTGCTCACATATATGGGGTCAGAGGGGTTCACAACTCTACTTCTCGGCCGGCCCGGGAAAGTCGAGTCGGGAGCATCTTCAACTAGCAGAAGCCTTTGGGGGCCCATGTCCCCAATAACTCTGTGTTTTAAGGTGTCCGGTGACACTACTCGAGGGTGAGAATTATACAGCTCAGCAGGCTCTGAACCCAACTTTTTGGTGCAGAGAGTCAAAAGCGCTTAAGAGCTGAACTGCTAAGGAGTGTGTTCCTCAGAGCTTTCCTTCGGTCTGCAAAGCTCAGACAGCCCCTTTCCTCGTTTGAGATTGCTGTAGCTCCAAGGGCCTTCAGACAGCCCAGGTCTCCATGGCCCGGGTTTTCTGGAAGCTGCCAGAGATCTAGAACCTTGTCCACCGAAGCTCGAAATACCTTTAATAACAAATCCGGAAAGGGCACCTGCCCATCACTCATCCCCAGAGATGACTGAGATTACAAGAAGACATGCAGGCTTAAGATGCCTCTGGGCTGAAGAACTTCCTGAAGCTTCAGGTCTGGTGGCAAGGAAACACCCAAAAGAGTGACTTCATATGCATCCGCGATTGCTCACATCTGACAGGAAGCAGCATTCCCGCGATCCATGTAGAAATCAGTCCTCCCAGGGCTCGACTTTCCATGTGGCTCTGGGTACTCTCCACTTGACTTTCTCTTCAAACACTCTAATCGTTCAGAAATCGAAGGATGATGGCTCGAAGCTCCTCCGAGGATAATTGGGCGCCGGCGCCCCCACTTGGAGGTCAGACGGTCGGACCTGCTGGAAATTCGCGGGAGCGTTCTGCGGTGTGTTGGAAAAGTCTGTGTATATGACCGGGCAACAACGCAAAAACAGGGCGGCATTGTGCAAACCCTCCAAGCGAGGAGTCTTTCCGAACAAGGGGCCATCATGGATCATGGATCGATTCAAGAAGCCTTTGTGATCACTCTGAGGCCGATGCCATGCACCAATGATCGGCCCTGTGAAGAAGCCTTGTGTCTCCGTCCAGGTTTCGATGATTCCGGGAGAAGACTTGTAGCTATGAGCAATTTGGATGTCCTTTCGATCTTCACAGCGGAGTCACTGTCATACGCAGAATGCCCATGACATGCTGCACATGCTGAGGCAACCGTGTCAACCTGCCCAGGCATGCCAAAAGGCCAGTGATGGGACCGGCCACATTGTTTAAAGTCCTAAGTTTGGAATGTTTGAAGTGCGGCAATTAGGGCCCGCAGCAGCAACGGATTTTCAGTATGCTACACTTGCTCTCTGCAATCCGTAGAGCCCCGAAGCCCAAGCCGCTGACACCCCGCAGCTGGCAGCCCAGGTTCGCCAAGGAGGGGCTTACACCCAAGTGGTTCATGTATGGAGCTGCCTCAGCTCAGACAAGGCGCGTGAAAACCCATCACTGCCCTGCGGCTTCGTGTTCAGATATCACTTCAATGGCTGAAACGGATATAAACAGAACACAAGCGTGGCCCAAAGCTAAAACGGCTTAAGCCCCGGCAGTTCAGCATGCAGAGAACCGACAGCAGCCCACTGCAGCATTCAGTTCAGCTCAGGTGCATTTGGCCCAATGAAGCACCACATTACCTCCAGGGGGAGTGGGGTGGGCAGCTGAGGAAGGGAGGCCTCACTACCGTGTGACAGTGGCGTGAGCAAGTGTATACGAGCGGAAGACAAGTGTAGTATCATCCCAAGCGTCCACACTTTTTCTGACTGAGAGGACCTACCAGAACCCGTGCTGAGACAAGATGACACTGAATCATCTGGTCAATTATATTGGTCCGACCGGTGCAAAGCTTTCAAACTAAGGCAATGGTTGTTGGGGGGGGGGGCACAGCAGTTGCATCCACTTTGTGACATCCAGTGTCCAAGTCGACTCCGTTCAGCCTGCAACCGCCTTGAGTTACGAAGCGCACCTGCACACCGAGCTGTGGCAATGCCACCAGGGTCAGCTTCCACAATGGATAGAACTCCTTGTCCTTGCAAGATCCACTGCTTCAGCAAAAACAATTCGATGGCTCTTTGGAGCTTAAGTGAGGTCTTCACAGGTTGGGATGGGCTGCAGCTGGGCACCCCCATGTACCAGGGCCCGAAAGGAACAGTTAACCCCAAGACGTTGCAGACATGTGACTCCGCTGTCGCCGCTCTCCGCCCCAGCCTACAGGAGACTTGAGAAGTCTCGCGATGCAAATGCAAACCTTACGTTTTTTTGTTTGACCAGGCCATGTGTTTGGCATACACGTGGAAACTGCAGCTGTGCCACCTGCGCCCGCTTCTCCTAGGCCGGGCTTGGGGTTTAGGGGGTTCAAGGCTCATGCCACGAGAGGTAGCAAAAGAGGACTTTTCAAGACTTCGCCGAGCCTATCACTGTTGGAGAGGCTTGTCCAGGAACATCCATGACATGTCGGTTATCCATTCAGTACTGCATCACGAGGCGCCGGATGTGAAAACCCGACGAACGTTTTCTAGTCCAACAGGGGAGGTGGGGGTGCACACGGCTGATGGAAGGTTCGGAGCCCAAGAATCGGCATGGACTTTTCCCGGGCTCAGCGCTGACTCCTTCAAGAGGGCAAGGGCCGCAGCAAAAATTCAGTCCTTAATTTCTGTATGATTCACGGGATTTTGGGTTCTGTGGTGTGCACTATCGGCATGACGCGGGATCGGGACCGCAAGCCCATCTTAAAGTCCTCGTCCACGCCGATCTCATCGGGCACGATCGCCTGGGATGTGTGGATGTTGAGGGACACTTTAAGACTTAAGAGGCTTCTGCACACGGCCCCTGGTATGGACTTGCCCTCTGGTCGCAAGATCATCGCAGACCCCGTGCTCTGCCCAGGAGGCCATGGCTACAATAAAGGCTACTAGTAGCAGTTCGGCATGGTCCTTTTCGACCGTGGAAAAATCATCAGCTCCTGCTTGGGAGGCTTGTGAGGCCCTGCCTCTGAAGCCCAGCCCCTTCAACATCTTTCAGCCTTGTCAATGTCAGCCAATCCAAGCAAACTCAACTGTTCTCGGAAGCCAGGGTGCGGTGATGTCGTCGGCCGCCCGATTCCCGTATTGGGCTGGCATGGTGGAGTAAGCCGAACTCAGCTAAGGCGCAGAGCTTTACCAAAAGATCCCAAAAGGTCTGCGGTCACAAACGTCCGGATGGCGAAGTGCACCGCCAAGCCCTTTCCAGAACGCAAGTTCCCGAGTCATGCTCCCGCCTTCGTCTGAGTTGGTTGAAACCTCAAACGCTAACCACCCAAACCCCCCCCCCCCCCGGCCAAAAAAAAACAAAAACAAATCCGGGGATCCATTCCATTCCCCAACTTACCCACGACCCTTTGCAGCCTTCCCTCTTCTTGTTCTCCTTGAGAAACTCGTCCCTGGCGCACGAGACACAGCTCTCACCTTCCCATACCGCAACATCTGCAATCGCCTCAGTGCGCCCGGAAGCTTCCCACTTCCCCCTGGTTGCCTATCTAGAACTGCGCACGGTGCATGTTGCACAGCACGGGGCATTGAGGTAGAGTCTAAGCTAACAAGCTTTCACCCCAACGAGTCAAGAAGAAACATCGGCTGGCGTGACCCCACTTTCTTGTAGTGCGCGGCGTCCTGTGAAAGGTTTCGAGTCCGACTGACCGGTGTACGAACAAGAATGTTAGAACAACACTGTCTGGCTCAGGTTTCTCGGAAATTCTTACCAGTCCCACCAATCCTGAAAATCCGTCATTTCAATCACAATCTGAAAGCCTGACAGCCGAGAGTGATCTGAAGGTCCGAAGGTCATTCGCACACGAATGGGGGCCCAGCAACTCGCCCGATGGACAGGGGAGGAGGGGGACAGAGACAGAGAGAGAGAGAGTGAGTCGCTACCAGTAGTAAAGTGTTCAAGACACAGCTCCAAACCTTAACATTCCGCCAGCCATCGTAAAACCCAGTCAGCCAGTCTCCCTTCCCTTGCGTGCAGTCCTCTGCCGCCACCCACCGCAGTAGGACGCCAAGCCTCGTTCCCCCGCTCTCTAGGACTTAAGCCTGGAGTTGAAGATTGCAAGTGTTGGGCTTGGAGGTCGATACAGGACGAAGCTTAACAACCCCTCCTACATTCCCGTTGCCAGGCTCCATATCTCTCTGAGATCCCGGCAGAAGACATCTGGCGAACGACCTCCCGACGGAGGCTTTTTTTAATGCGAAATGGCTTTTGGTGAAGAGCTGGGGCTTGCAGGACATTCATCCCTGGCACAAGGAACATACCATATACCGACATACTTTAGTGCTTTAGGCAATGCCGTCAGAACCCGTGGGTAAATACTCAAGGCTGATGGCGTGACCGTCCGGCATGACATTGGGAACTCTGAATAGGGTCGGAGCCCGTGAGAGTTGGCAAGCAAACAAGACGCCGCCTCATCGCACCCTTTTCGCCAAGGGCGGAGGTGACAAAATTGTCTGGAGCTGAGCCCCAATCCGAAGGGCGGGCGAGATTTTGCAGCTCTTTGTGGGACTTCCGGCTAGCACAGCAGCAACACTCCAGACCAACACCAACATGATCCTGCATGAAACGCAGGAGCCGATCAGAGCCCCAAGCGAAAGTAGAGAGAGCACAACAGCCACAACTTACGAGTATTGCAGGCAGTGGTGACCTATACCCATATACCCAGTGAGATGACGAAGCGCACCGACTTTTCTCTGCAGCTTAGGAATCGATCTCGGCAGCAGTTCGTACTGCAGCTGGCGCCTGCAAACGGGTGGTTCACGGTGTTCCTTGTGTGGCGTTCCAACTCAACTAGATCATCTGCTCGGGATTGTCTTTGACAGTCACGGATCTGGCATATATTGATTTGATAGATAATCAGGTTCCGCAAACTGTCTCCATTCTAAACCCTGCTGCGTTCGCAGGCCTCTCACCCAAACCCGGGAACTCGGTTCGGATTCAAGTTTGCATTCTCTCAACCTCCTTTTGCCGCAACTTTTGGCCCCGCAGCCCCATGAGCCCTTGAACCATACATTAAGACGCTGCAACTGGTAACTGTTACGCCTCTGCCCCGGCTGCGGCCACAGCCTCAGGCACGATTCTTAGATGTTGTGCTGCCAGGGCTGTGATTGAGCCCGCATAAGCAAGCGCTCGCAGTGCAGTTCAGGGTTCTCGGCTTCGGGGTGCAGACCTCAGAGCTTAGGCGTGACACGAGGATTGGCTCCTTTTGAAGCCGGTTCTTAAGATAGTTGTTTGCAGGAATGCTCCGGGGGCGCTTGTGAGCAGGACTGTGCTCCGCCACCCATGGACCCTGAGGATCGATGATGGGCTCGCGCATTGAGACTTAACCACACCGAAGGCGCAAGTTCTGTAAACCAAAAAAGGGGCCCCAAAATCAGGGGCCTCTGATATGACACCTGAAAGCCAATGAAAGCCCTATAAGCCTTTCGTGCTACTCTGCCCGCAGAGCGGCCCATGAGGCTGGATCCGGTGGAAGCAGCAGCCTCAAACATCAAGAGGGAATGAAGCAAAATGGTCCAGGCTGTTGGCTTAAGGATGTTTATGGCGTATTTAATGGAGACACATGGGAGCATGCGCAGGACCACATGGTGCGGGCAGCTGTTCTGGACAGTTGACCATTCTTCCAGTTGATGCTCAGCGTCAAAACCCAGCGAGGACATCCCCCGTAATCAACCACAGAAATCGAGGAATCTAGAAATTGAGGTCCGTAGCAAACTTTGCCGTGTCCCGTCCCAAAGGTCACGACGCGCGCATGACGAAGCCGTACCTCGTCAGGTCAATGCAAGCAATGCAAGAGGGCACAACTTCTGGCCGTCTAGCTGGAAACGACTCACAGGCCGGGCTTTCCAACTGAGTGCCTGCAGTGCTCTCTCGATCATTCACACGCATCGACCCCCCACCAAGAAGCACAGAAGAAGTCGCAATACTGTTATTTCCACATAAGATTCCTCACCAGATTCCCCTGAAGATCTGCCTCTGCTGCGCTTTGGCCGCTTCAAAGGCATCTGCAACCGAGATCTCGGAACCAGGGGCTTGGAATGAGGTTTCTTCTCTGTCTTTTTTGCCTACTTCAGTCTTCTCTCTTGCAAGCGGCCCGATTCTGAGGAGCCTTGAAGCTTTACTTAGTCACGGGGGTCACTCGGTCACTCCCCCTTACAGACTGAGCTACATCAGGGAGGGCTCAGGACGAGCAGGATCTGGTGAAGCCGCGTTTTGGACCAGGACATGTTGCGTCCCTAAACCTTTAACTCGGAACTGGCATATCTGGGAACCAACTGTAGTGAGAGTGTTTCTGCAGAGCCTGAGAAGCACCGGTCACTACCAATGTCCGGTACTCCCAGTCAAGCAGCACGTGCACAGAAGCTAAAGCCCGGGCGACAAGCTCATCACTATCGGAAGAGTCACCTGCGTCACGAGTTCTGGGCTCAGGTTTTGATTTTGGCATGCATTCAATTTGCGACGGCGAATCATGATGCGTGGGTTCAAACATCTTGGACAGCCGCAATCTCCAGGATCAAATGCTGAGCCTTCCTCCTCAAGTTCCGCATCGCCCGCCCTGGCCCGCAGCAAAGTTGTGCTGTGGAGTGTTTCGGGCTTGGTGGCTTAACCCATGTGCACATGTTGTCACCATGATTTAGAACATCCAACAGCTCATGCTTAGCACACCGAACCTCGCTCATCTGGACATACCTAAACAAACGCCCTCCACTGTCAAGCTCGACGGACTGTTTTTGGGATTCAGCAAGGCGATTGAGCCCTCGATCAATTTATCGAAAGGAGCATGATCTGGCGTCACGTTGAAAAAAGTTAGGGCCTGGCAGGGCTGGCAGTTGTTCCAAAGGTACTCGGGTCTGGGCTGCGCTACCCCCATCTCGAGCCCTCCCAAACATCCCAAACAGTCGCCCGACCTGGCGGTAAGCAGCCCGCCCGTCGCAAAGGCACGCAGCCAACCCTCAGAAGCCTCTGCGCAGGTGGGACAATTGGAGTTTTCAGGCATTCAAGCACGGCCTCTTATATATTGCGCATGTCTGAACAGCCTGATGTATGTGTTTTCCGGAGCTCTGGGAGCCGAAGAGATTTGCCCAATGCTGGTCGTGGTTTGAATCACGATTGGGGGGGTGCCCTCATGAGCAAACAGTAGGATGAAGCAAAGCATCTTAGTCTCGATTCAGATTCAGTCTAGATCAACAATCTCAGAATCTGCACCGCAATACGCCGCACGAGCTCTCAAATCTCCTTGGAGCCTTCGGACTTGGGGTTGGGCTGCTGCAGTAGAGAGTTCCCGCGTGTTGGATATGGAATAACACGTCCAGGACCGAGAGGTTAGAACGGGTTGCTGCGACCAGAACTGGGGAAGAAGGCTGATGAAAGACCCTTCATCCTATGTGGGGTTTGATTGCGGAATTTCTCTTTCCTGTACGCGAATGTCCGAATGTTTGTGACGTTTTTCGCAGGACATGTTTACGACATAGTACCTCAATCTGGTGCGGTTTATGCTTGGGGTTGGCTTAGGATTCAGGCGGCTAAGGTTCGAGGGTTTGTAGAGGTCGGGGGTTGGGTTGGCTTAGGGTTGGGGTTGGGGGCTGGTAAGGGTTGGAGTCTAGAGCTTGGGTTTGAGATATGGGCCACGGGCATGTGATGAGATGCAGTCGTTTAAAATGAAAAGATTGCACATGCAGACGAAACAGGGGCCTTTGGATCGACTCTCCCAAGTACGAGATTTCCGCAGAGTGCAGAATCCAATGCTGACCCCTGAAAGCCCGAAGCCGCAGGCAGGATCTCAGAGAAGACATCGACTGAGTCTACCGAGTCCACTGAGCTTTACGAAAGACCGTGAGCTGTGTGCGGCTCCCCCCTTTTCTCGGGCCTTGCTCTCGGCATTCCGAAGCACGTTTTCGTCGTCAACAAGGACCTTGTGCGACATCAGCAAATGTTTGATGCGATTTGATGCGATTTGTGTAATGCTATCCATGCAGAGCGCCGGGTCACAGGCCAAAGGCATCCATTCATGGTCCCACCTGAAGCCAAGAGGCAGGACAATCTGACCACGGCAAGGCACGGAGCTGCTTTGAGTGCATAGGACCCGTGCAAGTGATGGCAAGACACACCCGTCTTTTTGGGATGGCCTGCCTTTGCAATCCATCTTAATCCCGAGCTAACGGTTCCTGACACCTTCGGACACCCCCAGTTCTGCGCAAAAAAAAGGGGCCTCTTTGCAGCTTTCGGATCGGCTTTGGGGGGGTCTGGCCCCAAAGGTAGGGGAGGCACAGGCTTAAACATGCAGTCGAGGCGCTGTGCGACCTCTTGCTGCTCCAAGCCTCCCGCTGCCGCAAACTCGTGTGGGCAGGGCTTCCAGGTTTTTGGGCGGCTTGTTTCCTTCCACGGCTCTTTTGCCAATGGCACTTAGCCTGGCTCCCAAGCTGCGCTGTATCTTTGAGGGTCAAGGGTGAAGAGTAGATGCTTGAGTCTTGGACGGGTATGGTATCTGCAAACGCTGCACGTGCGCAGCAGCTCCGCCTCGCACCCGCAATACCGCGGCGGAGAGACCGTCAGTGTTCGCAGTAGCAGAGCAGCAACAAACAGTCCATGAATTCAGTCGTCGCTCCCTACGGTACAACAACAGACCCGCAAGCTGGCTTGGCAGCTTTCGGCCTGCCTGAGCTGCTAACAATGCCGTCGATCCGGCCCTGGCAGCGATTGACGTTCTTGAGGCTAGACCATCACACTACCATCACCCAAGGTTGCACCCATCTCGCAAGCTGAACGGTGCAGACCAAGATGAGCCAAATGCCCGGGCATGCTGACAAATCACTTCAGTCCGGAAAACTGTCCGCTGGTGCCTCTTTGTACAAAGAGAGGCCGATCTTGTCGACCACGGCCCGGATGCGCCAAAAGAGCTGCAACACCTGCAGTACCCGGCAAGCAGCGCAAAGGTGGAGCAAGAACAAGTGGTACGGGTGCACATGATGTGACTAACGCTTTTGCTCCTCCTCCCACTTTCCAATCGCGATGCCGACTGAAAATGCAGTCTGCAGAATTCCCCTTGATGTTGAAAGGTGCAGCTTGTGTTGGCTAAAGTAGAAAGCAGACTCAGCCCTCAACTACAACCGCGCAAACACCCCGAGTCAACGTCGGTGGTCAAGCCTAGGTGCCAAGCACGACGTACCGTTAAGTTCTCGTCCATTATCTTACAGCCTTCCGTCGGTAATTCCTCATGACAGGATAGAAAGGCCTAGAACAAAAGCTCCTATAGCTAATTCCTGCATAAAACCCTAGAATGACCATGTTGAGGGAGAAGCATTTTCCCGAGCGCAGAGAAAAGCATTCGCGAAACACTCCGGGTGTTCGGTCGGCATGCGTATCCAGGTATTGCATCTTGACAGCCAGCCAGGCTGCTAATAAGCTGCTGCATGATGTGGACTTCTAAGAAAGGGTTACAATCTGCAGTCCATACGATGGGAAGCAAGTGCCGAGGATTCAAAGGCTGGGTGGTTGACACTGAGCATGCTGAACTTCGCTAGCACATGATGAGCATCTGTTTCGGAGATGCATGCCAACCGGAAAAGGAGAAAACTGCTTGTTGCGTCAACAGGAACAATAGTTGCTCTGGACAACCCGCGGTACTTGTCGAATGTCAAACTCTTCGATGCAAGTGCTCTAATGGCTCGACCCGAAGAACAACAGACAGCACAACTAGACCTCCGAATTGCAAAGATGACTTGACTCGTGAGCCCGGATGCGAATCTTGCGCGGCATTTTTGAAAGGCAAGTACTGGGAATACTCGTATAGACTTTACTGCTCTTACCATTCAAGTTCCCATTGACGCCGAAAGCGAAGACCATTCAAACTGCATGCTTGCTAGGGGCGGGCCCCCTTCCTATATACAGTCTAGCCTTTAGATGGGCCTTGGACGCTTAATCTTGCATCACGTTTCTGAAGTATACCTGATCAGGCAAAGCCGATCTCCAGTATTGATTTATTTCACCTGGCTCAGTTCAGCGATTTCCCTTATCTTATGCATCTCCCATGACTTTTGCTTGTCTGCGTTATGCCAAGTCTGCACGTACACCGAATGTGCCAATTGTCTCGGACTTGTGCCAAAGCTCACTAGTGCCTCACTTGCCTTTCTCAAGGTACTTCTCCTCAGCAGGCTGCATTGCAAGCATCCCAGCAGCATTGCGCAAGTTCAGCCCATTCAGATCCTTTGACTCCCTGGAAAGCATGCAGCCGGGGTACCACCTGGTTGCAAAGCTCATAGAAGCGGGGCCTCCTCTTGTTGGGGAAGGGGAACTTTGGTCCTTGGCTTGAAGCACATGGCAGGTCACATAAAAGGTGTTGTTGGGAGTGCCCGGTTTAGAGCTTAGAGCAGAGCGTTATGGAGAGACATTCTCGTCTCTTTGAGTGACAGTGAAACTCAGACTACGCGCTGCAGAAGTGCCCTTGTTTTGGAGACATTTGATCCGTGCCTTTCTGGCAAACCCAACTTGAGAATGCCCAACGCAATGCTGCATTGCATGCAGGGGCAACCACTCATGCAATGGAAAGCTGGCTTGGAAACAAACTGCAAATGTTGGTCGAGTCGCCATAGGAGGTGAAGTGACTCGCTAGTGTGTTGATCGCAGAGTACAGGGAGTAGTAGCTTTGCCTCAAAAGCTCGCATGACTATCCAAGAGCGAGGAATCCCAACGCCCCCACAAGCACATAGCAGTTGCAGGGCCTTCCAACGGATAGATTCTGGCGGCGATACAACGCCAGCCAGTCATTCATCTCTTTCTTGATCCGGCTGTTCCACTTCTCCTGGGCTTCACAAAGGTTGGGTCCCCTCCGGGCCATGCTGAGGCCAAGCCCCACATCAACTTGTCAACCCTCCCGAGCAGCACGAGCCCTCCAGTTGCCGGGTGAGCTGCCATGTTTGGGGTGCCTTTGTCAAGCGAAGCCGAAATTTTCATGTGCTTCATGACCTCCCGGCTCGTTTTGGCGCGTCTGGAGGTCGTGTGTTTTGCCAGACTGTCGTGGTTGCAGGGGACCAAAGATGGGATTAGGAAACAGGCCCAGCGCCAGCCTCCATACAGAAGCGCCGCAGCCGCTACAGCACGTCCTACTATTCCTTTCGCAGACCCCACAGACTATCACATGCAAGACGGAGCCTGGTAAGTGTCCTGGCGGTACTTCGACTTCATGTAAAAGGTCTTGTAATCCTCGCGCTTGAATGTGCATCAATGCGCATGCCTTGTGTCGACTTCGAATTCAACTCCCTGGAGTGCTTGCCAGTCTACGAGGTATCCAAGAAGTTTGGGAGGTTCCAAGGCTTGACTAAGGGGAAAACACATCAGGATGGCCGAAGAGCAGGATGGCCGGGGAACTTCGACGAAGACTCGGGATACCAACGGGCCGAGACGAAGTTCGACGAAGGGAGAGGGGGTTCGACGAAGGCCGATACAAAGGCCAAGACAAAGCCCGAAAAAAAACGCGAGGGTTCGACGAAGGCTAAATCAACGCCGGAGGTTCGACGAAGGCCACAAGGGCCGGGAGGGGGGTTCGACGAAGGCCAAGGCTTTCGACGAAGGCTATGGGGGTTCGACGGCCTTTGCCGAAGGCCGTGTGCCATCCGCCCCCATACGCCGTCCTGATCGGTTTGCCCCTGATTGACGAGCAAGTATACTGGCCCAAAGTCAATAGCTTGCCAATGTCACCTGCAACCCCCCCACCCCCCACTCTTCCGTTCGTTCAAACAGAGGTTCATTACTTATATGCTTTAGGAATAGACTCAAGCACACATACGTGCATGCACACATACATATGTATACACACATCTTGTAATACAATGTCAAGCACACATCTTGTAATACAATGTCATGTAAGTCTGCGCACAGAGCCTCCTCTCCCGGTCTACTCCTCGCCCATCTCCCGAATCCCCAACCAGTATTTTCAGAGAATCCCTGGAGGGCTCAACCCCAGAGTATGCCCAGAGCATCCCTGGCAACCCTGGAGTATCCCCACAGTAGGACGGCCCACGAATTCCAAATCGGTAGGGTAGGGATGTTCGGCGTAGACTGATGTGTTTTTTTTGCCGTTGATCCAGATTGGGCTGTGAAGCAGTGTCAAAATGCCGTTTGGGCTATCTTTCGTGTCGGTAGGAGAGTTCTCTTGTAAGGCGTCCTCCTTCTTGTCCCCGGGATTGTCCATGCCGATAAGCCTTGCATCAAGTGCAGATCCACAACCACCACGACACCGACGGTAACAGCCAGCACGAGAACGGCATTCTGATATTGCACATAAAATGTTCGCACTATATACCAGAATTGTCCTGATGACGGTTCGTAATGACTAGAAGAATGATAGCAGCAGTCGCGCCCCGGGTGAAGGTGTCTCAAGAGCCAAGCGGCTCATAGGGGTCTGAGTTGATTCGGTCTGGAATATCGACCTCGGGGCGCGCTGAGAGCAGTCTGCAGTCACTTTTCCAGGGCTCCAAAAAAGTTCTGGGGAATCCTTGTTGCATGCTTCTCTACTAGGGATCCCAATCATGATACAGCAGTTTGCCCAGTAAGGATCCAGTAAGGTGGTGATGGCAGTGTTGACCTGGGGATCAACTACTGGAAAGAGCGCATTGCGAGATCTTCTGAAGTCGGTGCCCATCGTACTGCGGCCTTCAACCAGACATGGCGGAACCAAGGCATCCTGAAAAGCCGATGCGGGCAATGCGTGCTGCTAAAAGCGCCCAAAGAAGCTTTATTCACTGACCCCAACGTCCAACTGAAGCCTCTGCCCCTTGAATCTCGAACCCTACTAGGACCTAACTAGGAAGCAGGAACCCGCGCTCCAAGCCCAAAACCCTCAGCATCTCCCCAAAAAATGTCCCTGCAGGGTATTCAGGTGCAATGATCCCTGGGCTGCTGGCTGGCTTCACAGGCTTGGACTCTATGTTGGCGGCCTGCGCATAGGCAGCCTCGCCTCAGTCCCGGGCTAAAATATGTTGGCGGAGCACGGGTGTTGCGGGGCGATGTGGTGAAAGGGTTTTAGCTCCCCTTAACCTGCTTCCTTGCTCTTCGCCCACATGTGCCCACATGTGCCAGCCAGTGGCTTCCCGTCAGCGCCGTGGCCACCGCGCTGAACACGGGAAGCGCAAGGCCTCGTCTCGAAATATCCTGGCGTCAGCGTGCGCAAGGAGGCCATGGGCCGCATGGGCGAGGCCATGGGGCCGCATGGACTGAGGAAGTCTTTCGGTCTGAAGGGTTCTTCGGACCTTGCCCTTACAGGACTACAGGACAAACGTCATGTCAACTCTCCAAACCAGGTTGCCCGCCTGCGGCGGCTGCACAAAGCTCACCTGCAACAACGTCTTCGAACAGAACATGGTGGTACTATGGTGGTCGTAAGGCGTCGTGCGGCCCCATCAAGGGGATCGAGCAAGTCTCACATTGCAAATCCTCGCTTAGCTATGATTCCCGAAACGAAGGACTTGGGCATTTTCTACACTCCGCTCGCCCATTGCGGCTTGCACTTAATCGACTTGCAGCTGGGCACGACGCCATCCATACAACACTAAACTGACGACTTTGGTTGGTGGACAACTCGAAATACTGCAAGTAATGCAAAAAATCAGATACAAAGCAAATTCAGTTGACAGTACGCCGCATAAAACTTCAATTCCCTACAGTAGTTGTAATAACCCCCCTTGAGCCCACAAGCAGCCGGCGTGCCGTGCTGCGCAGCAGCGCGGCGAGCAGTGCCAGCGCCGCGAGGCGAAGGCAGCGGCGGCCTCTCGGCCAGGGTTGTTGGTGGGCTCTCTTGCAGAGATTGAGACGCTTTTCTGACCTAGGTAGCTATACTGCACATGCACGAACGCAGCCACACGGAAAGACAACCACCCAGACCGACACTACAATAAACATGAACGTCAACGTTGACAGCAACATAACCTGACATGCAATTTGCAGTATAAGCGCCAGCCGACACATTGTCGTGGCCTCCCCCAGCCATGGCTGCAGATATCGCAGACAGGTAGGCACCGGAGTCGAAAACTCGTCTTGAGAGCGAACGCCGCGGGTGCAAGTCAGGCACAGTTACGCATGCAAGTGTTGCACAAGAAGCGTAAAGTCGGCGAGGGATTCTTTAGAGCTTATGAATGGCTTTGCAACAGGTACCCAAAAAGAACGTGGCGATCAGTTCAAGCAAATCTAGAACACAACATTCCATGATAGCCCTGCTGTCCGAAAGGAAATTCCTTACAACAGTCGGGCAGGACCAGGGCCAACCCTGAGGCTAGCGCCAGTCGTTGCGGTTCAGCCTCATGTGGACCGGGTCCAGAAAGACAATGCGAGACATATCAATTGCCAGGCCCAACGGCCCAACCCCTGTAAACAATTTTACACATGTTCTTTACAAGTCCGACAATCCGACAGGGTGGCACTGTTGAAAGGCCGGAGTGGTGCTCAATTGTTTGCAAGGGGGGGTGTCATGCACCGGTGCTTCTGCAGAAGTTGTAGCCAGGAAGACGTCAGCTTAGGGGGTTTAGGGTTCAGGGCAGAGGCCCCACACAATAACCCCTCAAGATGCTGCACTTCACATGAGCAATATAGAGAAAATCTACGAGTACTTCCTGAGCAGAACGCAAGGCCCTCGGCTTCTCCGCGGAGGTCCAACCACAGCTCATGCCTTATCTGTTGTTGAGGGGAGAGCAGAAGCAGTGCCTCGATAATGTAGAAGCCCCGAGCTTCAAGTCTGAAAAGGAGGCGAAGGTATGCGGAGCTAAGATGCTCAACCACGATAACTGACAAATTGAGATAACCCACCAGCATCTCTTTATAAAAGCCTCCAATGCGAATCCGCTAAAGGGCAGACCGCTCTCACCTCTATTTTCTTAGACACTTAATAGACCAGTGGTCCGCTTCTTTAACGAGGTGCATGTCCGAGTCCATGAAAAATCCCCAACTAAGCACTTTCTGCAAAAACAGCCGAAACAGCCTCCCCAACGTGGGAATTTTAGCACGCTCGCTACTTCTCGAGGAGTTACGGGTTTGAGGTGTCGATGTCTGGGATTTTGAGTTCTGGAGCTTGAACGGAGCCATCTCCTGGGGGGCGAACGTTTGACCGGAGCTCATCGTGTGATGCCCGCGGCCTAGCCATGCGTCTGCAATCTTCAGAGAATTACATGCAAAATTGAGTGCCATCCAACTTCACTACTACTTCTAATTGCCCCGAAGTATCCATGCACCTAAGATCTCTGGAGATCCTCCCCAGCCTCGGGCCATGTTGGACATAAAGCCCGCAAGGCTCGACATCCCACGTGCTCGAGCCTGGCCCGTTCAGCGGTCTCTATTGATAGCTCACTCATTACACCAATCTACCGCATGTCTTCCCCTGGATCCGGCAGGAACGAAAATGCACGAATCCACGTGATCCATCAACGAATCATGATATACATATATATATATATATATAATGTAGAAAGCACTTTTCTCGGCAAGGACCGAGCCATAGGCAGTGCAGCTCAACGTCCGCATCTTACCACATGCCTCAGGATTCTCAGCTTCGGCGAAGGCGTCCAAGATCCGCTCATAGGCAGCCTTCATGGAAACCTTGCGTCTCATGCAGGCATCCCGGTTCTGAATGGATCTGCCTTCCCACAGCTTGAAGGTAAATTCTGAAACAAGACATCTTCTTGGTGCCCCGGAAAATACGGGAACCATTGCAGCTATTCCGGCTGAGAGCGACACGAACTTGACTGCAGTCTCGGCAAGCGAATCCTTGATACATTCGAACAGCAGACCATTCTCCAGACCGCTACTGCAAGAAGGCCTTGATCCGCTCGGCATCTCCATTCGACAGCCAAGGAGCTTCGGGGCATACGTCTGGATGAAATCGTCTCGCCAAGCGCCCTCATAGGATTGAGACGGTTTACACCCTTTCTAATTTTTGGATCTAGGCTTTGCAAAAATTCAAGATCGACACGCCAAAGAGCGTGCAATGATTTCTCTGAATCAGGCCTACTTGTAATGCTTGTGCTCAGACAACGTCGCCATCCCAACACGTGACCCAAGGTCTCTCATATCTTCCAATCCGTCAATTGTCCGTTGCCCAAATCAGAGTTCCGCGCGGAAAGCGCGGCGCACCTCTTTCAAGCTCGCACCCACCTTTGTCATCTCACATGTTCTGATCGCAAGACCCACACCCATGTGAAGGGAATCTTCAGCGGCTGGATTCCCTGAAGAAGTACAGATAGTAAAAGTAGACCCGATACCTCTGCAAGACGTCCCTGAAGCAGAGCCCAGGTTTTCCCCCAAGGTTCGCGCAGGCAAGCCCAGCTCAGCAAAGGCTTCTTCCAAACCTGGCTCTGGTGTGGGTCAGAAAGGAGGGTGGGGGTTCAGGATGGTTCAGGGTTGTCAGGGTTGTTGGCTATTTTGCAGGGTTTGGGACTTACAGTAGGGATGTGTGGGGGGGGGGGGGGGCTGAGCCATCTTTGGGCAGGGAAAGCCTGGTATGTCGACACACTTGCAGACGCCTATAAAAGCCTCTCCCAAGCCTAGAAGCTGCAAAGCAAGAGAGCGAGCATGTGTGAGTAACTTACTGTCCTGCGACAGCACTTGCCCTGTGCCAAGTTGAAAGCATGAGCTGCTCATATTTATAAACGCTGGTAACAAGCCGTATCAGCAGTATGCAAGCGCAGTGTGATCAACGCATCTTCAGGCTGCCTGCAATACAAACGTCGCACATCCCGAGTGAAACGAGTGAAACACGCGCAACGGGCATCCGAAAAGGATGCCAGCCGGACATCACACCTAAACCCAGGTCTGTTGACATGGGCCCATGGCCCTCATGGAAGGCCGAGGGCATGAAATCATGGAGGCTCCTCGGCTTCTGCTGCGATCGCCTCGACACCCTCGCCAAGACCTTGCACGCGAAAACCGAACATCAAGGGCTTCTCACCCTTCACTGCCACCTCACGGTCGGCGGGCTCCTCCTGGAGCAGTGGAGGACTGGAGGGGGAGCAGGGCCCGCTTTTCCACAGTTAGGTTTTCGGCTTTTGCGTTTCTGCCGTGCTAGTCTGTATGCTTGAGATGACCTTGCTGCGATAATCTCCAAAGCATCCAAAGCACAAAAAGCTTTTGACCCTCGATGCACCGTGCGGCAGGCAAAGCAAGCAAGACCGCTCAGAGACGGTTGTCGATGATTGAAGAAATCTGGGGAGGTTTCCACAATAAGGATTCGGGGTCGTGACCTTGGGGTTTCATGTTACTGCCGCCGGTCTTTTTGATGCATCTCGTGCACCATGCCTCAAGACCACAATGTCCACAACGCCTCAAACTATTCTAAAGCACTCGTCAGCTTTGTACGCCTTGCTTTTGCGTTGCCCTTTTTCGTGGGGTGATGGTGATGGGGCAAACCTCAGACCTTTGATCCCCTCCCCTCCTCGCCTCCCGCTACATAAAAAAACACATCTAAAAAACAACTATTCACTTCGATGATCTCACCCTACAGCTGCCCGATGTGTGGTTGACGGTGCCGGCCAAGGGGGGGAAAACGCGTGTCCTTCTTGACGCTCGTGACCCTCTTGCCTTTCGCGATCTTCTTGTCCAAAGAACCGGTGGTCAAGACGGTTAAGGCGGCGAAGAGGGTCAGGGGCCAAGGCCTTCTTGGCCCTCTTGACATTCTAGGCCTTCTCTACTCTCTTGACGCAGGGCCTTCTTGACCTGCTTGATTCTTTGACCTTCTTGACCTCCTGATCCTCTTGACACTCTTGGCCCTCTTCGACCGTCTTGCCGCTCTTGACAGGAGAATCGAACAGCCCTACGCCGAGGGTGGGGAAGTCACCGGGGAAAACGCCGGGCGAGGAGAATGGTGACTTAAAATCTAACAACCCCACACCGGATACACCGAGAACAAAGGCCATCTGTCCTAAAGTACCTATAGGCTGCTCAGGCCGCAAGGTGCATCCCTGTTTTGTTTGAGCATGCTGCAGGGCGTCGGCGGCAAAAAAGGGGTGCTTCGCGCCTACCGCTTTCAAACTCAATACTTTACCCTGGAAGTCCCAAACGCGCATCTCAAAGCCCTAGCCCCGCCCTAGACTTTTCCCACAGCCCCACATGGCTATGTCCGCGACCGTCTACGCATATTCAGCATGCACCCTGTCCTCGAACGGCTGGAACTCGAGGTGCCTTGGCCCGGGCGCCAGGCGCTCCACCATCTTCTCTGGGTGGTGGATGGCCTGATTCCCTCCCTCATGACATCATGACAGCTGTGGCGCTAAGCTGTTGGTTTGCAAACGCACTTGATGCAAAGGCATGTGGCAAACACCATCTGGACACTGGCCGTGAAACCGAAGCCGCAACCTTCCGACAACCATGGCCTTTGTGACTTTTGCTGGGAGGCACAGTATGGCAGAGATGTTCACCCTCAATTACGGAAGAATACTGCGCAGCAAGAACACTTCCGATACCCAAGGTCTCGACGGGTTGCAAGTCAAACGCCGGCTCCTGGATGAGTGGGAGGGCGATGCAGAAGTTAAGTGAGCGTCCGGTTTGGAAGCCGAACAGCTGTTGTGTGCATGGTGAAGCATGCGCCAAGTCGAGTGCTGCCGCACCGTGCAAATCCCCAGCACAGGCCCGAAGAGAAACATGATATGGGAGAGGAGGACCATTCGAAAAACTCAGCGCCGGGAATCTGCCGGCGGTTGACTATCCTCCACATCCACCTGAAAAAATCGTATGCCCTAGAAGTCAAGGGTATGGCGGGCGTCAAGGATCTGATTCAGATTCTTGGAGTTTCACCACAGGGACACGCAGACGCGCCAGGTATGCACATATCTTATAACCTTGGCCCCTTCACCCGTCCATGTCTTGCATCATCTCCACAGCTTCATCCCAAGGGTTGCCTGCCAGCTCACGGTCTGAATTCTGACTTCGACCTCGTATGGTAGGGCTTTAGGGTTTCAGGGTTTGGGCTCGTGGGTCTTTGTACCGGTTAACACTGCTACTTGTGGTTAAAGAAAATGGCCGACCGAAGCAGGGCGCCTTGAACTTCCAAGGCCGCCTGGATATGCCGCCGCACGCGGGCTATGAACCACCACCTGCCACGAGCGTATGTGGGAGTGCACGATGCTGAACGCGATGACTGGGGGGACCGGAGGTAGCAGGGGAAGTTGTCCTAGGTTCCTAGTTATGTTCCGAAGTGGCCAAGGTGTGTTGAAGGATTCTAGGCTGTGGGTCTAAGAACTCGGAGAATGGGGTTTAAAGTTTATAAGGTTTCAGGTAGTCGCTGAAGTTTGGCTTGGCCAGCATGCGCTCCAGAATCTGGATTCACATGATTAACGACGATTCGAGCGACGCCTTCCTGCCGGGTCCATTGGGTAGATTTCGAGGAGCTGCACGAAGCGGTACACACTCAAGGCCTCGGCGCACAGGGGCTGAGGGTGTCGAAGCTCGACTGTTGCCCCAAGATCTTGTCAAACAACTATCACGGGACGCCGCCCGACAAAGGTAATTGAAACAAGAGGACAGTGAGGGCTCAAAGAGTTCAGACGGCACGCAGACCATTCATGGCGGCGAAAGCGTGGCCTCCACAACAAGGCAACAAACTTGGTTGCCATCTTGTCTGTCCCCAATCGAAAACCCAATCACGCAAAAGGGGTAT
Source organism: Symbiodinium natans (assembly GCA_905221605.1). NCBI lineage: Eukaryota > Dinophyceae > Suessiales > Symbiodiniaceae > Symbiodinium > Symbiodinium natans. The sequence goes on from CAJNDS010000347.1 coordinate 211,915, forward strand.
ACAAACAACCAACACCACCGACCTCCATAGAGTCTCGTGCAGCTTTCGCACCTGTTCCGTTTACTGCTATCTGCGGCGCAAGTTGTTGAACCAACTTAACATCCACATCCCATGCCCGACTCGAAGCAGTATTGAATGGATGCCCGCATGAGTCTCAGAGTCACATGTTGAACGATCACTCAGAGCCCAATACAACCCAACTGAACGGAAGCCGTCCATCTGCTCATGTGGCCGTGCGGCTGCTTGTGCGAGCTCCTCCGGGTTCAGAACCTGGCACAGACAAGACAGGAACTAGGGAAGCCTGTAAAGCTTTTTGTTAGGGGCCTTTTGGCACTGAAGGGAAGATAGTAGAAAATAGCTGGGCCCTGAGAGTGACGAAAACGAACCCAAGCACGTACAAAAATCCTCTTCGCTGCAATAGAAGATTTCATTACCTCTGACATCCCTCGGCGATGTGGACGCCCATGTCTTCGCGATCAAAACATGTGCGATTGGACCAACGCGACAAGTGTGTGCACACAGTCCAACTTTGGGAAACGGTCCACCTATGTCGCGTCTGAGCATCTGCAAAAACCCTCTGGCCTGCAATGCTTTGACGAAATCCTCGGCTGCCAGAAGCCCGAATTGTTTCCCACCCCTGGCCCCCAGATAGCGATGAGCTAGTAAATCTAAGCATATGCAGAGTTCTAGTCTCCAGGCTTTACGAAAAAATGCGCCAAACCGGTCACAATGCTAAAGTGCAGAGCGTGAGATCACCAAGAACCAAGAACACTGCCCTGTCTTGTCCATAGGAAAGCTGAGTTGCCTCCCAGTAGATGCCTCGAGCATAGGGCGCTTCAACCATCTTTGAAACCGCTTCCGCGAACGCCAGGTCAGCAATTTGGGAAAGTCACCGTTCTGGGGATGAAACAGGAAAGAGCAAATTCGAGCTCATTAGGCCGGGCAACCAGTAGTTGGACGATCTCGTAGTCAAGTGTTCTTGCACGCATGGAACCCAAGATCCATCTTCTGGGCACCCCAAAAGCCCGTCGAGGCGAGTTTTCACGCAAAACCTGTGCAGATCCCGGCAAAAGCCCGGTAGCCTTCTTCCAGCTTCGGCTCCAGCTTGGGTCGCAGCGCAGCGAAGCTGTAGGAGCCTGCGGGTGGCCAGTCCTGGCCATCCATGGTGCGGGTTGCCGGCATGGGCTTTTTTTGATTCCAGCACGAGGCTTAGAATTATAGAAGCTCAGTAAGCCTTAAGTTTGCTACAGACCCCTTCGCACAGGCAGACACGCAGACACGCAGGCACACAGTCAAACAAAAGCACACCCCTAGCAAAGGACGCTGAAGTCTTGGGCCCCCGATTGCTGAACGCAATTGCAAGCGCTCACAGGATGGGCAGCTTGGGAGCACGTTGCAAGTACTCGAAAGTGCTCGAGGTCAACATGAGGTGTGCCAAAGCATGTCGTGCAAACACCACGCAGGGAGGTAGGTGAGACCTTCATACGATCCTCGCCTGTCGCCATCAACATCATCAACTAAATTCGAGGGCCACCTATTGCAAAAGCCTCCGAAGCGAAGGGCAGCATCACAGCAAGGTCTGCACTGCTGCACTGCTTTAACCGTTGAACCCTCCGACACACCCTCATGCGCCAAACAGCGAGCAAAGGCCTGGCACCCTGAAGACTTTCTGAAGTTGAGTCAAGCCGCTTGCGCTTTGGTCAGCTTCCACAGCAAGAGGTCTGGGGCTTCCCTGGCGTTCTGCAGCTCTTTCAGCGTATCGATCTGCGCCGGGCGGTTGAGGGCGTGGGGGTCCTTGGGGAGTTAAGTCTATAGGCTTATAAAAAGCAGCTCACCAGCATGAACTCCTAGACAATCAGTTGGAACTTGGAACTGTCATGAACACTTCCCAAAGTTGACCGTGCAACTTCCATGCCAAGCATAAGTCCGATCTGAAGTTCCTGTCTCATCGCCTTTTCCACAGGTGCCGTGCTCGCCCTTCTTTCTCTACAAAACAGTGCAGAAAGCGATGGATCCCGGATCCCAGAAGCCGCTGGAAGTGTGAAAAAGTCTGCCTTCAGCAAAGCTGGCAGAACATCCTGCCATTCCATGCCCTTGGGCAGCACGCGCTTCAGAGGGACACCTCGAGGCTTACGGCTCTTGATACAATCAAGGAGTCGCACCCAACAATGTTTGCGGCATCTTTGTTGGTTTACTGATTTTGCCAATGCTGGCTCCACCGGTCTGCAAGGTCTGAAACAGCCATTGGCAGTGTACTTACTCATGGGCCTTCTGCCCGACAGACTTGATGGATGCACGACGGGTGGCGGAGCTGCGCCACTGCCAGGAGACGGGCCGTTTCCCCACGCATCTCGTGGAAGCGCAAGCAAGAAGCATGAGAAAGGGCTTAAGTTTTCTCGTTCAGTAGGCAGTTGATAGGGTACTTCGGAGTTCTAGGGGACGGACGCCGTTCAAATTCTAGTGCGGCCAATCGAGTTGATAGTGACAGTGCCAGATCCTATCCCCTCCTGCCCTCAGCCTTCACAAGTCAGCCTTCACCACGCAACATCCACAATCTCGCCACAAAACAAGCGCACACCCTTCAGGCTAAGCTTGGAGCCCATCCCACGACTTGACACTCCCGAAGTTCCTCACAAGCCTGCCTTCTCTTGGAGCACGTCCAGGAAACGTCGGCCATCCTACTGCTGGGACTGCTGGGACTGCTGGGGGGCACCTTGAAGCCTCGAACTTTTCGCGGCGCCCCGGACCTGTCCCCCCCAACTATCCCCAAGAGGGACCTGCATTGGGAACCAAGCCCCGCTTGCGTGGGCACATCTTTGACCTCTTTTTACTTGAGAGGGCGCTTGGGGAGGCGTAGGGGTTCAAGAGATTCTACACGTGGCAAAGAGTTTCTCGGTTTTGGATGGCGTAGCTGAGTTGAAGTTGAACACAGTGGCGCCCCCATTCGCGTCAGGAAAAGAGCGCTGTGGATGACTGCGGTTGCTTTCCAAGGTACTCAGTTCAGAAAACTTATCGTCAAGTTGTCGTGCTTTCTTGGGCTTGTGCTTGGGCCTTCGAGGCAGAGACTTAAATCGTGCACCACAAGACCACGAGCTCGGCTTTTCTGCGTCGACGCGCCGCATCCACTACGTAGCCTCAGGGGTGAGAGGGGATGTACAAGCCCTCAAGCAGAAGTGGACACTCAGAAGTCCTTGTGCTGTATGCGCTCACAAGTCACAAGTCTCATAATCGTGAGATAGCTGTGGGGAAAGGCTGCGCTTCTGTTCCTTGCGTGCCAGTGCCTGTGATCTCTCGACTCCGCGAACGGGAGGTGGCTTGCAGAAAGTGTGCTGCCATGGTGTCCGTCCATGCGCCGGCTCCCATGCCGCCACTCCCCCAACCGATGTGGCCGCCTCGCTTTGTAACTGCGACGTAGAGCTTTGGGTTCCTGCGCAGGTCTTGGAAAGGCATGGTGGAGTAGCTTACGACAGGGTCATCCTCTGCGTGCACCAGGAGCGTCGGAATGAATATCTTGCCAAGGCGAGTGCGAGGGTCGATGGCTTCGTAGTACTCTTTTCCAGTTGCATAACCTTGCAGGGGACAAACTGCCGCCTCGTCAATCTCAGCCATACTTCGAGCATGGAGCAGTTTCTTCATGTCCAGAAGGTGTCGAAACTGTGAATTCCTCAGTTCGTTGAGCATAAGGAGCTTGACACCTGTCGCCATGCAGAAGCTGATGAACCTCTTGCGGATACCTGAGCTAAGACAGAGTGCAGCGCTCGGACGCATCTTCTGTAAAGCATGGTTTTTTGGGTCACTTCTTGGGCTCCTCGTGAGGAACACACAGAAGAGAGCCACGAGCCACCTGAATTTCCCTGTGTCTTGGGGACGGGGGATACACTGGTACTGTACAGAGTAAAGAGGGTGCAACACCAAGCCTTCAGCCCCAGGTGCTTGTGCTGAAGGACTTCATCACTGCAGGCACATCCACTGGGGCGGCAATAGTCACGGCAGAAGAGAACAGCCTCGGTGGACCCTTTCGTCAGGGTGTCCCAGCTTCAAAAACAGAAACTCTGCATCACAAGCAAGCTCTGCACTACCCATTTGGCGAAGCAGCGTCTCAGCACCCACCTCGCCCAAGTGGCGGAGGAGAATAATGCCACCTTCTCAACAGGCACTTGTGTCAAAGGCATCTACAACCCCCAAGTGCTTCAAGTGGCCCATGGAGAAGCCGATGGCCGAGAACTCTGCTCCGGGGCACACCTGCATACTGGAGAGCATCTTTTTGCATCCGGGCTCTGTGCGCTGGAGAGCATCTAAAACCCTAAACCCCTGAACCGCAGTCTCTCGTACCTCGCATCCTTCCCTACTGCTCCTTTCTGACTGACCTCTGGCTCTACTGTGCCGTCCTGTGCCTCATCTGCTCTTCCCAAACCCTTTCCGGTAGCACTGGACAAGAAGTTAGAACAAAAAAGGCTCTCAGATGCTGCCTTGGCCAGGTGCTTCTCTACTTCCGGCATGTCTCGCCAGCAGTCTGCGCAGGCAACCTTCACCGAACTGAGGCCGAGCACAGGGACGCTACGTGTGCTGCGTGAAAGTGTGCTTCGCTGACCGATCCGCGCCAACAACTGGAAGGATGCTGGAACCCGGAAGAAGGCCAGCTTTTGCCCCTGAAGCCCCAGCCTCCCCAAATTTCCATAAACCCTTCAAAGCAGAATTCTGCCCACGCCTTCGAGGTCTTCAGTTCCTGGCCTGCCAGGCCCCGGTAGTTCAGGGCGACAGCCTGGCAGGGCACAAGCCCAGGAAACACAAGTCAAGCAAAGCAGCTGCAAAGCAGCTGGGGTCAGATAGCTGCTTCACATGACGCAGTCACCCTTGCTTCCAGCAAATCCCACCGCCTGAAAGCCCTGGCTGCGGAAGTGCCTTCGCTCCAGGGCTTCTAGGGTCAAGCAGTCCAGGATGGTTGCAGCCGCCAGAAGCTTCAAAGAGACATTAAAACTTCAAACACGCTCCTCTCAAAGGCCGCTTTGTTATTTAGACTTTTGTTTGCGGCATGTGGGTTTTTGGTTCCCTTCTGTGGTCCTGTTCTTCCCTTGCCCCCTTCCTGCCGTCTAGCTGTAGCCAAAACAACAACAGAAAGAAACAGCCCCCAGCGAATCTCGCGTGCCTAGAAAGCACTAGAAGCAGGTCGGGGAGCCGCATAGCGCTCTGGATGAAGCTGGTTCGGCTATCGTTGTTGAGGCCGGGCAGGAGAACAACGACCTGGGAATAGCAAATTTCTTTTGAGTGTCACTGTCTGCGAAAGTTTAGGCCCTGCGGCCGCAGGCATCTCTTGGCCTAGGCCTAGGGCTATAACTTGACAGGAGTTGAAGGGTTCGGATTTGCAACTAGCACCCGAGCTGCTCAGAGGAGAACGGCTTGACAAGACAAACCAGGGTTGGGCTCGGGGGGGGCTTGATGAAGGAATGCCTAGCGCTTTGATTTTGTGGCTGGCGCCTTGGAGCTTGACATTGCTTTTATGGTTTCAGGGTTCATCGGTTCATCAGGACTCCGTAATGTACGGACGACGATGGCCAAGTTGCTCGGCCTTTGTCGTCTAGTGGAGGTTCGTACCAGTGCAGTGACATGGTGCCTGATTCCGGGGATCCGAACGCAGCCAAACGGGTACTCACCGGCGGTATCATCAGATCCCATCACTGTTAGACTCATGCAGATATCTTCTGGTATTTCCCGTGGATTAGCTGAAGTTGGCTTCGGCTTGACAGCAAAGTTCCAGCGATTCGCAACGCCCACCTCCATCCGACAAGTCCATCACTTCCATACGCCCGCGCGCGTGCATGGAAGGCATCACCTCTGTGCACGAAGTTATGGTGGTTGCTAGGGTGCCTCAAAGCCGACGACGAGCTATAGAGAACTGACCGCATAAGGACTATAGATTTAGATGATTACAAGATAGAATAACCTAGCATAATGTAGCCTGCCACGCCGGCAATATCGCATAAAAAGTATATCAAATTGAAGATGTAGTACAAAGCCATATAACAACATGAAATGACACGATGTGATACGATGTGATATACACACGAACACAGGTAGCAACATAACATACTCACATTGTGTATATATACATATTATAAGTACGCATGTTTCCATGTGATAGTCAGTGTCGCCCGGGACCAGCCCACTCAACGCACGTCATATGTCTTGGCCGGATCTTTAGCTCTGGATCGCCGTCTGTGTGAGCTGATGTTCGCTCGTCCTGTTCTCTCAAGCGTGTGTCCTAAATAGCTCGGTCTTCTAGACCGCGGTCTCTATGAGCACATGTTTGTGGACCGGTTTCTCTCTTACATGTTGAGCGCTCCATTCCAAATGACCCGCCCCCCCTCATTTTTGGACCCCTGGCCCGAAATCCTCCTCATACAATCATTTTTGCGGCACGATCGGACGCAATGTGGTGGGGTGTACTAGTAGCATGACATGACATACTAAGGTACACAACGAAGGCCAAGCCCCCGAAGCATTTTGCGAAAGGAGGGGCAGCCCAGAAGCTGCTGTAGACCGTTGAGAAGTAACCACTGAACTCGAGGACGGGGTGCGGCCTCGTGTTCGGCTTTGGGGCTGACGGGCTTTTTTCGGCTTCATGGTCAAAGTGTCTGCAGAGTCTGCTGCTTCCACTTGGCACTTCTGAGCAAAGTTGGGCCACTAAGGTGCACCTTCTGGCTCCAAGTATTCTTTCTGCCCTTTGCAACGGCTTAGAAACCGTGCTTTCAAAGCGAACTAGAGCTTCTCACGATTTGGTCCTGAGACCCTTTTCTGAACTTTTTGAGCCCAACCCATTTGAGGCTCCCCGTGGGCCGACTTAAACGAGGCGAGAGTTTAGCGGTTTGAGATGCTTTGATCGCAGAATTTTGGTTTCGTTGTCGCCAGTGGGGAGTTTAGATGGCACAAGCGCGCGAATCAATACTCCCTGCAGACCCTTAGCCCCAAGCCTCTTGCGTGATGGTGCACGCCGAGTCTTCAGTTTGGGGACCTAAATCTACATGGAATTTGATGTGGGAACCTGTAGAGTTCAGCTGAGTCCAAAGAGCCAGTAGTCACTCAAAAGCAGCTTCACCTCTTGCAAAAGCCGCTGGTCCTTCCCGGGGTGAATTAGCTTGTTGCGTTGAGTATTGCCAGGAGTTATACAAGACCGTTGAGGGCCAGGGCTGACAGGCGGCTTCCTGGAGACTCCTACAGCATCAACAAATGACGAAGATCTACGAAGCCAATATCAAGCCGTGTTGCAAAGGCAGCATGAATTTAACTGAAGCCCAAGCGGCATCACACCCTCGTCATGCCCATGCGCTTTGCAATCTTGCGACGTCGGCACAGCCCACGTGACACAGATCAACCCTTCATATACTACACAAGCTCTTTTGTCTGAGGTCCTCGGGGTGCCGTTCATCCACAGGCGAATGGAAGAGCACGGCCGGACGAAGTTCCTCTCCTTCGAAATGGACTGTAGCAGTAATCGGAAGCCTCCCGATGACCCTTCTTGGAAGTTCCATGGAGTGTGGGGCCAACGGGGCCAACGGGGCTCGGTGGTCTCTACACTCAGGCCAAGGTGCGCAGGTACCGTCGCATGAGCAGCACCGCCAGCGCGGTAGCCGAGGATGCCCCTATCGCAACGCCCTTGGCGACGTCTCGGGAAGCCATGGCTGAGATATGATATGCTGAGATGCTGACAGGCTTTTGGGTGGGTACAGGTCTGGGTCTGGCCTTGGATGAAAAACCTTGTCGTGTTCGCTGTTTCCTTTTGGTGTTCCAGGCTTGCTATCTTCAAGCTTACCATATCCATCTCTTGAGCAGACTGGCCCGGACATCGCCACGTCGTCAGCCAAGCCGGATCGCAGCACGCATCAGCACCCCATTGCGTTGCTGATGTCAAGCTGCGCTTTGTGTGCTTCTTGTGGGTATCTTGTGGTGTAGAAAGGCCGGTCCTCCTCAGCACTCTGCATCTCCTTCCGGCTGCACGACCTGAGGATCCGGGGCTCTCGAGGGTCTTCACACTGCTGCGCCCGAACAGCAGGAGATGGTTGTTCTTGAAGACGTTCCGACACGGATGGCAAACGAGGCTGGACACCATGAAGCTCATTGCAAAGCGCGCAGCTTCAGCACAGGCTCCATATCTTCCCAGAAAAGACCTGGCTCAGGGCTGTCAGGAGGCCGACAGAAAAGGGCTACGTTACAAGAATCAGAACCCTCACAATTGCAGCTCTCTCACCACTCAAGCTGCAACAGCCACCTCGTTCCGAAGTCTGGCACTCCAGTTTCGGGCGGAGCTCAGCGATTCGCCACCTTAGAATCTGGGCGAAGATACGGGTTGCGACGACTTCTTGTTCCGCGAAAGAAGGGCAGTGACTTGAAGGGGCCGCACATCTGCTGGAAACATCTTGTGAGTGTGCGCAAGGCGAGCCCGATGCAAAAGCCTAGACGGTGGGCTCCTGGAGCCGTTTTAGTGTTTATCGGGATGTGCAGGAGGCCTCGGGAATCGGGAGCTTAGGGTTCTGGGCAACCAGAGGAAGCACTCAGCAGAGTCTCCCCTACACTCAATCGTAAGCCCGCTCGAGGCCACTTGCCGTACAAGGTGCTGTATGCTTTCGTGTATACATAAATGGAAATATAAAAAATGAAAAAATAAACAAATAAATATATATATATATATATAGCTACCCACAGACCTACTCGTAAGCCCGGGGTTGTATTCTTCGCCGTAACCCGAAACCCACAACCTCAGATGTGTTCACATTTGTTTATATTTACACTTATATATATATATAGATGCATATATACATATATATTTTTCCTATATATATATATACACATACATATACATATATATATATATACACACTTAGATATTTATATATGCATCCAAATATACATGTATATATACATATCTACATACTATAGATATGTGTATGTATATATATATATATATATGTATGAGCCCGCCGCCTTTAGGGTCTATTTAGCTTTGGGTTTTTCTTATTGCTTTAAAAGAGCGAATATAAACATCGTAATACAAAAATACATATTTACACCTACATATGGCACGCAAATCTCATGCCCAGCGGTTCTAGGCCTAGCCGCACGCCATTACGAACTGCGAATTTCTGGTTATTCTTATTTTCATTTGTTTCTCTTTGCTGTCTGTGTATGCGTGTTCTTTTTTCAGCCTGCGTGAAAAAGTCGCTGTTTGGCTGCGGCAGAAGGGAAAGAGAAGTGAGAGAGGAGAGACAACAAGGAGGCCATTTTAATTTTCTGGAAGGGTATTGAAAAGAAAAGACAAGAAACAAGGAGACGGATGGCACTCTTCTTTATCTATCATCTCTCCCTTCCTTGCCTCTCCCGTTTCCCTCTATAATTCAAAAGACAAGACTTTTTTTGGTCTTCGCAGATCTCTCTCCTCTTCAGGAAGCCCCCTTGCCCGTATTTTGCTTGCTTTCTGAAACGACAAGGAAAACAACACATAGAAAGAGAGGAAAGGGAATGAAACAATAGGCAGTGGAGCTCTTCAGTGTCTTTCCCTATCTCTTTTCTTCTTTTTCTTTTTCATTCAATAAGGAAAAGAAGCTTCCTTTTGTGTGTTTTTGAAATTCAAAGAGAACAGGAGACGGGAAGGGAGAGAGAAAGGAGAGAGGAGAGATCAAAAGGAATGCAATATTAATGGGAAGAGCAATGAAAAGAATGGAAAAGAAATGAAGACAGGAGAGGGAGGTGCAAAATCAGGCTAAGAGAAGATGGTGCTCGTTTTCATCTTTCTTCTCTTGTTCTTTTCCCTGTCAAATAGAAAACAAAAGGAAGAACAATGAACATGCAAAGGAACCCGTTTTCTTTTTCCATTTGGGAACAAGGAAAGAACAGAGGCGATAGGGCGAGAGGAGGGATTTGCTGAAGCATGGGGAGGGTCTACGGACAAGGAGCCAACCCCGCTCAGTTTCCCCATCCATTGAAACAGGAAAAGAAAGGAACAGGGCCTCCATTCCCCTCTTGTTCTTCCTTTCTTGTGTTTTTGTCATATCAAGGGGAACAGGAGAAGAGAAGGGAGAGAGAAGAAGAGAGGAGAGACAACAAGGATTGCATTTGTACTGGGAAGAGCAAAGAAAAGAATAGAAGAGAGATGAATAAAGGAGAGGGAGAGACAAAATAAGGCGCAGAGAAGATGGCACTCTTCTTTATCTATCCTCTCCCCCTTATCTCTCCCTGCCCTCTTTCTTTTCGAAATAAGAAAACAAAAAGGAAGAACTATGAGAAGGAGAAGGGGACGGAAAGGAACGGAAAGGATAGGCCGATAGGAGGGGTATGATGAAGTATGGCAAGGTCCACGCGCCAGGAGTCACCCTCTGCTTACCCTTCCACTGCCTTATCATACAAGTTCCTTTCTTGCGCTGTATCAGTTGAAAGGAAACAGAAGGAGAAAAGGGAAAGGGAAGTGAGAGAGGAGAGATGACTTGGACGGCATTTTTCTGGAAGCGCAACTGTACCGGAATGTGGCCACAACAAGCAGGCCAGGGAGGCTCAGGCGGGGCAACTGTAGCGGAATGTGGCCACAACAAGCAGGCCAGGGAGGCTCAGGCGGGGCAAGTCTCTCCCTAATTAGAAAAAAACCAATCTTGCTCTTCGCAGATAGATAAGTGCCCTTCTTCCACTTCAGGAAATCGCCTTTCCCAAATTTTGCTTTTTGAAGCGAATAAGAAAAACAACAGATAAGAAGAGAGGACAGGGAATGACTAGGTAAAGAGAGGGGCTCTTCAATTGTGCGTTACTTTTCCTTCTTGGGGGATGTCCTTTTTTTCTCCCTTGAAGATGCAGAAAACTATCAAAAGGAACACCCGTTCCATCGCCCATTTACTCTTCAATTCCCTTCCTTATCTCCTATGCTTTTTTCTTTAGTCATTGCAACAGGAGAAGACAGGAAAAGGGCCTCCATTCCCCTCTTGTTCTTCCTTTCTTGTGTTTTTGTCATATAAAGGGGAACAGGAGAAAGAAAAGGAGAGAGGAGCGATGAAAGGAACACACTTTTAATGGGAAGAGCCAAGAAAAGAATGGAAGAGAGATGAATAAAGGAGAGGGAGAGACAAAACAAGTTGCAAAGAAGATGGCGCTCTTCTTAATCCATCCCATCTCCCTTATCTCTCCCTTCCCTTTTTCTTTTCGAAATAAGAAAAACTAAGCAGGAAGAATTATGAAAAGGAGAAGGGTAAGGAAAAGAGCAGAAGAGATAGGCCGAAAAGAGTGATATGATGAAGTATGGCAAGGTCCACACGCAAGGAGTCACCCTCTGCTTACCCTCCCACTGCCCTTATCATACAAGTTCCTTTCTTGTGGTTTATCAGCTAAACGGAAACAGAAGGAGAGAAAGGAAAGAGAAGTGAGAGAGGAGAGACAACAAGGAGGTCATTTTAATTTTCTGGAAGGGTATTGAAAAGAAGAGAAAAGACAAGAAACAAGGAGACGGATGGCACTGATCTTTATCTATCATCTCTCCCTTGCTTGTCTTTCCCTTTTCCCTCTATAATGAAAAAAAAGGCGCCCTCTCTCGTCTTCAGGAACCCGTTCACTTTTTCCGTTTGGGAACAAGGAAAAGAACAGAGGCGATAGGGCGAGAGGAAGAATTTGCTGAAGCATGGGGAGGGTCTACGGGCAAGGAGCCAACCCCGCTCACTTGCCCCATCCATTGTGAAAAGAACAGGGCCTCCATTCCCCTCTTGTTCTTCCTTTCTTGCGTTTTTGTCATTTCAGGGGGAACAGGAGAAGAGAAGGGAAAGAGAAGGAGCGAGGAGAGATAAAAAGAACACAATTTTAATGGGAAGAGCCAAGAAAAGAATAGAAGAGAGATGAATAAAGGAGAGGGAGATACAAAACAAGGCGCAAAGAAGATGGCACTCTTCTTTATCTATCCTCTCTCCCTTATCTCTGCAAGGAATAGAACAGACAGGAAGCAAGGAGACGGAGTGACAAAACTTGTCGCAAAGCTTTATATATCTCCCTTGTCTCTCCCTAATTAGAAAAAACCAATCTTGCTATTCACAGATAGATAGGCGCCCTTCTTCCTCTTCAGGAAACCGCCTTTCCTTTATTTGGCTTTTTGAAGCGAATAAGAAAACAACAGATAAGAAGAGAGGACAGGGAATGACTAGGTAAAGAGAGGAGCTCTTCAATTTTCCTCCCTATCTCTTATGTTACTTTTCCTCCTTTCCTTTCTTGTGTTTTTGTCATATAAAGGGGAACAGGAGAAGAGAAGGGGAAGAGAAGGAGAGAGGAGCGATGAAAGGAAGACAATTTTAAGGGGGAGAGCCAAGGAAAGAATGGAAGAGAGATGAATAAAGGAGAGGGAGAGACAAAACAAGGCGCAAAGAAGATGGCACTCTTCTTTACCCATCCTCTCTCCCTTATCTCTGCAAGGAATAGAACAGACAGGAAGCAAGGAGACGGAGTGACAAAACTTGCCGCAAAGCTTTATAATCTCCCTTGTCTCTCCCTAATTAGAAAAAACCAATCTTGCTATTCACAGATAGATAGGTGCCCTTCTTCCTCTTCAGGAAATCGCCTTTCCCTTACTTGGCTTTTTGAAGCGAATAAGAAAAACAACAGATAAGAAGAGAGGACAGGGAATGACTAGGTAAAGAGAGTAGCTCTTCAATTTTCCTCCCTATCTCTTATGTTACTTTTCCTTCTGGGGGGATGTCCTTTTTTCTCCCTTGAAGATGCAGGAAACTATCAAAAAGAACACCCGTTCCATCGCCCATTTACTCTTCAATTCCCTTCCTTATCTCCTATGCTCTTTTCCTTATTCATTGCAACAGGAGAAGACAGGAAAAGGGCCTCCATTCCCCTCTTGTTCTTCCTTTCTTGTGTTTTTGTCATATAAAGGGGAACAGGAGAAGAGAAGGGGAAGAGAAGGAGAGAGGAGCGATGAAAGGAACACAATTTTAAGGGGAAGAGCCAAGAAAAGAATGGAAGAGAGATGAATAAAGGAGAGGGAGAGACAAAACAAGTTGCAAAGAAGATGGCGCTCTTCTTAATCCATCCCCTCTCCCTTATCTCTCCCTTCCCTTTTTCTTTTCGAAATAAGAAAAACTAAGCAGGAAAAGGAGAAGGCTTTCTTGTGGTTTACAGCTAAACGGAAGCAGAAGGAGAGAAGGGAAAGAGAAGTGAGAGAGGAGAGACAACAAGGAGGTCATTTTAATTTTCTGGAAGGGTATTGAAAAGAAGAGAAAAGACAAGAAACAAGGAGACGGATGGCACTCTTCTTTATCTATCATCTCTCCCTTGCTTGTCTTGCCCTTTTGCCTCTATAATGAAAAAAAGGCGCCCTCTCTCGTCTTCAGGAACCCGTTCACTTTTTCCGTTTGGGAACAAGGAAAAGAACAGAGGCGATAGGGCGAGAGGAAGAATTTGCTGAAGCATGGGGAGGGTCTACGGGCAAGGAGCCAACCCCGCTCACTTGCCCCATCCATTGTGAAAAGAACAGGGCCTCCATTCCCCTCTTGTTCTTCCTTTCTTGCGTTTTTGTCATTTAAGGGGGAACAGGAGAAGAGAAGGGAAAGAGAAGGAGCGAGGAGAGATAAAAAGAACACAATTTTAATGGGAAGAGCCAAGAAAAGAATAGAAGATAGATGAATAAAGGAGAGGGAGAGACAAAACAAGGCGCAAAGAAGATGGCACTCTTCTTTATCTATCCTCTCTCCCTTATCTCTGCAAGGAATAGAACAGACAGGAAGCAAGGAGACGGAGTGACAAAACTTGTCGCAAAGCTTTATATATCTCCCTTGTCTCTCCCTAATTAGAAAAAACCAATCTTGCTATTCACAGATAGATAGGTGCCCTTCTTCCTCTTCAGGGAATCGCTTTCCCTTATTTTGCTTTTTGAAGCGAATAAGAAAAACAACAGATAAGAAGAGAGGACAGGGAATGACTAGGTAAAGAGAGGAGCTCTTCAATTTTCCTCCCTATCTCTTATGTTACTTTTCCTTCTGGGGGGATGTCCTTTTTTCTCCCTTGAAGATGCAGAAAACTATCAAAAAGAACACCCGTTCCATCGCCCATTTACTCTTCAATTCCCTTCCTTATCTCCTATGCTCTTTTCCTTATTCATTGCAACAGGAGAAGACAGGAAAAGGGCCTCCATTCCCCTCTTGTTCTTCCTTTCTTGTGTTTTTGTCATATAAAGGGGAACAGGAGAAGAGAAGGGGAAGAGAAGGAGAGAGGAGCGATGAAAGGAAGACAATTTTAAGGGGAAGAGCCAAGAAAAGAATGGAAGAGAGATGAATAAAGGAGAGGGAGAGACAAAACAAGGAGCAAAGAAGATGGCGCTCTTCTTTATCTATCCTCTTTCCCTTATCTCTGCAAGGAATAGAACAGACAGGAAGCAAGGAGACGGAGTGACAAAACTTGTCGCAAAGCTTTATATATCTCCCTTGTCTCTCCCTAATTTTAAAAAGCCAATCTTGCTATTCACAGATAGGTGCCCTTCTTCCTCTTCAGGAAATCGCCTTTCCCTTACTTTGCGTTTTGAAGCGACTAAGAAAAACAACAGATAAGAAGAGAGGACAGGGAATGACTAAATAAAGAGAGGAGCTCTTCAATGTCCCTCCCTTTTTCTTATGTTACTTTTCCTTCTTGGGGGGTCCTTTTTCCTCCCTTGAAGATGCAGAAAACGATCAAAAAGGACACCCGTTCCATCGCCCATATATAGGGAGACAGAGAAATCATGAGCATCAGCTGGGTTTGCTGCACCACTCAAAACTTCTCAAGTGACCTAGGCGCACTCTGCGCCTATCAGAGTACATTACAAGTACATAGGCGCACTCTGCGCCTATCAGAGTACATTACAAGTACAAGTGCAAGTACAAGCCTTCGTTTTTGATGTAGAGGGCACGAAAGGTGGAGGAGGGCTGGGGGGGGTGGGGTAAAAGAATTATATAAAACCACTTATAAGGTTTATACAGTTTATGAAGTGGGCTCTTTTTTTCTCCTTTGGCTAATTTTGGGCAACATTTGCCCTTTGGGCCCAATTCGGCCTCAAAAAAACGGCCCCAAAGGGCCCAACAATGGGAAACGTGCGGCTGGATTTGGCCAAATTTTGCAGGACAGTCTGCGGGCAAAATTTGGCCAAATCGGGCTGCTCCTCGTAGGCGATGAGAAAGGTGCGGCTCGATTTGGCCAAATTTTGCCGGGCAACTTTCGGGCAAAATTTGGCCAAATCAGGCTCTTCGTACGCGATGAGAAAGGCGCGGCTCGATTTGGCCAAATTTTGCCGGGCAGCTTTCGGGCAAAATTTGGCCAAAGCTCGATTTGGCCAAATTTTGCCGAGCAGCTTTCGGGCAAAATTTGGCCAAATCGGGCTGCTCTTCGTAGGCGATGAGAAATGCGCGGCTCGATTTGGCCAAATTTTGCCGAGCAGCTTTCGGGCAAAATTTGGCCAAATCGGGCTGCTCTTCGTAGGCGATGAGAAAGGCGCGGCTCGATTTGGCCAAATTTTGCCGGGCAGCCTTCGGGCAAAATTTGGCCAAATCGGGCAGCTCTTCGTATGCGATGAGAAATGCGCGGCTCGATTTGGCCAAGTTTTGCCCGGAGCTTCCCCCCCTCCCAAGAATTTAATAATGATTAATTTAAGTACGACGGGGAGGTTTCGGATTGAAATTATTTAAATTATTTAATTCTTAGGGGGCGGGGAGGGTGGTTCCCCCCTCTTTTCGGATTTAAACTATTTAAACTATATAAGTTATTTACATTATTTGAACTATTTAAATTGTTTAAATTATGTAATTTTTTTAATCAAAGCTTTTTATAACTCCCTTGTCTCTCCCTAATTAGAAAAAGCCAATCTTGCTATTCACAGATAGGTGCCCTTCTTCCTCTTCAGGAAATCGCCTTTCCCTTATTTTGCGTTTTGAAGCGACTAAGAAAAACAACAGATACGAAGAGAGGACAGGGAATGACTAAGTAAAGAGAGGAGCTCTTCAATGTCCCTCCCTTTTTCTTATGTTACTTTTCCTTCTTGGGGGGTCCTTTTTCTCCATTCAAGATGCAGAAAACGATCAAAAAGGACACCCGTTCCATCGCCCATATATAGGGAGACAGAGAAATCATGAGCATCAGCTGGGTTTGCTGCACCACTCAAAACTTCTCAAGTGACCTAGGCGCACTCTGCGCCTATCAGAGTACATTACAAGTACATAGGCGCACTCTGCGCCTATCAGAGTACATTACAAGTACAAGTGCAAGTACAAGCCTTCGTTTTTGATGTAGAGGGCACGAAAGGTGGAGGAGGGCTGGGGGGGTGGGGTAAAAGAATTATATAAAACCACTTATAAGGTTTATACAGTTTATGAAGTGGGCTCTTTTTTTCTCCTTTGGCTAATTTTGGGCAACATTTGCCCTTTGGGCCCAATTCGGCCTCAAAAAAACGGCCCCAAAGGGCCCAACAATGGGAAACGTGCGGCTGGATTTGGCCAAATTTTGCCGGACAGTCTGCGGGCAAAATTTGGCCAAATCGAGCTGCTCGTCGTACGCGATGAGAAATGCGCGGCTCGATTTGGCCAAATTTTGCCGGGCAGCCTCCGGGCAAAATTTGGCCAAATCGGGCTGCTCTTCGTAGGCGATGAGAAAGGTGCGGCTCGATTTGGCCAAATTTTGCCGGGCAACTTTCGGGCAAAATTTGGCCAAATCAGGCTCTTCGTACGCGATGAGAAAGGCGCGGCTCGATTTGGCCAAATTTTGCCGGGCAGCTTTCGGGCAAAATTTGGCCAAATCGGGCTGCGCTTCGTAGGCGATGAGAAATGCGCGGCTCGATTTGGCCAAATTTTGCCGAGCAGCTTTCGGGCAAAATTTGGCCAAATCGGGCTGCTCTTCGTAGGCGATGAGAAATGCGCGGCTCGATTTGGCCAAATTTTGCCGGGCAACTTTCGGGCAAAATTTGGCCAAATCAGGCTCTTCGTACGCGATGAGAAAGGCGCGGCTCGATTTGGCCAGATTTTGCCGGGCAGCTGTCGGGCAAAATTTGGCCAAATCGGGCTGCGCTTCGTAGGCGATGAGAAAGGCGCGGCTCGATTTGGCCAAATTTTGCCGAGCAGCTTTCGGGCAAAATTTGGCCAAATCGGGCTGCTCTTCGTATGCGATGAGAAAGGCGCGGCTCGATTTGGCCAAGTTTTGCCCGGAGCTTCCCCCCCTCTCAAGAATTTAATAATGATTAATTTAAGTACGACGGGGAGGTTTCGGATTGAAATTATTTAAATTATTTAATTCTTAGGGGGCGGGGAGGGTGGTTCCCCCCCCCTTCTCGGATTTAAATTATTTAAACTATATAAGTTATTTACATTATTTGAACTATTTAAATTGTTTTAATTATGTAAATTATTTAATCAAAGCTTTACATATCTCCCTTGCCTCTCCCTAATTAGAAATACCAATCTTGCTATTCACAGATAGGTGCCCTTCTCATGCCTTTTTGTGTTAGCACGGCTTTACTGACACATATTCCGCGAAAAATGTGTCATGCTTTTTGTGTTAGCAGAACTCTGGTGACACATATTCCGCGGAAAATGTGTCATGCTTTTTTGTGTTAGCACGGCTCTACTGTCACATATTCCGCGGAAAATGTGTCATGTTTTTTTGTGTTAGCACAGCTCTACTGACACATATTCCGCGGAAAAAATGTCATGTTTATGGTGCTTAGAGAACTCTGGTGACACATATTCCGCGAAAAATGTGTCATGCTTTTTTGTGGTAGCACGGCTCTACTGACACATATTCAGCGGAAAAATTGTCATGTTTTTGGTGAAATTTACGAACACTTACCCCCCGATAAGCAAGACTTGGAACCACTCCGCGTTCTCAGCCTTTAAGAGTTTAAGGGGGTTTCAAATTCAGGGATACTTGTATTTGCTCCTTGAAACTTACGAACACTTACCCCCCCGATAAGCAAGACTTGGAACCTGCAGACAACAACAAACAGGTCTGTCGCAAAACTTCGACCATTGATACATACTCCCTGTAGCGGGGTATGTCGCGCATGTGGGCCGCGGCCCCGTTACAAGCAATTAATATTGGCACGCGGCCAATTTTTTTCTTTCTCAACTATCTCAAAGGGCGCACTGTCTAGATCGCAAGCATAATTTCATTGTGTCTTGACGCATCATAGTGTACCAAAGTCTCTGCATCATAAGCATTGTTTTCTTTGAGCTTTAGTACAGTTTTTGTACTAAGGTCTTTAAGCCGTAAGCACTCTTAACGGGAAAGGGCGAGGAGGATAGCTTGTGATAACTATGACAATTTATCATAATTATGATACCTTATCATCAGTATGATAACTTATGATAACTTATCATAATTATGATAACTGATCATAGTTATGAAAAGTTGCTTATCATATTTATCATACTCTGAGATAAAGAACTTAAAGTTATCATAATTATGATAGTTTAGATCGGGAAGTTAAAGTTATCATAATTATGATAACTTATGATGGGGAAGTTGAAGTCATCATAATTATGATAACTTCAGGTTGGTAGTTTGGAGTGGAGGGGTAGGAGGGGTTAGGTGCGAGCGGTGTGGGTGTAGTAAATTGTGGCAAGGGGGCTTGTTGGGGGTGATGGGGTAGGGGAGCAGGTTGCAAGTGCGACGCGGTGCGTGGGGTGGCGCTCTGCGAAGTGAGGTGGTAAATTAGGGGGAGGGAGTGGGGGGTTGGGGGGGGGGGGGGGGAGGGGTAGGGGAGCCCCCCACCCCTCCCCCTCCAGCCCCTCCAACCCCTCCAGCTCCAGCGCCCCTGCAGCAGCCCCTCCAGCCAGCCCCTCCAGCCAGCCCCTCCAGCCAGCCCCCTCCACAGCCCCTGCAGCCCTTTCCAGCCCATCCCTTCTCCAGCTCCTCCAGCCCCTCCAGCCTCTCCAGCCCCTCCAGCCCCTCCAGCCCTACCTAAATAATTTAGTTTATGGCTTGGCTGAGTCAATTAAATTAATTTAAACGATTTAAACGATTTAATTGGGTCCAATTAAATCGTTTAAATCCGACGCCTCAATTAAACAATTTAATTAGACCGTAGGATTTAAACGATTTAACTGGGTCCAATTAAATCGTTTAAATCCGACGCCCCAATTAAATAATTTAATTCGACCGTAGGATTTAAACGATTTAATTGGGCCCAATTAAATCGTTTAAATCGTTTAAATCGTTTAAATTAATTTAATTGTGGTGGGAGGTGAGTACAGACAGGCACAGAGCCAATTAAATTATTTAAATCCGACGCCTCAATTAAATAATTTAATTAGACCGTAGGATTTAAATGATTTAATTGGTTTATGGCTTGGCTGAGTCCCCCCACAATTAAATTAATTTAAACGATTTAAACGATTTAAACGATTTAATTGGTCCAATTAAATCGTTTAAATCCGACGCCTCAATTAAATAATTTAAATAGACCGTAGGATTTAAACGATTTAATTGGGTCCAATTAAATCGTTTAAATCCGACGCCTCAATTAAATAATTTAATTCGACCGTAGGATTTAAACGATTTAATTGGGCCCAATTAAATCGTTTAAATCGTTTAAATCGTTTAAATCGTTTAAATCGTTTAATTTTAATTGTGGTGGGAGGTGAGTACAGACAGGCACAGAGCCAATTAAATTATTTAAATCCGACGCCTCAATTAAATAATTTAATTAGACCGTAGGATTTAAATGATTTAATTGGTTTATGGCTTGGCTGAGTCCCCCCACAATTAAATTAATTTAAACGATTTAAACGATTTAAACGATTTAAACGATTTAATTGGGTCCAATTAAATCGTTTAAATCCGACGCCTCAATTAAATAATTTAATTCGACCGTAGGATTTAAACGATTTAATTGGGTCCAATTAAATCGTTTAAATCCGACGCCTCAATTAAATAATTTAATTGGACCGTAGGATTTAAACGATTTAATTGGGCCCAATTAAACCGTTTAAATCGTTTAAATCGTTTAAATTAATTTAATTGTGGTGGGAGGTGAGTACAGACAGGCACAGAGCCAATTAAATTATTTAAATCCGACGCCTCAATTAAATAATTTTATTAGACCGTAGGATTTAAATGATTTAATTGGTTTATGGCTTGGCTGAGTCCCCCCACAATTAAATTAATTTAAACGATTTAAACGATTTAAACGATTTAAACGATTTAATTGGGTCCAATTAAATCGTTTAAATCCGACGCCTCAATTAAATAATTTAATTCGACCGTAGGATTTAAACGATTTAATTGGGTCCAATTAAATCGTTTAAATCCGACGCCTCAATTAAATAATTTAATTGGACCGTAGGATTTAAACGATTTAATTGGGCCCAATTAAATCGTTTAAATCGTTTAAATCGTTTAAATCGTTTAAATCGTTTAAATTAATTTAATTGTGGTGGGAGGTGAGTACAGACAGGCACAGAGCCAATTAAGTTATTTAAATCCGACGCCTCAATTAAACAATTTAATTAGACCGTAGGATTTAAATGATTTAATTGGTTTATGGCTTGGCTGAGTCCCCCCACAATTAGATTAATTTAAACGATTTAAACGATTTAAACGATTTAAACGATTTAATTGGGTCCAATTAAATCGTTTAAATCCGACGCCTCAATTAAATAATTTAATTCGACCGTAGGATTTAAACGATTTAATTGGGTCCAATTAAATCGTTTAAATCCGACGCCTCAATTAAATAATTTAATTGGACCGTAGGATTTAAACGATTTAGTTGGGCCCAATTAAATCGTTTAAATCGTTTAAATCGTTTAAATCGTTTAAATCGTAAATCGTTTAAATTAATTTAATTGTGGTGGGAGGTGAATACAGACAGGCACAGAGCCAATTAAATTATTTAAATCCGACGCCTCAATTAAATAATTTAATTAGACCGTAGGATTTAAATGATTTAATTGGTTTATGGCTTGGCTGAGTCCCCCCACAATTAAATTAATTTAAACGATTTAAACGATTTAAACGATTTAAACGATTTAATTGGGTCCAATTAAATCGTTTAAATCCGACGCCTCAATTAAATAATTTAATTCGACCGTAGGATTTAAACGATTTAATTGGGTCCAATTAAATCGTTTAAATCCGACGCCTCAATTAAATAATTTAATTGGACCGTAGGATTTAAACGATTTAATTGGGCCCAATTAAATCGTTTAAATCGTTTAAATCGCTTAAATTAATTTAATTGTGGTGGGAGGTGAGTATAGACAAGCACAGAGCCAATTAAATTATTTAAATCCGACGCCTTACTTATTCAAAAAAATAGGGCGTAGGATTTAAATAATTTAATTAAGCTCTCTCTATTTAAATAGTTTAATTTATTTAAATAAATTAAATTAGTTTCTGCTTATTAAAAAAAGGAATGAGCTAAATAGACCCTAAAGGCTGCTCTTTCATATATGTATTTAAATTTTTTTCGACTGGTAGTTGGATGTATCTAGAAAATATTGTACATATGGACTGAGGCCTAAGTGCAGCATGGCATTACCAAACACAGTTTGCCTCGATGGCTCGAGACAATTACTGAAATGAAGCGCATGTGACCAGAAACTTTTTGGCTGCCCACACAAGAAAGTACACAGACACATAGCTTCTTGACAAAATGAACTGACAACGTAAACTCCCAAAAGTTCTTCAATCTGTGTACAGGAATTCGCATAATCGGCAGTACAACAAGCAAAGCCCGAAACTTAATGGGTTTCTGCCCTTTGCCCTACTACTTTCAAAAAGATAAAGGCTCAACACCCAGACCTCCACAAAGAAGTGCATTGCCAGCTGCTCCGTGCCCAGGTCGTCGCTGCGCCCGCGCAGCGATGACAAGAAGGCCTGGAAGGCACGCTGACTGCGGTCAAGCTGGTTCTTCTTGGGGTCCTAGACGGTTCAGGGATCCTGAGCATCGCCAAAGTTGAAGCACTTCATTGCGCACTGGCTTGTCGTGCGCACTGCCGGCGTCGTGCAAACCCCTCGGATGAGCTATGCTGCCACGCAGCTCAGTTAAAGCAGATACCAAGCTCGACTAAAGCACGATAATTAGAAACCAACCTGCGCCCTGTTGAAGCGTCTCACAGTCCAATTCTGGTTAGGCTTGTCGGATCTAAGTCCTTGGGGTCATCGATGGCAACTTGGAGGTCACGCAGGGAGTTTACCTGCCAGCATCGGTTGCCGAGATATCCAAGATGAGGGATGTTGGGATCTGGGCTTCAGTCCACATGCAACCCCAACTGCCAGGCATGCCAGACTTACCACGACTCAGACGGGGTTTGGGATGTCTTTGGGCCTTCAATCCACCACGTGATTTTACTTGTTGTGTGTTGCGTTGGGGTTGAACCTTGCTACCTGCATGTCCTTTCTGGCTGATAGTGTCGTGTCGCTATAATGTGCAGTTTCCGCACGCATGGCCCGGCCCGGCCCATGTATGACAACAAGGACAACAAGTCCGTCTACACACAAGTGGCGACCACTGATGGCGTGAAAGCTTCGCCTCTTGCTCCAAAATGTGGCCTATGCACCCTCCATGCCCTAAACTTGCTTGGCCATCCCACCCGGAATTCCTGGAGGCCTTTCTGAAGATTGGCCGCGCATGGTCCCACAAGACCTGTGTTGGAATTTGGTTCATCTCTGTTCACGCTTAAGAGGGACCTAGAGTTTTCGAAGCGCGGCTACCGGTGGAGGGGAGGTTTAAGGACGAGGTGAACTGCAAGCCGCAAGGCCTAGCGGGCCTGGCAGCTTGCCAGGGCTCTTTGGGTCGACTGCAGGACATGTCGGAGCACCGGCCACTGCCTGCATCTCTTTGAGGACTGGCTCCACGAACCTGAGCTTACACTCTTGGGGTGATTCTTTTCGTTTTCGATCTTTTACCCTAAGGCTCCCAGGACTCTTATGTAAGGGTGTTTGGGCCCAAAGGCCTTGTTTTATGAGGTTTTTGGGTGTTTTGAGGGTAAGGGTTGAACAGCTGAAGTCGTGTGAGGTCTCAACTCAAGACCAAAGCCGAAACCCACGCAAATCCACCAAGTCTTCAGAAGCCACGCAACATCCGCAGCCGCGCCAGTGCCATCTTCAGAGCCTTACAGGAGAAGAGTGCGGCAGGGGCAGGGGGGGACTGAAGTCAAGGTACTGCAAGTGGCAACAGCCTGACTCTGAACCGGCAATCACAACAGAATTGACCGAGCAGATTCAGGGTTTTCGCGTTCGCATTCACACAACCATTTACATCTCATTACATCACCAATGGCTGAGGCGAGCTCCATCGGTCGGAGCCGGTCGCCCACCATGGCCACCAGATCCTTCTCTTGCTCCCGGGGCGAGGGCAAATCATCCCACACTTTCGATGCCAAGGTCAGGTGGTGATTTTGGAGTCAAGGCCCAGATGCCCGCACCCTATAGTTATAGAACAGCTAGGCGCAACAAGCCACGACCGCCATATCCAATCCCTGCGTCTCTGCCACGTCTCCGGATGTCTCGAGCAGCCAAACTCGATCAGCCGGGTGTCGTCCCTGATTCGGGCTTGTCTTTTTGGTACTTCTTGTTTGGGCAGCAGGCTGCAGGTGAAAGACAACGCTAAGATGCAAGTCTGTTGCTCAGGTTGATGCGTAAACCCATCCCAATCCGATGCCGCATGCTGGGTAGCAGCCTGGGCTAAAAAGGCCAAGCTTGTGCAGCGGCGCGGCTGCGCGTCCAAGAGATGTGTCCATCCAGGAAGCCAGCACCAGTTCAGAGCCATGAGCACTGCAAAACTGTAAATTACGGAGCTCTTAAGACTCAGATTCCGAGACTCGGGGTAGTTACGCACCTTCATGACTCCATCGAAGTATTTCCATGAATGAATGCATGTTAAGGGAGATATACGCTTCGCATGATAACAGCCCTGATAGCACCCACCCTCGGGCAGACCAAGCCTCGTTGCCGGCAGCACGTAGCAGAGAGCCTTTCCATCACTGCCCCAAGTGTCCCACAAAACTATCGGAAGAAACCAGTACCAGAAAAAAAAAAAAAGAGCGACGGGGGTTTCGAGGAGCGTGGCTCAGGTTGGAGGCAACGTGTTCAGGCATACCCATGTTCACGCACACCCACGCCCAGCAGCTCACATCCAACAAGATATGCATTGGGCGGCATGTCTTCACATCCGGCGTAGCCAAACTCCGCAAAGTGTACTGCGTCAGAACATGAAGCCAGCATGAATAAGGAGGCCGTTTCATGACGACTGAACTGTTACCCAAAACGCGAATTCATGGCCTCAGGGTTCTGCCCAAGGGCAGCGAGCACAATCTCGCACTTCCCACGCAGCCTCTAACAGTGTCCAGTGCTCTTGGTGTTTGAGGCGTGTGGTTTGCAGTGCAATAAATTGCAAACAAGCTGTAGCGTGGGGGCCTTGCGCTGGCATATTCCAATGCCAAACCATCTTGCGCCACGGCTGCTTGCACGATGGACTCCTGGGCTCTCTCGGCTTAAAGCGTATGAACAGCTTCAGGCACAAGGGCAGCATCCAGGCCCGGGGCCGTCCTAGAGCAAAATCGTCACCACCAGTTTGACCAGCGCTCTCAATGGTCGACTTTCCCACTAAGTCGAAACTGGATTCTGAAGCATATCCCAAGCCGCAACTATATTTCATCTTTCCTTCACACAACACAACCCCGACGCCGTCAAAGGTTCCAAGAGAATGTTCAACTCAGGTGCTACGTATGCATCCGAACAAAGTTCGCCTCGGCTTCCTGCCGATAGGCGTCTAAAACAAGCAGACAGGGATCCCTTCGCGCCCCCCCCCCCCCCCTGTGGCACCCCCGCGGATCGCTTGAGCTGCAGACCAGAGGCAGCGCCCACAATGCGCGAAGCCTTCTGGGACCCTCCTTGGGACCCAACCCCCCCCCTCCCTGCAACTTTGAGGACCCGGCCAGGCTGCCGAGGCGAAGCGCGCAAGCGTTGACAAGTAATGTAAACAACTGTACTTTCAAATCCCCCAAGTGCACAACAACTTCCAAGTCTCGAAGACCCCCTCTCTCAAGTCTCGAAAACCCCAAACCCTAAACCCTGAATTTCTTACACCCCTTACACCCTAAACCCCAAACCGCTACAGTCAACTCGGAAGTGGCTCGTCGTCCCGCAGCTCCACGGGGACAAAGACCAGTACCTTGCCCTGACCCTCGACGGCCGTGCGGACGATCTCCTTCACAGAGGCGAGGGTCCGGAGGGTCCGTCTAGGAATGGCCGAGAATTCAGGCCTCCGAACGGCTAGAAGCCTGCTCCTCAAGCACCTGTTTTGCAATCCATTAGTGTCCTTGTCTTGCAGCTGCTCTGCCAAAGCATGCGGGAGAGCTTGCGGCTGAGAGCCTTACGAGCCAAGAACGAAGGAATCCATGTCTAGGCGCCGTGTGCCCCTGACAGATGGCTGGCTGATGGGTCTCTATAAGAACCTCACTCGCCTACCAACCCACTAGTTTAGACTTGGAGGGCCCAGGGCCTGTGCACAAAGGCACCAAGGGGCCGTCCTTTCTGCGCCGCGGGCTATTGCTCGGTCGATCATGTGGCCAGCTCTCGGCACACATCCGTGATTTCATCTGTGAAACCAATCAACAAAGAACGCGGCTTTGCCCTGACTGGCAGGTGCTGATCGTTGTATAGGTCGGCCAGCTGTGAGCTCAAGTGTCGTTGCCAAGCCAGCGGCTCTGTTGGCAGAAGTCTTTCTCGGTGAAGTGGGACGTCGAGGGAAGGCAACGCATCGGCAATAAACACAGGTGCACGCGTAAGTATCAGTGTATGTTTTTAATCGACTGCTGGCTTTGATAGGTTTTGCATCAACCTTGTCAGCTACGCCTTCCCACGCGTAAATCCCTGCTTGAGAGCATCCAGCGGTGCAGCTGCTTCTCTGAAGGCTGCGCCGTGCTGCAGCTTAGAAAGGCTTAGAACTTCAGGAGATTCCAGACTGCATAAACCAGGACCTTCCTGAACGCAAAACCTCCAAGAGCCCTGAAGCCTGACCACGGAAGGAGTTGCTGTCATCGTATTGACATAAATGGACTTCAAATGCCCTTAAGGAGGTCAGAACCGTCTCATCCCCAAGTAGGCGCGATGAGCCGAGATTTCAGGGAGGCTTGGGGCAATCCGACATAGCTTGCATCTCAGCTGGCCATTGTAGCAGGGGTAGGAAGCCAAGGGTTGGTTCCAGCGTTCAGCTAAGAAGCCCAAAATGGCCCCAAACCACCCGAGGTCCTAATCCTGTCGAAAGCCTCGCGCGTCGCAGCACATGTGGCCTGACAACGCCATGGCTGGGATTTCTCCGAGCAAAGTCCTCGCACCCGAATCCTCGACGCAGTCCATACCAGTAACACAGGAAACACGGGAAGCTTCACGGATCCTATTCACTTGCTCTGCGCCCGGCAAACTTGAGCATCCTCGATGCGGGCATTATATTTGGTCGACAGGGGGCGTGAATCCCTCTTCTTTATGGCAGACCCAACGCATCGACCACCGGCTGCAGTTGTTGGGGCTGAAAGGCAAGCCGACGGTATATGTGCCCGCTGGCTGTCAGACTTACCCTAGTGAAGATCCACCCTCAACACCTCAAATGTGCTCATTGCACTTCTGCAACAAGCTAGACATTTACGGGCAATTTCGCAACTGCACACGTCCCCCGCTGGAATTCTGAATCCACCTGCGGGCAAGCCGTTGTGGATTTGCATGTCAGCGTGCTGAACCACGAAGCGTCTATCTTTTCAAGAGACGGTGCCCGGCACTCGCTCAGTCGCCAGTTTCAGGTGCATGCATATCTGTGTGCGAAAAGGAGTATGTTTTCATGTACACGTACAACACCTGACATCCGCGAACATTACGAACTGACGTTGCATATTTGATGAGGGTCCGTGGTGTGGTACGTGCTCTGGGAATGAAGCCCTTAAGATGTTAAATAAACCACAGGCTGGGCGCCATGCCTAAGGTGATCACACTGGCCCGAGAACACAGCCCAGCAGTCTTCCAGGAACTTTCTGAGTGTCGTGACTTCAGGAGGGCTCTTGCCAAAGTTCAACTATACTGATGCTGGGCGCCATTCGTTCTAAAGGACAATTCTACATGGGAGAGAAAAAGGGCCAAGGGGATCCTCTGATCCTATGTCCTCAGATGGACCTTCTAAACTTCCAAAATCAAGCCGCACCTCAATGCGAACCCTGAATCACCATGCCCTAGCCCTACCCGTACCTTTTGGACCGCGCGGGTACTTGTGGCTGCCTGCAGAATCAGAACTGCGCCCTCGGGACTATGCATGAGCAGAGCCTGGCCAATGTTATGAACATTCTCGCCTGGAAGGGTGCGACGTGCGCTTTTGGAAAGACGAGGCCTGTGATTCCAGTCATGGATAGCGCTGCACACGCCCCCCGACAGGCACGAAGAGTAGGATGAAGGGGTTGCAGCCAGGAAGCCCTTGCTACACGCAGCCGCCTTTGTAAGGCCCGGAACATGGCTTGGATTCATGGCAGCTCGCCATGAATTATGGTTCGTTGTGAAGCATGAAGCAAGCCGTGAACAAGTCTTTCTGGCTTGGAGAACTTGCCAAAATCTGGAGGGGGTTGCAGGCAAGTGCTCGCCAGATTCTAGCCTCCGGAGGCACACCCTCAACTCTGCAAACCCCATTTGGCCGTTTTCCGACAGGCACTCTTTCAAGTCCACCCATAAGCCCTCAAGTTGAGGGCCTCAACATCCCTCAACCCTGAAACGGAACCTGGCCGGAGTAGGAGGTCGTCGGTGAAAAATGCCGTGGCTGGACCAGTTTGGCCCGACCACGTCCCTGGTTCGGGAGTCACCGAGAATCATGCAAGGCCGCGCTGGCGATGGGTGCTCATGAAGGCGAGGCGAAACCTAAACCCTAAACCCTAAACCCTAAGCCCTAAACCCTAAACCGTGGGGTTTAGGGTTTAGGGTTGAGGGTTCTAATGTCCCCAAAGCTGAAAGGCTGACGCTGGGGGTGCCCAGGCCGCCGGCGTGTCAAAACAATACGTCAGCCTCGCGAGTTGAGAGCTCATGGTCTGCAGGATCTTAGCCTTATAGCCTAAAACGCTCCATGGTGCAACCTCCGGCAATCCACCCGCGGCTTGCCTCCTTTCTGCCAGGCACGGCATCTGAAATCTTCCGGCTCATCTCACCTCTGAGGTTCTGGAAAGTGGGAGACACAAAGCATTTTTCCTGACTTACCTGACACTCCAGGATCGTAGCCTCAGACGCTTGGAATGCGAAGTCAGACTATGTCAGAACCGATGCAGGCCCTTGCATACTCAAGTCGCAGGGCCAAGTCGACCTCGCCTTGTCAAGCCATGCTGTCAGATGTGCCTGCCCACGGACAAACAGATAAATACTACTCTAACAGACCTAGACCCACAACACCTATGAGGTGTTCAGAAGTGCAGCAGAACAGTAGATGGTAACAACAGAACTGTCAGCTGAGAACGCAGAGCCGATGATGGTGATTCAATTCAGCAGGCGCGGCGATTCAGTTTATGGGCCCCTCGGGGGCTCGTGCGCATCAACTTGGCACACAGTGCTCCACACCTTGCCCCGGAGGCTTGAACCACTTCCAACATTCCGAAACTTCAGGACTAAAATCCCACAAAGGCTCAACGACCGTCCTGATCTTGTGTCTCCTTCCCGCCTGTCTGAAGCTTTGCACGTGCACTTTGCGGTCTCCTTCGCTGGAGTGTGACATGTGTGCTTCAGGGCCTTGGCTTTCTCAGGCGAAGGGGTTGGTGGCTCCTAAACCGTAAACCCTAAACCCTGAGCCCTAAACCCTCAACCCTAGACCCCAAACCCTAAACAGTCCAAAATGCAACCGGCGACTCAAGGCCCTCAAGGTCATAGCGACCGTGCCTGTTCTGCTTGGCTTCTAGAAGCCTCATTCACGTGGGTACAGCGTGCGTAACTCCTCGGTTCAATTACATTGCCTCCTAGGAAAGCAATTTCCGGATCTGTAATTATAATGAGCACAGCCTGCCGTACAGTACCAACCGGTAGCCAGCGTACTTTATCACTCAAATTTGCACACCAACAATGGGTTGCACTGGTGTTGGCATGATGTGTTCACTTCGTGAAGGCCGCCCCTCCCCTAGACAGAGAAGAAACTGACTGATCTCTTCAATATTCCTTGGCTTTCGGAAAGACTGCCACCTCCGCGCTGTCGCCGCTGGCGGCTGTCGTTTTGGCGCCGCGCTTTTCGCCTGGTTGAGGTACAGGTATAGGTTCATATAGCCAAATTTAGCCATCAGAGGCTATAAATGGGCTTTTGTTTTCAATACACCCCCCCCCCCCTCCACGTTCCATGATTCAGCTTCGGTGGCTAGGTCTCCATGGGTACGATGGTCTCCCAAGGGCTCCCAATACTTCACATCGCGGAGGTGATTTGGGGGGCTCTGGAGAGTTTTTTTTCCGTTTGGAACGTGCACGTGGCGCCGTGGCGCTGTGCTTTAAGGGCAGCTGTCGCAGGCCAGGATGACGGGTGAACAAGACTTCAACCTCACGGCATTAACAAGTGGCACGAGCAGCCCCGCACGGAGTTCCACGTGAATCTGCACAAATATGGATCGCAGCTAGGAATAATGAGTGCGGACCATGAAAGCAGGCACTTGTCAGCAGAGTCTAATCTTCGAATGTGGCAGGTGGCAGCAAGAGCGGCCATGGAGACGCCGCGCACGGCACCGGTGAATCCTGAACAGTCAATGTCAAGAAAAGCATCCTGGCTCCCGTCATCAGCGGCTTCCGGGCGAGCGGCGTCTGGAACAAGTCGCCCCGAAAAAGTTACTGTCCCACTCCCCGGTGCGACCTGCTGGAGCCGCAAGCCGAGGCCTACCGTCTACCCCGCCTCGATCCCCCACTGAAATCGCCCCTCTGGGTCCGCTTCCCCACCAAAAGTGACATAAAACTGGGCTTTCCGAAGTGCTTTCCGTCTGCGATGCGCACGCTACACCGCGCGTTGGGCCAGCCCGACTGCCGAGGCGGCGCGCGAGCGTCTACAATTTTTGCTGAGCAGCCGAACCCTGCAACCCATGCCCTGCACCAGTTCACCTGGTGCCAGTCGCATTGAAACAGTCGGTGACTTTAATGTGTGGAACGCAATTTCTCCATAACCGTTGCAGCCTCCTGGGTCAGCTTTGCCGACCGTCTTTGCCTTAGTCAGTGGCAAGGTTGAGGTGGCATAAAACCCCGAACTCATCCATCTTGCCTCTGGGCTTACAAGAAACGCTCTGCTAATCGTGTGGACATCTGAGTAGATGTTAGCTGTGTTCTTCCTTGCTTCTGCTGCACCTTTAAGGCTCTATCATTCCAACTTGGGGTTTCGCACCGAGTTTGACCTTGGTGCGTATTTGTCGGCCACAGGGGCCTACAAAGCAAGGGAATGACTGTGTCTTGCACTGAGGTATGAACCTTTAGCATTGATATCGTCTCAAAAATAACGGCCGCCCAGTGACTTTGCAAGCTACGTGCAAGCTGAAAGTGAAAGGGTATCTGGGATTCTGGGTTGAGGGGTCAATGCCTGGCTGCATAAGAGTAGAAGTCGTTGCGAACACGTGGAACCGTGAGGACCAGCTTCTCCTGTTGGACTGGGAGCTACTATTTCGCTGATAGCAGACAATCTGGCGATTCGTGGCTGAGGCACGCCATGCGACAAGCCTTCGATTCTTACCTGCTGCCTGCGAAAGACGTTAATTAGGCCGTCAGAAGAGCCGATCATGCTAGCCGTCCTGGCCCGTAGCCGACTTGAAACGCTCCTCCGATCCTCAATCCACCGTGTTTGGGGCTAAGTTGTTCAGGCGTTAAGAAGGAAAATGTATGCAAACACCATGTAGACACTTCGCTCAGCCTTGGGCTAGGAGGAAGCAAGCCCTAACCCGTTAGTAGTTTCTCACCACTAGAATGCCTCAGGCCCTATACGCCCTTGCCCTGAATCATGAAAACCCGAAAATCCTAAAGCCATGGCTCCTTTTTTGGCGGGGCCTGGGAGGGCTTGGGAAATGTCTAGCACCCCGGATGAAGTCCCACTGTAAAGAAAAGGTTCTCGGGCAAGATGCAACTTGTTAATCTGTTACACGTATATATATCTATATCTATATCTATACCTATATATATATGTACATATATGTATGTGTGAATGTTGCGTCTACAATATGGATTCTCAACCTTCCACACTCCGAGGTTCCGCCGCTGTCCCCGAGGCGAGCGCCCGCACTCTGGGGCCTCTCAGAGTCAGGGTTTGCAGAGCTTAGATGAGCATAGCGCAATAGTATATCTTACATATATATATATATATACGTATACATGGATTATGTGCATACACATAAATATAGATATACACCTAGCTTTAGGCTTCACATCGGCATGGTCTATGGTTACTTCGTTCGGACGAAGAAATATTGAGCCAGCAATTCGAGGGATTTTTGGGGAGTGAAAATGGCTCAAGCAACTTGCAAGCTTTTCTCCGTCCGCCTTTGACAAATGCAGGCAGAGGTGGGGTTTGTTCCAAGAGTATGAGTGTTGAAGGCAGGTGTGTGGGCAGTCCTCGTGGTAGTCACCTGCAAAAGCTGCAAAGACCAACACGAGTTGATGCTGCAGCAAACGTTCTCCCAGAGGAGGATCCGCCCACTGCACCTGTCTGCGTATGCTGCGGCGTCGTGCGACAGCCGCACTGCAGCTTGTCTTTCCAACAACAGCTTTGGGAGAATGTTTTCCAGCTCCTGCCCATCAAAAGGGTAGCATATCACCTCTTACTAGAACAGAACAGGTCTACACTAACATCTACACAGAAGGGAACTATAAATAACTGCTGAGCGGCAGGAGTCTTCCTTGGGCGGGTCTATGGGCCCAAGGGGCTGCAAGTCGGGCCGCAAGGCACTGTGCGTCTTCATGCCTCAGAGCCTACAAAGGTACTGAAACGCTCTCGTGTACACGATTGTACACGTGCATCAAAACGCGAGTGCTGCCGCAGCCCGAGCGCACAAAGTCGGACACAAAAAACATCGAAAACTAGCTAGGCCGGGTGCTCTTGTGTGCGTGTGCTATTGCAGTATACACAACATATCAGATACGCAGTCCGATTCAAGACAACCCGGCTTCACTACATAAGTCCAGATGTCACTAGAGCAGCTGTGAGAGGCAGGAGGTCGCAGCCTCAACCGTGGCTGGCCACTGACCTCGTCGCTGCATACGAAAATCGAAAGCAACACCGGGCGGCATCCTCGCCGGTGCGCTCAAAATTGTTTCTCCGTGACGCCGGCGGACATGATGCCGGTAGAAGACAAACCTCCGCTGATGACGTTGCCCATCTCGTCAACAATCTCGGAGCCACTCCACTTCTGATGCGTGAGCGTTTCCACCTTGTGCTTGCGCTCTTCCCTTTGGATCATCTGCACATAAGCCGCAGCTCCCCGCTTGGCATACTCCTTCGCAAAGAGGTCAATGTTCAACGCGTCGCAGTGGAATCCTGCAAGCGTAATGAACTGCCAGCAGAAGCCCAATTTCGCCAAGTCCCAAATGAAAGACTCCATCTGCGCATCGGTCATGCCGGCGGTGTCCCAATTGAAGGAGGGGCTGAGGTTGTAGGCCAACATCTGGTGGGGCACCGCGCCGCGCACCTCCTTGGCAAACTGCGTTGCCTGAGCCAGGATTGGCTTGCCTGTCTCCATCCAGATGCAGTCGGCATACGGTGCGAAAGCAATGGCACGCTCAATGCAGAACTCGGTCGAGCCATGGATGCGGTAGTAGCCCTCCACAGAGCGCGCGGCATCCCAGTCAAAGAACACATCGCAGCCCAACTCGGCAGCCTTCTTCCTCATCTGGTCGATGGACATCTTGCGGGACTCCTGCTCCCACTGGCTGCTGTCCTTGCCCTTGGCCTTCAGGGCTTTCGAGACCGCTTGCGGAAATGTCATACAGCCAGCACGCTGCTCCCAGTCCTTGTCCGTGCCTTTGCGCATGGCCTCATACAATGGCTCGACGCCCTGAACCGTACTGCCTTTGATGAACGGGTGGTCGATTGGGTCGATGTTGGAGTCGATCATTGTGGCAGCCTCGGCATCGGTGCGAGCAACGATGACCAGAGGTGAATTGAGGACATCCGCCTGCAAACGGATGGCAATCAAGCGCTGGATGTGCTCCTGAGTGGAGACTAACACCTTGCCGCCCATGTGGCCACACTTCTTGGTTCCAGGCTTCTGATCCTCTATGTGGATGCCGCCCGCGCCGTTCTCGATGAACATTTTTGCCAGCTTCATCGTAGCAGTGAGGCCACCGTGGCCTGTGTCTGCATCAGCGATGATTGGGTTCAGGTAGTCCACGTATGGGGTCTTGGCGCGCTCCTCGGGAGACATGCGGAGGCGCTCCTCGAACTGTTTGCGGTCGTGGAAGAGCTGTGCGCGGAAAAGTTGGTCCACCTTGTTGGGCACGGTGTCGTAGGGGTAGTCTGCCACGTCTGGGCCGGGCTCGTTGCTAGTGGAGGCCGTGGAAGAACACTGCCACCCACTGACATACACTGACGTCAAGTATTTGGCCATTTGAGTCACCTGCACGGTATCCAGGGCTCCAAAAGTGTGGGAGCAAGTGCCTTTGGCCTGATGGTCTCGAAGCATCGTGTAAAGCTTCTCCGAAATCTTTGCGCCGGTGAAGTGGAGCGGGAGTGTTCCTTGAAGCTTCACCACATCCTCCACCTTGTAAGGGCGAGTGGTGTACTTGAATCGGTCAGCGGCCATCCAGGCCTTCATCTCAGCACAACGCTGCGCGAAGGCGTCCTCTGGCGCAGCCACAGCCGAAATCTCGAGGCCACCGCTGACGGATGTGGATCCTGCGAGGACCTGGCGCTGGATGGCGGCAACGCGGTGCGACATGGCGACGCGATGGGTGGAAGGCAAGCAAAAGCAGTGAGGAAAAGTATATGGTCTTGCGAACCGACACGATGGCGGTGACCGGATCTTAGGCTTTTGGAGAGGCTGCGAATGGTCCCTCCTGATGTTGACGCCGAGCAAAAACCATCCACCACCCTCTGGCTAAACAAGTTGGACTTCTTCTTTGGAAAGGAAACTAGAGAGAGAGAGAGAGAGAGAGAGAGAGAGAGAGAGACAGAGAGAGAGAGAGAGCAAGCGAGCGAGAGCGAGAGAGAGACATAGAGCGCGGTGACTGCTCTTCTCCACCGTAGCCTGCGCCGGGGTGTCGTCTTTGGCGTCGCGGGTTCAAAGTGCGCACCGACGACGGTGGGCCTGCGAGACAACCCAACAAGGTAGAACCAAATTATTCTCAGCAACGGTCTCAACAACGGCAGGGTGTAGGCCGTTCATCAACAGAGGAGAGACCCTTTTTCATGCAGCCTTGTGAAAGAAGTTGAAGTTTTTGTTGATGTTGAAGAAAGTGGAGGTTTTTTTCAGGGACATGGCAAAACCCCCGGGGGCATACGGTTTGGGGTTGAGGGTTTCGTGCAGGTTCTACGGCCTTAGCAGCAATAAACAACACTCCATGGACATTGACAACCGCCGGGTACCCTACCAATTCTACAACAGCCAACCATGGAAATCTTCGTCCAACATCAAACACATGCAGCTACAACAACGGAGCCGAGGGGTTGTGTAGGTTTAGGTAGGTTCTAGAAGTTTCCTGAAGTTTTCATGGCAGTTTTGCGATGATTTTGTGTCTTTGAAATGTATGTATGCATTGCTGTAAACGTGCTCTAACAGAGCGCGTTCCACGATGTGGGGTCTTGGCGAGGCCAATAGAACCTGCGGACTACTCGGAACCGCTGTGGTGATCCTCTGATCCTCTTTCGGGGATTTATTTGGCATCGCCAAGCAAACTGTTTAGGGTGTAGGGTTCTGGGTGTGGATGTCGTGAAAACAGCGTGCGCAACAGCAACAGGCATGCTTCCCATGCAACATGGGCGTATATGTCAGAGTACTTACTTAAGAAATGAACGACAGCGGCGACATTTTTTCGCATAGCATTTGCGGCTGACTTTCTTTAGAATACCACACTCTACACAAATATCAATATATCAACTTTTTTAATTACAAATATATTTCAAAAGAAAAATGAAAAATATAATACACATTCATTTGCTGCGGCATCCAAACCTCCAAGCGAGAAGATAAGGCAATAGCTCAACCTATAGACACCGACCGGAGAGATTCAGAGCTTGGAACTTTCAAACATCAGCTTTCCACAGGCGTCCGTAGTTGACAAATTGTCTCCCAGGCTGTCAGAAGATCTTACTTACGACTGAGGTACAAACCCAACAACAGCAAGAACAAGCAACTTATAAACGTGAACACATAGCATAACCAGATCAAACTGATTTCGTCGTACCTGTATGGCCATCTAAGCTCATTGCCGCCATTTTCGACCTGAAACAAGTGAAGCCGCTCGCCACCCGAACATTTGTATGCACCAGTCCTGGGTGGTGAGGGCGTTCGACAGCGTTGGGCCCAGCTGTCCTGCGATCACACCACTCCACGTGACCTTTAAACGATAATGTCTGTGACTCTGTGAGCTGCGCTGATTGTTGTTGAATACTACATAATACTATTGTGGGCCATGCCCTGGCAGAGCTATGGCAACTGCGACCTGTGTCATACGTCATACGCATGAAGCATGGAAGCTACGAAGACGCGAATTGTGTGCCGCTTTTCGGGAGCTACTGAGACTACCAGGACCAATCCCTCCCCCCAAATTCTAAAACCTCCCCCCCCCCCCCATTCTAAAATTCGCCTCGGCCGGAAAACATTTAAACTTAGGGGGGACCTAAACCCTAAAGCCCGAAATCTGAAGGTTGGGAGAGAATGAGGGAGCGTATGGGGTTTGGGGTTCAGGGTTCAGTTAGGGCAGCCTTAAGCCCTATAGATCCTAATTGAACCCTCTCAGCCTCGAGCGCTAAACCCTGAAAATCCACTGAGCATTAAGCCCTAAACCCTAATTGAAAACCCTAATGGCTCAACTCAACGGCGGGACCCTCGAACAACCCCTAACTCTCAAACAGGTTTAGTATTGGGCTGGGTGCCGGGAGGGTCCGGGAAAAAAATTCAAAATTAGGGTGTGGTTTAGTTTTAGAGGGAAGCGATTGTTCCTCGCGACTTTTTCGATCACCCACCGAAGCAGGCCTCCTCGGTGACGATTGGCTCGCGGCAGCCGAGGCAGCGAACGGATGCGGCAAACTGGGAGCCCAAGACTCGCCTGGAGGGTTCTGGAGAACAACGGGATGCATGGGGGGCTGCTTTTACAGTCGTTAATCGAATGCGACTTGCCCACGTGATGAGGCCCCGAGTGTAGTTCTTAGCTTGCGGCTGGGCGTTGGCGTTCAACTCCTCCATGCGCCGTTGGAGGTCATCGAACACTTCTACCTAGCGAGCATTTGTGATCCACCCAACGAAGTCGTTTTCATAGATGGTATAGTACATAGTAGTAGGTGGAAGTAGTGGTAGTCGTCGTCGTCGTGGTCGCAGTCGTAAGTAGTAGTAGTAGTAGTAGTAGTAGTAGTAGTAGTAGTAGTAGTAGTAGTAGTCGTCGTCGTCGTCGTCGTCGTCGTCGCAGTAGTAATGGTAGTAGTAGTAGTAGTAGTAGCAGCAGTAGTAGTAGTAGTAGTAGTAGTAGTAGTAGGAGTAGTAGTAGTAGTAGTAGTAGTAGCAGTAGTAGCAGCAGCAGCAGCAGTAGTAGTAGTAAGTAGTAGTAAGTAGTAGTAAGTAGTAGTAAGCAGTAGTAAGTAGTAGTAAGTAGTAGTAAGTAGTAGTAAGTAGTAGTAAGTAGTAGTAAGTAGTAGTAAGTAGTAGTAAGTAGTAGTAAGTAGTAGTAAGTAGTAGTAAGTAGTAGTAAGTAGTAGTAAGTAGTAGGAGTAGTAGTAGTAGTAGTAGCAGTAGTAGTAGTAGTAGTAGTAAGTAGTAGTAGTAAGTAGTAGTAAGTAGTAGTAAGTAGTAGTAAGTAGTAGTAAGTAGTAGTAAGTAGTAGTAAGTAGTAGTAAGTAGTAGGAAGTAGTAGTAGTAGTAGTAGTAAGTAGTAGTAAGTAGTAGTAGTAGTAGTAGTAGTAGTAGTAGTAGTAGTAGTAGTAGTAGTAGTAGTAGTAGTAGTAGTAGTAGTAGTAGTAGTAGTAGTAGTAGTAGTAAGTAGTAGTAAGTAGTAGTAAGTAGTAGTAGTAGTAGTAAGTAGTAGTAAGTAGTAGTAAGTAGTAGTAAGTAGTAGTAAGTAGTAGTAAGTAGTAGTAAGTAGTAGTAAGTAGTAGTAAGTAGTAGTAAGTAGTAGTAAGTAGTAGTAAGTAGTAGTAAGTAGTAGTAGTAAGTAGTAGTAAGTAGTAGTAAGTAGTAGTAAGTAGTAGTAAGTAGTAGTAAGTAGTAGTAGTAGTAGTAGTAGTAGTAGTAGTAGTAGTAGTAGTAGTAGTAGTAGTAGTAGTAGTAAGTAGTAGTAGTAGTAGTAGTAGTAGTAGTAGTATAGTAGTAGTAGTAGTAGTAGTAGTAGTAGTAGTAGTAGTAGTAGTAGTAGTAGTAGTAGTAGTAGTAGTAGTAGTAGTAGTAGTTAGTAGTAGTAGTAGTAGTAGTTAGTAGTAGTAGTAGTAGTAGTAGTAGTAGTAGTAGTAGTAGTAGTAGTAGTAGTAGTAGTAGTAGTAGTAGTAGTAGTAGTAGTAGTAGTAGTAGTAGTAGTAGTAGTAGTAGTAGTAGTAGTAGTAGTAGTAGTAGTAGTAGTAGTAGTAGTAGTAGTAGTAGGAGTAGGAGATAGGAGTAGGGAGTAGGGAGTAGGGAGTAGGGAGTAGGGAGTAGGTAGTAGGTAGTAGGTAGTAGGTAGTAGGTAGTAGGTAGTAGGTAGTGGAAGTAGGAGTAGTAGTCGTAGTAGTCGTAGTAGTCGTAGTAGTCGGAGTATGATTGATTGATTGACTGCCTGTGGGCGCGAACGCCCTTGCGTCTGCAAGGCAACAGAGGCTGCCCCAAGCTGTACGAGAGGCGACAGCACTCAAACACGAAAACTCCTCAAGAGCAGAGATGAGTAGTCGTGTCGTCGTCGTATCGTAGTAGTGGTAGTGGTAGTGGTAGTGGTAGTGGTAGTGGTACAGTAGTGGTAGTGGTAGTGGTACTGGGGTGGTAGTGGTCGTGGTAGTGGTCGTGGTAGTGGTCGTGCTATAGCAGTTGAGGCAAGAATGATGCAGAACCTGCGTAGTTTGCTTGAATGCTTCGGACTCCAGTGCCATCACTATGTCCCCAATTTCAACCCGGAATAAAACATGCGCATTGCGTGCTGTCAAGTATCATGATTTAACAAATCCGGATGTCAGGGTCGGCATTGACAACACCCTCTTGAATTGAAGCCGAAAATTAAATCCTGAAAAAAGTCATGGTGCCTTGTCGTCCAAAATGCGCCCAAGGCGAGTGATCTTGTTCACATCATCCTCACATCTCGCCTGCCGATTCCTGCTTGCACGTATGAAGATCTTAAAGTACGGGAGCATGGAGTGTCGCTGGTGGTGACTGGTGGCAACATCCGGCAACGGCAGTGGTTATGAGTGGGACCTCTCAATTGCCTTGACACCGAAGACCAAGCCGTGGAAAGGCAACCCAATGGAAATGGCCAGTTTGCCAAATAATCTGTTTGCGCTGCAAATTGGGGTAGTCTTTTCAGATACGAGGAGGAGAAACGGTAGCCACAAAAGCCCTGTTATAAACCCAAGAAGGGAGGGGAGAGAGAGGTCGTTGTTTGATTCGAAACTGCGGGCTTGGAGTTTCGGAAGAATGTCACCTCAATTTCAGGGCCCTGAATGCCCAGCTATGCGAATGGCCCTTATGCTAAAACCCGGTCCCCAGCACGACCAGCTCCTCTCCAATGTTTCGGACCTGCCGGGATGCAAAAAAGCCTGGTTTAGAAATTCGACTTGAGGGCTCAGAGTTGAAGCTCTTCGACGTGCTTCCCCTCGGGAGTTCATGTTTGCTGGCTGCCCATAGATACTCAGTTTCAACACAAGGAGGTGTTGTTCAGCCTCATGCCTCCCCGCAAAACTGCAGCAAATCAAGTGGCGGCTGCATTGCGTCATCTCGGCAGCCGTGACATGCATGCTTCTTCGGCTGTCCCTTCTCGCTGCATCTGAAAAACCGGAAAAACCTTACGAAGCTTACGCCGGCCTGGGATGGCATGGGCAGCAGCTCTTCCATCACCGGGCGCGCCCAAAGGGTAAAGTTGCTGTGATCTCCTGGGACTACAAGGAGTATGGGGAACTTCCCCCACCTTGCGGATACGCGGATACCCTTCTCATATGGATCATAGTCTTTCGGGGCGTGTTTGGAGACTCCTGTATACCCTCGTACGGACGCCATATTTGTTGATCAACCCCCCTGCCGGGAGAATGGCCTCCAGAGAAGAACTGTGCGACAGCAAGTTCGGTCGGCCATTGTCATTTTGTGAGCACGCCACTCTGCAGCAGTGCTCACCAACAGGTCTAGTAGAGTCTAGTACCTGTACATTGATCGGCTATGCTTTTCAACTTCAAGCAGGGTCGACTGAAGTTGCTAGCCTCGTTAGCGCTCGTAATTAGTCTAGGAGAGGATAGCATTCAAAGTGGAAAGTCATGGGAAGACTCCTAAACCCCAAACTCGCATAGTACACCTCAGCCATCCCACCCTCTGCACCCTACACCCCTGCATTCTGGGCCAAAGGTCGCCGGAGGTCTTGGACGTGGCTGTTCAACGTGGACAGCCTTGGATGGGCCAGCAGAGTGACTTGCTCCGAGTGCACAGATCTCCTGCGCCCTTAGTACCTTAGCCATAGCCGTAGCTCCGACATACCCATCCTGCAAAGAATGCCCCCCGGCGGTTGTCATTGCACGAAGACGTTCCAACTCCACGATAAAGCTACTCCCGAATCAACCATCTCAACCTTCAAGCTCCTCAAAGCCTACTTCCGAGGTCCAGGATTACAGCTCCCAGTGGCTCCATGCGAATCACATCCCCAGAGAGGCTTTGATCCAAGCGCTGGAATTCGTCGTCCAGCCTGGCCTGAGACTGTCTGAAGGTTACGAATGCTACGATCACGAGGTTTCTTCCTGGCAGGCTCACACCACACTGCAGGGAGCAATGCAAAGGGTCCATGCTCATCTTGACACCTAAACAGCCGAGAAGGTTGCTTTGGCGGCTTCGTGCTGCAAAGGGGTGGAATTAACTGAAGAACCGTTGGTCCAAGTGACGCCCGAATCACGGAGATATAAGTGTGCTTCGGCACTGACGTTTAAACCGAAAAGGGTGCACCTTCCTACGTCGCCAGCTCCAGTGACACGGTACAACCATCACGGTGGCTGTTGTGGCCCGGTGGCCCGGGCGGAACGATCAAAGTTCGCATGCTCAATATCCCAGATGACACAACATGGACTTTCTTTGACTGCACGCCCAATGCCCTGACATTGCTCTTGCTTGCCCCAGGGGCCACTGATGCGTGGACGTGGCTGTGAAGGCGATCAATGTTGTCGCGGGTAGACTTCGCTCGCGTCTCCTGGAGCAGGGGGTATGTAGGCCCGGGTAGACTTTCCTATCCATACATTCCAATGCTTCAAGCCCATTATATTCACTCAGCTGTCACACAAACCGCCACGACGAGACATGACCAGCGACTATGTCCCAACGTGGGAACCCAGAATTTCATCTCAGCCAGAAGAGTACATGTGACTCGTGGAGGCAAAAACATGCCGAGTGCACTGCGGCCGGTCTGGTCGCCTCACCCTGATTGCCGGGGTCACAAGTGGCACGTCCAATCCTGTACATTATGTTCTTGGAAACATGCCAGAGTGGGGAAAGCATGGGAAAGCTAATTAGACAGTTGCACTCAGAAACTTCCTTCGATGGTTCGGGGTACCGTCTTGGCACGCCGTGCTGGCCTTTCCGCCGGGACACCCGAATCCGACTCTACTTCGCCACCATCAACCTCTATGAATGTATGGCGCACCTTCACTTTGTGCTGCTTGGAGGCCATCTCGGCCGCTTGCCTGCGAGAATGGCCCAGCTCCACCATCCTGCTGTCCACAATGTATCGTGGCTGAATATCGACGTCGAGGCTGGGAGCTGTGGTTCCGCCATTGGCACGGCGGTAAGCTCGTTTCTGCCAGAGGAAGGCTTCCTGGACTTGTGCCTGGACTTGCTCCCAGGCTGCCCGCTTTACCACGCACTGGTAGCGTGGAAGCGCCTGCCCATCTAGCGAATCGTACGTCTCCAGGCTCAAACCGAGGCGTGCTGCGAACTTTTGGAGAAAGGCACGAAGCTGCCACGGCCGACACGTGTCGCGCTGCCAGCGGGTCCAGCGTTTGGCCGAAATCCGCTTGTCAGTCTCAACGATCGCGTCGACGGGTTCAGACGAGCCTTCTGCCAGCGGCAGGAGTGGTGGGCCGTTCTTACAGCAGCGCACCCCAAGAACCATGTACATCTTTGAGTCTAACGAGCGAAGTTCCACAAGTCCGGGACGCTGGAAATACCATTCTGCCTGCTTCCGTACGCGCTGCAACGCAACGATGACATGTGTGGATAGCCAGGCCTTGAGCCGATCGGTCGAGACGACGAAGACGAAGGAGACATGAATCTCTTGCACCTTCTCTTCCTCCCTACGGCAGATCAGCAACGCTTCGGAAGGGTCTCCGCCTTCCCGCGAGAAGACTACGGTGCTGTCTGAGCGCGTCGGAAAGGCTCGAAAGTAGCGCTGTCGGCAAACCACTGGCTGGCTAAGGTCTGCACGCGCGGCCTTGTCCAAGTCTCCGAAAACAAGGCCGCCAAGCTGCAACATATTTCCGGAAGATGGCTGCCTCACTACGATGTTGCCTGGTGAATCATGCTGGATCATCTCCGACGGCCCACTCTGAGGGGAGAAAAGCTCATGCGTGTTCCAAGTCTCCGGTCGTATCATGATATGGCCATCAAAATCTTCGATTGGGACTTCGCGAATGCTAAACTTCACCAGATGGCCGCCCCAAGGGCAGGGGTGGTGGATCAAGCTCGAACCCCCATCTTGCACAGCCACGTCCCAGCCGAAGTCTGAAGCGAGGAGAGGTACCATCTCAAGCCACTCGGCGGCACTCCGAACCTGCATGGCTGTTCGCTAGATTCTAGACGTCTGTACTTGTGGAACGGGAACAAACCTGGTCGGCCTCGTCGGGCCTGCTCCAGAGAAGCGCTTGAGCCGTGGCTTCTGTTTGCGGAGTACGGCGGAGTGAAGCAGTTGTGGGACCAGTCACACCAGTCACAGTTTCTTGCTGCCAAGCCACCATGTCTGCCAGCTGCTGGCGCAGCGGCGTCATTCCATCCTGCCGGCCCACTCATGCGCGATCTGTCTGGGAATCGAAGCACAGAAACACGGGCATCCTTCTATTTGCCCCAATTGCTGCTGGCAAGTGCCGTGGAACCCGGCGCTAATGCAAGCCTACATGTGCTTCCACTCTGGTTTAGCGGGCTTCACATGAAGTGTGAGACCCAGCTAACAGTACTTGCAGAACATCAAGACATCAGAAGGCATTCGCATAAACCCCACCTCACTGAGCCCGTGCTTTTCGACGGTTTTCATCACTGCCTTGGAAGGAGCAGGTGCTACCAATACCAACACACCAGACGAGCCAATCTTCAAAACCATGGATTGATACCCTTTAAATAAAATTCAGCGCACACTGTCTGTGGCAGCAGGCGCCCTGGCCTTATAAAGACTCCCATGAACACGCACACACACACACACACACAGCTGCCCGCGGCTCGACGCATGTCAAGGCAAAGAAACTCTTTGTGTGCACATGAAGTCGAATCGACACGCTCTTGCATCCCATGCAAATCCTCTTACTTGGCAGGTCTCGGCAGGTCTCGAAAAGTCGGACCGTGACAAACGGAGACCTGTAGCAGCCAAGTCTCTTTGAGCTCGCTGGTGTGTCGGATGGTCCTCTGCTCCACCTAAGCCGCTGCACTTGTGCCGTTTGGCGCTTCTGAGGCCCGGTTGGGTTTGGGAGTTAGCTTGGTCTTTCCACTATATTCCCTGATCGTGCAGCTGCTGGTTGCGACTCTCTGTCAACATGACTCTGCCTGTGTACACGTGAAAGCAACTGCAGGTTCTGGGTCCTGCGATGCCGCAGCTGGGTTCGGGATGCTTCTGCAAGACTTTGGAGACGGGGCTTTTGCCAGCTTTTGCGTTCTGGCTTCCACCCCAGCCGCTCCTTTCAAGGGATTTTAAGGGCTTCTTCTCGCATTCCTTTGCAGCTCCAAAGGCTTTAGGGTCTGCTCCGCTCCACTCCGCTCCCCTCTTCAGGTTTACGTGCTTTGCAACACTCCTAGCGACGGAAGCTCGGCAGGGAACTGCATCCACGTCTGCCTACTCCCAAATAGCAAAAGGCAGCACGACTCTACTTGCAACCCCTGCATAAACGATGGCTGGGCGAACCCCATCGCAGGAATGCTGACGTCCCACGTCTTTCACAAGGGTTTGTGGCCCCGTTTTGGGGCACAAGGTCTTCTTACTCGGTTTGGGTTCCAAGTGTCAGGGGTTCCGCCTCTGCAGCACAGCAACGCCAACGAAACGCGCAATGACAATAATCACGGCCCCGTAAGACAGCACCTCAAAACAAAATAAAGTGTACCCGCTTCCATTCGGTCCACTCAGCGTCTCACATGTACCAAACCTTTCAGAGTTTGCGGGCTTGCTGTTCCCCGTAGCAAGGAACGTGCCGAAGCTTCTTAATTAAAACTTATGCAGACAAGATCGAAAAAGCCCCAGTAGCCCCGGAGCATCTGCACTAAGGTCCACGCCACTCGCAGCTTGGCGTTCACGACCTGCCATGCCAGTGGAGCTTCCCCGCCCTGCTTCTGCCAGGTTTCTGGTGGATGCTCAGTTCTCCTAACTATGGTTCCTGGGCACCCTGAATTCTAGGGGCCCTAAGTTAGCAGGACAAAGACACTAAAGAAAGGCCTTTCAAGGGAGCTGACTCTTGCAGCACAGGCCCCCCGCCTCGAGGCTTTGTTTCTGGGACACCGTGGTGCCAGTGACGACCTGGTCTAGGCTTTATCAGAG
Source organism: Symbiodinium natans (assembly GCA_905221605.1). NCBI lineage: Eukaryota > Dinophyceae > Suessiales > Symbiodiniaceae > Symbiodinium > Symbiodinium natans. Next base: position 255,940 of record CAJNDS010000347.1, read on the forward strand.
TGATTTGTTTGTTAATATCGTTATTGCATGTTATTGCTCTAGCTAGTATCTGTAAATATATCTATACTGTAATTGTGTGTCATTCTAGTCGCATTTCTGTTTATCATTGTCTGAAGGTATTCTATTGTACTACTTTAAAGTGTACTCGTAATATCATTATACTGCTATACTTGTGTGTAGTGCTGTACAGTGTTGTTCAGTATCTTATATCATTTTCTATTCTCGAAGAAAACACGGATCTGTCGAAACGCGGCTCGCTGAATTCTCATCCGACCTCGATGCTGTGTTCCAAAGACCGTCGGAGCTCGCGAATTTGCTGGCACAGCGACCTTGGCTTTTGGCTTTAATTGGGGACATAAACCAGCCCCACTTATTTGTGTGGCAGATTCCGGAATTCGCTCAGAGTACCTGTAAGCTGCCAAAGCTCCAGCGACCTCCAAAGCATGCCCTCCAGGTTCCTGCTTGTTCTTAATTTTGGTTTCCTTTCCAGAAAGGGAGGAAGGTGTGGTACTAGTGGGAAGGGAGCAAAAGATGCCATCAAATAAGCAGCTCAGAATCGTCGCAACGACAGACGCTATCTATGCCCCAAGCCCTACACCGCCCTGACTGCAAAACTGCTCCCGTCACTCCTACCGATTAAGTGTGCATGTTACATGGAGCCCTTGGCATGCCCATCATGTTGGGATATGCTTCCTCAACGCAGCAAACGATTCTTGCAGGCACATGCTGAAGTGCTTTGCAAGGGGTGATCTTCGAAATGCTTTCCGCGGTGCTCTTCGACTTCCTTCACGCCCCTCAGCTTGTATAGGCTAAGGTGGCAACGCAAGGCTCCCATGAGTTGCTCCCCTTGCCATTAGCAGCACTGTGAAGTTCACACGTTTTCGATTTTCCATCAGCAGCGCCACACAGGGCCCAACTTGCAAAGATCGTTCTCTCGAACTGACGATCTGTTTGAAACATGCCAATGTATCCTGCTGGCTGCGGAGTGCTGAGCCCTGCACCGGGAGACCGCAAGGTCCTGGCTCAAGACCTCTGAGCTGAAGCAAGCAAAACATGTCGGCAAACGAATCGATGGCCACGTGCTCGCAGGACACAGTAGAGACCCGCAGCATTGCATCCGGCTCCGCAGCATGTGTCTGAGACTGAGGTACATACACATGGCAACGGAACTTTAAACTGCGGCCATTTCCAGGCGGAATCCTGTGTGATGAGGGCGCCAGCCTTCGAGACAAGATCCTCTCTGGATGTCCGTCTTTCAACCTTGCAGGGCATACTCAATGACGGCCTTTTAAAACTTGCAAAACATATACGGTAGATATATGTGTGACAGCCGTTGGAATTCGAGAAGTGGGTTTCGAGCGCTATGTAAGTGACTTACAAGTCCCACTGAAGTCCAACAATGAAATTGATGGTCAAAACTATGCAAAGTAAATCAAGACATGCTTTACGCAATAAGTGATGCCGCTCACGTGAAACTCAGCATGTTTGTTTGCGATTGACAGATCAGTGGTATCGCTTCGGTATGCAGGCCCCACGTCAGGCACTTCTGTATTTGTACGAAGGCCAACACACGACCACCAGACGGAAGCTGTCTACAGGAAACTGGCGAGCTATCCCGATAAACATGAGTAAAACAGATGCAACGATAAAACCATCAAGTCTGCTGGATGGACTAAATTTGCCAAAGACTTACAAGCCATAAATAGCCGCAATCAGTACTCAAGTGCGAGGCCTTGAGCTTCAAGTTTTCAGAGCTGGCGACCCTGGACGTCGGGCTTTCGACCTTCGTAGGGCAAGGTGTCTCACAGAGCGCGGGGTTTGGTGGAGATGCTGAAGGTGCAAGCGTAGCTAGCACTGTGGCTGCCTTCCTAATGACCTAATGCTCAAGTGACTCGAGTGACGTACTTGACTCAAGTGCGAGGCCTGGAGCTTCAAATTTTCGGAGCTGGCGACCCTGGACGTCGGGCTCTCGGCCTTTGCAGGAAGTGTAGGATGGCCGCTTGCCCTCCAAGGTTTTTGCAGTTGTACATTTCACATTTTTCGAGTGGAGTTCGGAGGCTGTTCGCATCGGCTGATCGACAGACTTCTTTGCATGTGCGTTTCTTGGTTTTCGCTGTTTCGGGCCCGTGCTGTGGGCTGACGCAGTTTTGGATTCATCACGCGCCAGAATGGCATAACGCGCCCTGAGGCAACATGCATGGAGATCTCCCTAGCCCCTTGGGGAATCCTTAAGTCGGAAACCCTATCCGCAACAATGTGATCCCAAGACCTGAACACTGAACACCCCAAACATAAAAAAATCGAAACATCCCCAAGACCATGCGCCAGACGCAGTACAGAATGCTGGCCTTCGGCCCCTCTGCATCGGTCATCTGGTCGGTTCACTGGTGGCCATGCAATAACTGCTGCTCTAAGTATGGTAAGTTTTGGAAATGAGCTACTTGTGCATAGTCACGCTGTCTCGGGTTCTTGATTGCTATTCAAGTAGAGTGCAATGGATACAGAACGCACATGCCTGGTCTCAGATGCGGTCGTGTCCGAACACGACATGGCTGAGAGGACGCAGTTACACTGACTAAGCGCTGAAAGCCGCACATGCATAGGCTTCGCGAAGCTGTACCCAGAACTGAAGACATTGTGTGCGTGTGATCTGCAAACTCAAGGTGCGCAACTGTCTTATCGCGTCCCACATGCCAAGCAGTCCCAGCACACTCACCACAGCATGAGGGATGACCCCTTTGTGTCAGTTCTGCTGGGACCTTACATTGTCCCACGTCATTCTCCCCAAAGCAAACCAGCCGACCATCTGACGTGAGAGCGCAGGTGTGAGCGCGTCCCGCAGACACTGCCACTGCAAAATGCAAGTCAGAAGGTACCTCGCATTGGCCAGCACTGTTGTCCCCAAAACAAACCAAGCGGCCTTCAGATGTCAATAGACACGTATGGTCAAAGCCTGCAGAAACAGCGGTCACTGGCCCCAAGTTTGGAGGCACATTGCACTGACTGTCCAAGTTCGATCCAAAACAAACCAGCTGCCCATCTGCACGCAAAGCACACGTGTGATTGCTGCCCGCAGAAACGGCCAAAGTAGGTCCTAAGTCTTCCGGCACGTCACATTGCCCATAGCCATTTGATCCAAAGCAGACCAGGTGCCCACTGGAAGTCATAGCGCATGTGTGGTCGCAGCCGGCTGAAACCGCCAACATGCTTCCTGATCCATCAGGAATGCTGCATTGGTCCATGCTGTTGTCGCCGAAGCACACCAGCTGACCAGAAGGCTTCACTACACATGTATGCAAGCAACCTGACGACACGGCAACAACTGACCCCAAGTTTGCAGGAACTTCAAGCTGTGCTGCCATGTTGGAACCGAAGCAGGTCAAGTGCCCGTTTGCACATACGGCACTGGAGTGATGGCAGCCAGCGGAGACAGTAACAACAGACCCCAAACCAGGGGGTACGTCGCATTGTCCTGAGTAGATGGAGCCGAAGCAATGTAGGTGCCCACCTTCTGCGACCACACAGGTGTGATCGCAACCCGCGGACAGAGCCATGAAGGGCACTTTGCCTGGTGGCACCTTGGCTTTATATCCCTCTCCTCCGTAAGCAACAGCAATAACTACTGCGCAAAACCGAACATCCCCCCAAGGCCTTGTGCAGCATGCCAGCCAGTGCCTGCAGCCTCTTGCTATCGGAGACAGCAACGGCGCATCGCCCGGCAATCAACAGAGGAGCTGGCACGCAGGGCCTACGAGCAGCTCCCAAAAGCGGACGTGCTCTGAAAGTAGCGGCCATGGACTGCGCAGCACCGCACCGCGCCGCATGGCTGGACACCGCGCGCACTATTTTTCCTGCATCGGTATGCGCATCGACCCGATCATACACCCCAAACCGACACACCGGGATTGTTCGAGACTTCCATGCCAAGCTTGTGAATATCGCCTTTGAGCATGCAATAACTTCCATGTCTGATCCACATGTCGCAAGATGTTGAAGCTGTGTTGCCATCCTAGACCAGCGTACCTATACAGCGGTTTTCTGGAATGCAAAAAGCCTTTGGCTGGCTTTGACTTAGAATGTCGGCTGTACTGAGCTCCCGCTTTCGGAACGGCTTCTTCGCTGGTGCTTGAATGCCGATCATGAACAACACTAGAACCCCTGAGGTGTGGGGATTGGTGGTCGAAAGTAGCGTCTCGAGCCAACGCAGGAATTCACAAACAAACCCTGCTCTATGAAGGGGCTTGTCATTATGATAGGCTTCAAAACCTGAGACGACGTCATCTCCTCATGAGCGAGGGACCCACCATGCAGTCTGGTTCCGTTCTCGTTTTGGACGTTTGGGATTTGAAATTCAGGGGACCTGAAGAAGTAAGGATTTGACTCTGCTTTGGTTCGCGTGCCCTGTGTGCGCTTGGGGCGAAGGCTGGCATCCGTAAGTTCTGCGTCCAAGAAACTCACAGCAATCTTGACCAGCTCTCGATCCTGCCGCAGATTGGAACCCAGAAATCGGTTACCGGCTGAGCCTTCTGCTTTTGAATCCGATGCAGAAACGACCTCTTGCCTATCTCTCTCCCACCACAGGAAGGAGCGGGGATGCCTCCCGAAGGCGGCTGGAGACATTCCTCGGCTAGCACTACTAGGCCAACCTCGTTTTTCAAAGTGTGCCAGACCGTACGCAACTAGTACTCGCCCACAGACAGATCCTAGATCCACGGCTGATGAGCGAAGGTATTCGGAAGCCCCGGTTTGCGGCGTTCTGGTTCCGAGTTCCAAAACACACGGGAGATTTACAAACCGTCACAGGTTGTGCACGAGGCTTCTCATGGTATGGTAGCAGTTGCATGTTGGAAGGAGTGCATCTCGGGCGGTCTTTAGGTGGAACTTCGGATCGAAACCGCACAAGCCAATCCGACAAATCCTCTGCAGAAGAATGTGCTACGTGGGCCACGACGGGAGGATGATACTTCTACCGAAGAATGTGCGGCCTCAACTGTCTCAAGACAGATTATATAAAACAAAAATAATAATCACAAAAGTATATATATATATACTATATATATATGTGTGTGTGTATGTGGAATTCGGACCTGAAAACGAATTCGAGAGCTGGTCTAAAACAGGGCTCCCTGCTCCGCCCCTGCCCCGCATCCGCACTCGCCCCGAACAGTTCGCGGTTGTACTGCGTCATTATCGACATGGGGGGGTAGAGGACCGACAGTCCGAAGATTGGCCATGTGTTTCTAAGGATTGCTTCGCGCAGTTCAGGGAAGGTCGGCTGATTGAGGGAAGCTGCAGGATCTGCATGCCATCGTTGCCGAGGGCCGTTCGGACGATGTCATCATTGTCTCCTCGGCCCGCAAGTTATTGACACCAGCTCATGCCGCAGCTTCAAGCAGCCCGTGAAGTGTGGCAATCTCGACAGCAGGGATTAAGATTTTGCTCGGGGGGCTCTTGCCATGATACAGCACCCTTTCTGCCACAACCCGAAATGGACCCCCAACAAGAGGACTCGACCAAGGCGGGCGCTCATCGCCGCCGAGCAGTGGATGAGCGCAGCTCCATTCTGGCTTACTGCCTTGCCAATGCTGGTGCGCAACGTCCCAAAGTCAAAGGAATATAGACATGTTATTTGCCTCAACTTGCAGCTGCGTTGGAGATCTTTGAAGGGTGCTCTTAAAGTACTCATATGAAACAAGTTTAATAGGCATCAAAACAATCTTGGTCATAGAGATCAGTGGATACGGATGCAAGAAGAAGCATGAGGCGAAGTGTCGCCTCTGCACCCTGCCCTACCTCCATGCAAATGTCGAAGTCGTTCGCGAGACCTGCCCAGTCAAGCAAACTGCTTGATGCCAACCAAGGGCAGAAAAAGCACTGACATGTTTTGTTGACAACAGCTGCTCACCCGGAATGGGCGTCACAAATGCAGTTTGTGGCACGAGTATCCGCCCCAGCCAACATCGCAACCAACATCGGCTGCTCAAAAGCCACCATCAAAGTTATGCCGGTTCCTACTTGTTCGCAGTAGTAATAGCTGTCATGATAGCAGTCAGCAGCAGTAGCGCCAATGAAGTGGACAACCTCGCTACTGATGGTGGAAAAAGCAGCCACAGCAGCCACAAAGAATTGCAGAAGCGAGAACTCTGCGTTCGTACCTAGGAAAGCAAGGATTATGCCACTAGCCATGGTGCCAATGACCGACAAAAACCAAATAGTCACGGCAAGACGAAGCTGCGAGCCCCGCATCTGCCTCCTGTGACAAACTCCAGCGCAAGCCCGTCGATCTGAAGTATGCGCAGCAGAAGCTCCTCTCAGTTTGGGGAGGGGGGTGGGGGGGGGGGGTCGGCTCATGGGGCCTCGGAACTTGCGTCGTCTTTGGACTTACGCACTGCCAAGATCTTTTGAGCACCCTTCTCAGAGTGTGGGATGCTTTGGCCGCAGCGTGTCGCCTCGAGTCCTGTCATTAAGAGGGAAGCTGGTACGAGTATTTCTGAACTGCTGAAGGGAGCAGTATCTGACACGGGCCTATATATATCATTCTGTGATTTGAGTTACTGAGCCACTCGATCCTTCTCCAAGGGCATCTGGAACTGTAGGTCGCAAGTAAGCAAGGAACCCAGATTGTTTGGTCGCAGCCTAAGCACAGCAGCATTAGACCCTCCCCAACTGCATATGCTATCCTAGACCTCTAAAACCCGAAGCCCTGCACAAAGACACCGGCAACCTCCTACGAAGCCAACACTATACTCCCCTTAGAACCTGAATTAAAACAATACGTTTAGTATTCCTCGAATTTTACATAAATAAACACAAAGAATCATTCCTAAGGGGGGCAATAGAACAAAGCTCGTGCCCAGTGCCCGGGTGTGCCCAGAGCTCCCGATCACGTCGCCAGCGGTCGGCTGCAAACTGCAGGGCCCGAGGATTCTCCTCCGTGGCAGCCTGGAGCAGGTTTAGTGCACTTGGTATTCATACAGGGCTCTTAGGGTTCAGGGTGGCTCAGATTGATCTCAAACTTCAGAGCCCAAACGACCACATGCCTCGATGACTGCAGGGCACTCCAGGATAATTCCAGCATCCCCCATTTATCCCGTCCGAAATCATCAGGGCACCTCCCCATATTTTCCCCAAAGACTAGGGGCACCACTTCGGGACTTCGTCTGAACCAGGATACGAGTTGTCACATGTTGGTGCCGGGAAGTGCTCAAATATTCGAGTCCCCCCCACCCCCCCAACATTGTTCAGGAGGCCTCGATGACTGCCTCGTCATCCTGAAGTTCTTGGGACGCATAGGCCAAAGCCATCCCATCCTCGCAGACTCGGCGGTTAGGGGCTATGGGGCTATGGGAATGCTTTGGGCTCATAGGGATGTGTTTAAGCAGAGTCGCTCTTGTGTTCACTGAGCATCAGTGAGTTCGTTTGGAACATGCAGCCTGAAACATTGTGGGCCAGAGGGCTGTTTTCAGGCTTGACGCTTAGGCCTTAGAGTGGCTGCCCTTCGCGGCTGTAATACATGCGCAGCGCCTGGAAGAATGAGGCGCGCATGAGTGAGTGGGATGTGTTGGAGCTTGTTGTGAACTTGTCTGGCTCTTGGCGTTGCACTGAGGTTGCTTTCGCGGACATGCTCTTAGCCGGCACTGGTTTTGTGGACAGGAACCTGTTGCAAACTTTGGTCGAGGACTGCTGCAGTACGAAATGCTTTGAAAGGGCGTGCCGCAGAGGGGTTCACCATCGACGAAACAATCTTGCTACAAATTTGCTGGCATTCTTGTGAGGCACCTCACCTTAAAAGCTGATCAAGAAACAACAAAAGAGGACCGCAAGCTGCAAACCTCGGCCACAAGATTGACAGCCCATTCGTGTCCTTGCGCACAGCCGCCATGATCACTTCACGGTCTCCTCGCACCTGGAGGTGCTGGCACTTCAAGACTTAGCCCATCTGCGAACGACCTTACCGCCCATGAACGCCGTTTGAAATCCGTGAAGCGAACAAAGCCTTCTCAGTGGCGAAGGAGATCCTGGGCTCAGCGGGCGAGTGGTAAGCTCTCTTCTTGACAACCACGAAAAAACCCTTCCCGATACCCTGAGCGCTATTCCTTGCGCGATATTTTGGAAGCCTCCCGGAGCAGATGCTTGAATCAGTCAAGAAGAAAAGCAAACTGGATCCAAAGCCCTGGAAAGGTGGCTCATTAGCGGGCACATCCCGCAATGCTGCCCCAACAGCACATGAAAATCGATTTGTGCATTGTACAGTACAAGTATGCAGTATAAACTATATGCATATATCGAGTATTAGATATCAAGTATTACATACTAATAGAAAAACAAATACTTACAGATGCATCATTTCAATTTATCTACAGTTGTCGATTGTGTAGTATGTGCTATGCACTACTGCCTCCAGGGGGCGCAAGACCAAACGTCTGCACGGCATCAAGCGCGACATCCGAACCTCAAGGTGCAGCGAACAGCACTTCTCGATCCTGCTACATAACATGACAGTATAACATGGAAGTCATGGAAGTCATGGAAGAATCTATGCTGCACGCATTTCAGTTCTTAAAGGCAAGTTTTGCAGCTGCCCTGACTTAGCATACCAGAGGCCAGCAACAACGGCCGCAATGAACTCCCCGACTGTGTGCATGGGCAAGTGAGACTAGAGAGTTTGTATTTTACACCGGAGCTATGCCCTTTTGCAGTTTGCACGGGGGGGGCTGGAATTGTCCAGGGCGGAAGATTCGTGACCCTTTCCCCCCATAGCACCGAGACTGCAACTGTCGCGCAGCTCCAAGGGAAGAAACCGGAGCACTGCCCCATCCCGGCGGAGAGCCTCGGGCTGGGTGCGACAGGATGTCTGACATGACCCGGGCAGCCCCGGTCGATGCAAGTTCATGGTACACAATGTAATGTAAGAGGGGGGCCCTCCTCTAAGCTTCTCAAGGTCCCTGCCCGCCCTTCAACACTCCTGAGCCCCCCCCATCCCCTACACGGGCCGGCACCGCACAGGCAAGTTCATAGAACAATTGTAGGAAAATCCGAACCTTGAACTCATCAAGACCACCTCTCGCCCTGTTGTCCAAACCTTTTCGTCCCTCCAAGAAAAACCGAGCCCTGTGCCGGCATGATCACTTCGAGGTTCTGCTTCAGCTCCTCGTCCGCGAACTCCAACGACTGGCCAAGGGCCAGGGACTAGGAAAGGCTGGAGGTGTCAAAGGATTTGTAGAGTTTAGGGGGCGAGGAGCGGAGATGGTTGGAATCGGGGGGCTTATGGGTTTCTACTAGGGTTGGGAAGGCTCTGAGGGCATATGGAGTTGGGCCTAAGTTGGCTCAAGGTGTTATTCTTGCCAGCTGGTCAGAAGACGGGGAAAGGCGGCAAAAATGTTCAAACTGCACGGAAACGCACATCGCAACCTGACAAGCCTGAAACCTTTGAACTTTAAAGATGCCTCTTCATAAGGTCCAACGCCTGTCTCCAGCCTGTTCAGCCTCCTCAGAAAAAATGCTCTTTTTTTCTCTCTCTCTCTCTCTCTCTCTCTCTCTCTCTCTCTATGTACATATATATATATACATATACACATCTATGATTCATAGCTATAACCGCTATAATATAAACAAACATTCCACCTGTTATATGCTCCAGAACGCCTGCCTCGGGATCAGACTTGAGGGCCTCCATGACCACGAAGCTGTCCTGCGGTGTCTGGGGCCCTAAGGACAGGAAGATCGTCCTCAAGTGCCTCAGAAGCCACAAAAATCGACTTCTGTTCCTGCTTTGTTTCGTTACCCACAAACCTCGAAACCATCAATTCTCCGCATCTTGCAAGATGGAAGACTAAGACCAAAACATTCTAACGAGAAGAGAGGAGCCCTTGGGCAACATCCCTCAACCAGAGAGGCTGTTGCTTGAATGCGGGTAGAGAGCCTTCTTGAGGCCTTCGGAGGCGTACTGCAGTGCCCTGCCATCCCGCTGGACAGCCTCCCGAAGCTGTCAGGCAGGTTTGTAATCACGCGCCTGCCACTGCGATGCGAGACTACCTAGGACGATGCGACTTAAACCCATGTGTTGAACGGGGTCTGTAGATGTCCACGGTTTACGGGCAGCTTCGCGAACCCGCTGACACCCTCAGCCCTTGCGAGCGTCTCTTGCCTGCAAAGCTCACACAACAAGCACCATTCGGGAACCAAAAGCCCACGTCACGGTCAGCCGCATGCACGTGGAGAGGGGTCGCGCCTAGTCCAACAAACCGGGAGGCAGACACCGCCACAAAAGTTGCTAAAGGATCCTGCAATCCCGATCCCAACTGCCCATGCAACCCGACACCATCTCAATGCCTCCATGACGTGGTGCACGTTGTCCCTCGGAGGACACTTCTCAAAATAGTATCTTCTACAGGACACAAGAATCCTGCCCAAAGATTTGGAGCAACAAGTGTGAAAGGCGAACGGTACGTGCTCCATTTGCAGCGAAGTTGCTGGGCCTGCGCTCCTGGCGCCATGAACTTGTTTGTAGGCAGAGGAGCGAGCACGCATGTGGCATCCGCTTCTGCGCGTTGTGTCATGGAGTTTCGTACTACTGACTGTGGCATATGCGGCCGCCGATGCCCTCGCAAGGAAATTTTCGCAGATCTTACTATGCAGTCCAAAGAACCCATGTGAATCTGGTGGGAAAGAGATTCCTACCCATGACACTCACCCTGACTTCCACTGTTTGCCAAACTGAGTCTACACTAGCACAGGTCCTGCTTCTCGCAACGCCAAGCCGTTGTCCGCCACCGCTATCCTGAGAACGACGAAGATGTGCAATGCTCCTCTTGGCTTGGGACACCCGAAGAAATCTAAGTGATCTGGAGACTCTATTTCTCTGTTTACAGCAATGCCACATGCCATGGACAGGGCATCACCACACCTGGCTGCTTGCATATCTTGCGTGATGCGCTGTAGTCCATGTAAGCTGGGCGAGACATCAACAGTCACTAGCATCTTGCTTGTTTACGAACCAGCAAACGACTTCTCGTCTCAGCGACTTGACGATGTCGAAGTCATCCTTGAGATTTGCAGATGCGTACCTCAATCCCGCTCCGGCTGCCCGCCCAGCGCACCCTCGTTTCACGCTCTCAGTTCCCTCTTGTTTCTCTGTGGCGGCGGTGCTGGAATAGCTGCAATATATTGCAATATATTTCGGGCATGACGAAGCTGCCCCTTTACCGCACTCTGTAACATCATCCTCTCAACTTCTGGCAGACGGGAAGCAACAGTCGGCAACATTTCTGTTTGATACAGAAGCAGCGATGTTGGATGGGCAACGAAGATCTCTGAAGCGTTCTTGTGTATGCCCGGCCCCATTGCAAGCCACGGCACTGCAGTGCCATCCAGTGCTGCGTGACCGCTGCCGTGACCACCTTCGGGCTGAATCTTTCGGCAAAATTTGGGCTTCAGCACTTGAGACTTTCGGATTCCGATGGGGAAGAGGTGAGGGGGAGCGGGGAAAAGGGGCAGGAAAGTTGTGGTCTTCGTGTCAGTCTGAGGATTCCGCGGCTCTTCCTGTAGCAGACATGTTCACCCCGGATCCCTCGCAAAAGCCAGCCCCAACCCCGAAGGCCTCATTGTCCCCTCGAAGTGCCTCAGAGGCCTCGGAACAGAGCACTCTGGGATCAGGAGATGATTTGGAGTGGCAGCCTGAGCTGCGCTGGCTTGCTTTTGCACGACCCTGTTGCGTCACCCAATCCGAAGGACGGATCTCTCTCTCTCTCTCTCTGCCGTGCCATCCTCGAGGGTCTTGCTTGCTACGCAAGGGCACGAAAAGCAGGCCAGAATATTCGGACGGATCGGTGTTGGCATTATTGGTGGATATTTCGCGATGCAGAAGTATGCATGATGTGCCCCTCGCACAAAATCAGGAGTGCCGAGAGTCGTAGCGCAGAGCAGAGCCGGAATTCGACACCGCTTCAAGCACCAGCTCCTGGCAAAGAAGCGGTGTCCGGCATGAACTCCACTGCCAACAGCGACCACCGCCACTCAAGACTGCTTGGGGCCTTGTCCGCACGCAGCTCATTGCTGAGGGATCCTGGGGTCGAGGACCAAGACAACGCATTCTTCTTCTTTGTTTCGCTGGGGGGCCCTTGCTTTTAAGGATAGGAGCTTTACCCATGTCCACAAATCTTAAAATGGCAGAGCCTGTTCTACCCAACTTCTATTTCAAAGGGCCCGTGCAGACATTCTACTGAGCTCCACGTTCAAAGCTTCGCCATCTCCATTCCTACCCCTCAAATTCTCCGGAAGCCCTTAGGGCCCCAACAAACAGCACAAGCAAAAATTAGCATAAGGATATCCCATATAAACCCCCTGATAATGAAGCCAGGTAGGGATATCCCTATAAAATGCCTATGCTTATGTCCTCTTTGGGTCGCTAAGCCCTGCATCCCCGAAGGCAAGCGGCGCAGCTTGAGGCCGTCTTCCCGGACCAGTTCCAGGGCGGCGGCGCGGTCCATGGCGCCGAGTCCGTGACCAAACGGACCATTGGGGGCACGGTGCAAGTGCGAAAATCTTGAAACTCATCCTAAAAGCTATCTCCGGCACTTAAACAAGGTACCAAAAACCCTCGGAGTAACTTGAAATCCTGAAGCCCTCAGCCTCACTCAGCTGGTCGGAGAAGCAGCAAAATACAGGATTTGGGGTCCACGAAACTTTGAGCCACCAGCCCTTGTCTTGGGCTCACTGGGAGCTTGGGATTCCAGGAGTTCGGTTTCGGGTTTTAAGAGTCTTTTAGGTTGGGAACTCAAGGCAGTAGGCTTGCGTTCATGTGGTAACGAGCCCGGCTCTTTACATTGAGCCGAAAAGCCTCGATCCCGGCTTGAAAGAACCTCGCTGTGCTCTAAAGAATCGGGGTAAGCTCTTTGGAGAAGATTCTCTTTTCAACCATGCCTGGCGGCCTGTGGCCAAGGGGAAACAATCGAGTCGGGCTTCCTACAGACAAAAAAAGATGGGAAGATCGAAAGCACATGCGCCAACATAGCGCGTCTCGCAAAGCCAGACAGACAGACAGACAGACAGACAGACAGACAGAGAGACAGACAGACACACACGCACACACACACACACACAACGCTCATGTAGAAATCATAAGTCGAACATGAAAGGCTGGACCTGGCTCGCCAAGCCCCACGGAGTTCAAACCTGCACGCACGTGATGAAAAAATTGCGGGTGAAAGGGGCGCTTCTGTTGGCGTCTAGCAGGTTTTTGCCTACTGCACAGCTGGGCGAAGAAACCATCTGCAGCAGAACTAAAACGAAAACGGCAAATACCGAGGCTGCAGCGGAGGCGAGATGTTCCTCGATGCCTCAGTGAGGAGCAGCTTGAGATCTGCTTGTTTACTCGCTCCTTCATGAGATGTTTTGAAGCCGGCACGGGTCCTAGAGAGGGAGCCTACATCGCTTTTGTGAAATATTGTTGTGAAGCGTAGCACCTCTGCACTGAACTTGCCATTCTGGCATGTGCTTCAGCAAGCCGTTGTTTTGAAGCGACCTCTGTCGATGATTGGCGATTGAACGGAAAGCTGTGCACGTCAGGGCCAGTGCAAGACATACCTGAACCAGCATCTCGGCGACCGAAAGAGAATAGATACACTGTACACGTCAAGGCCAGAGCTAAGTTCGAAATCTCGAGTGTCTTACGAGCTGGCCTTGGCTTTGGCTCGCTGCGTAACAGCTGTCGTCGTTGGCCTTTGCAGTGGATGCGGCAGCGGATGCCGCCGCTGCCTGTTCGCTTTAGCTTTGGCCTTTGGTGCTCATGAGCGAAAATCGATTGGGAAGTCCATCGAGGCACTCGGCCCAACAGACAGCGTGTCTCACTGCGCGAGTTCAAAGAAAAACCATCGTAGGCAACATCTTGCTTCCCGGATGCGAGAGCAATCAGACGTCTTGTAAGTCAAGCCCTTGCGCATGTTGCACAGCATGCAGCTTCTCTGGCTACTCCATCCATTCGTCAAGGCCGTATTGACTTCGGCCATTGTTGGCACCATCACGTCTATCTCAGCTCTTGAAAGTGTTCGGCCTTGATCGGAGATCTTGGGAATGGAAAGGGGGCGCCGTCATCCAACGCTCCCAAATCCGCAGAACAATCTTTCTGGAGAACACAACCGGGTGGGTCATCACTACAAACTGCATGGCTCCACATCGACGAGCCAGTTTGCTCAGCGCGCGTGAGGTCACCGACCACCCAAGCGACCGACAGCGGTGGCAGTGAACTTTGCCTTTTGATGCCGGGGGGGGGGGGGGCCTCATCAACCGACGGCCGGCGGAGGCACAGACTCACAGCGTGAAGACAGAACAAGGACGGCGCAGAAGCCAAGGAAGAACCGAAAGACGGACGAGGAAATGGCATAAGCCGTCGCTGGCTCTAGAAGCACAAAGCTCATGAGCCACCAGAGTGCATGGAGGATACGGGCTGGAGCTGCCCTTCGATTCCACCTCACCTGGCTTGCTCGCACGTCACCACTGCGAACACGGCCACCCCAGTGTGGCGCCGGTGACGTCTTTGAGTAGTGAGGAGATGACTGTCGAGTCATTGGCGAGCTCAAACGCGAAAACGTACAGATGCAGGAGAGCCAAGAAGCGATGCGAGCCAACCGGGAACTTCCTGCCTCAGTCTCGAGCCTCGTCATGACGAAGCACGCTTATGACGCTTCTTGCCAGCGGCCCGGCGCCTGCTTACAATCTGGGCACGTCCCGCCCCATGCTACATCCTGCTACCACTCCATGAGGATGTTGCATCTGCTACATGCGCGCCACTTGCTGACGCCGGTCTGACACTCGGGTCTGGGGCTCCGAGAGTGCAACGGGACATCACTACGTTTGCATATATCTAAGGCATGGAGACGTCGTCCCAAACCACACTGCATGCCGAACAAAATGTCACTTCCCAGCCTCTTGCTGTTGCTGTTTCCATCTTGCTCGGACTAACGGCCCCTCCACTCTTCTCACTCACTCCACACTTCTCACCCCACTGGATGCCCTGCGGACTCCACCCTTCGAAGGGAACCTCAAAAACTCGAAAATTCTAGGCTTGCACATATAGCCATATTGAGCTCTTCCAAGGGTACAACATTTAGAGTCCAGGCACATTCCGAAACCCATGTCGCTAGTCCTTTTCCGCGGGCGCCTCTCGCTGCTGTACAAATCGGATGTCTGGAGGCAGCTGGGGAGACAGTTCGATGAGTTGTCCGCGCCGGGTCAAAAGCAGCTCTATATCGCCCCGTCACTGCAAGTCTTGTCCAATGCATGGCCTCACTGAAAATCCTGCCCTGAAGGATGAGACTATATCTTGGTATAAGGTCTCGATCGACTAGTAGCAAGATTCCACGTTGACAGAGGTTTTTGCCGAAAGGCAGCCTAAGGTAGCAGCCCTTTCGAGTTAGGGAAGCGACACTAGCCCAGCACACAAAAACGTCTCCCCAGCTCTTAAGCATCCTGGTAAGTCAGGGACAGCTGAGGCCCTGTTTTCGGAGGCGCCAGATCCCCGCAAGGTGCTTGCAATCGCATCGGGGATGGGTGAGCTTCGTATAGTCGTATAGACCTATAGAGCTTTAGGGTTGTAGGGTTTGGGCCCCTAGGTGGGAGGCCCTTGTTCTACCGAAGTTGCTTCTTCATCTCTTCAACCTCAGACCTCATCTTTGCAAGGAAGGCATCCTTGGTCAACAGGAGTCGGCATGAAACAGTCTGGCTGTGGGAAAGGTGCGAGTTGTTTTGTGCCAAGTGTCACGCGTCTAGCAGACCCACCAGGAATGTCTCTGTCTCTGTGTGTGTGTGCTTGTGTGCGCGTGTGCGTGTCTGCGTACCGTACTTCATGCAAGGGCTGCTAAGGATATGAGCCAACAAGACTTGGACAGCCCGGCTGGCAGCTACCAGTTACCAGTCAGCCAGTCCTGAACTTTCCCACCGAGGCTTAGTCGAGTTCTTGCCACAGCAAGATTATCCGGAATTCAAGACAACATTAGCTGTGGCTATCATGTGATGTTGACTGCGTAGATTCAGGATCTACGGAGTGTTCGCCCCATGTCCCCGTCTCCAACCAAGGGTCAATTCCTGCTTCCCCTGCTTGCTTCTGCAGCTTTTCAAAATCTTTCTGCTGCTTGGCCAGCTCCTGGCAGCAGGCAGTGCTTGTCTGCAACGATACCGGCTACCGACTCACGATACTATTCCACCCAGTATTGTCGGATCTGCCCTTTGCCATCCTGATCTCTGCAGCAAGCCGCCCCTTCAGCTCTGCAAAGAACATCCTAAAGGCCCAACCCTCAACCGCGAAGTCGCAGCTGCCAACCTTGGCCAAGTCTTTCTTCTTCTTCGCGCTGACCTCCTCAAGGCCAGACATGAAGACATGGGATGGGGGGGGGGGAAGGCGGGTTTAGCGTTGTTGAGGTAGAGAGCAGGTGTGGATCCTCCAAGCCCCCTGGCTATCAAAAGGCGTTTCATGCTACAAGACACGAGGCTGGTGTGTCGATGACCAGAGCTGGGCACAAGCCCCGTACCGAAACAAGGCAACAAAGGGCAATGAAGCGCCCCTCCCCGCCAGCACCCTCCGCTCCAGAGAGTGCTGAGCCAACTACAAGACTTCATTCGTATTCAAGGCAATCATACCACAATGTGGGGGGTCCATAGAACACGCAATGCCCTCAAGAGAATGTCGTCCTCACCGCTCGCGAGCTTGGTGGGAACCCCCTCGGCATCAAACTCGGCGTAAACGCCTGCCACCGACCCAGACCAGAACAACACAGGGCTCACACAGAGAGCTGCATCCAGCGCCTTTGTTGCTGCCATTCTGGAACAAATCTTTTGGAGCGACAGCCTCAGTCGTCACAGGTGCCAAGCTTCATGGAGTATGCAAGGTCCTCAGCCCTGCACGCCTCAAAGCAAACCCCCCACCTGCAAGCCCAGAAAACCACGCTTTGCCGAAAGTCGGTGGCACAAAAGATCTGGCAACCACTTGTGAACCTCGCAAAAGCAAAGAAACATGAAACCGAATTGACTGGGCTTTCACCCCAAAAGAAGCTTCACATCTAGCTAGGCAGCTAGCAGCTAGCTGGTCATTGATCTATACATGAAAGGCTTTAAAACCCAAGCCACTCCAAAAACACCCCAAAGCCCGTAGAGCCTTAGACTTTCCTTAGGCGTAAATCCAGACTGCTCCGACATGAGGCCGCTTTCTCCGCAACTCTGAGCTCCTTCTCTTTCTGGTCCAGCCTCAGCGTTTATCTTGGAATTCGTCTCAGCGGTCCTGAGGCCCTCCAGGGTTCGGACCTTCAATTTAGGCCTTTCGGGTTTATCTCGTTTTTTTTTTTTTGGGGGGGGGGGGGGGGGGGGGATTGCACACGACATGCCATGCATCTGCTTTCATCCAGGGAGGTGTGTGTGTGGGTCGTCGGGACACTTGCGGCAGCCACTACAACAATGAAATATTCAAGGCACAAACGGACCTATATACGGGTTCTGCACCTTGGTACAAGCTTTCTGGGAACTTTCGGCATTGAAGTCCCGACAGGGTGTGAGGCAGCGGCTTGTTGCGAATCTTCTGCTGGGCGGCTTCCTTCGGGGCTTTCGTTGCAGAAAGCTTCGCGCCGCCATCCCCGCGGCCCGATTCATTCCGACAGTTCCGCGCGACTGTTCAGGTTTGAAAGTCTCTAAGACTATTCACCCATGGCGTCCCGGAGTCTCAGAAGTTCTGATTGCTGCTTGCTGTCCTTGGCCTTCTCTTCTGCCTCCTTCTGTTCGGCCTCGCGCAGCCACGCAAATCTGCCCAAGCTGTTTGCTATAAGGCTTCGGAGCCTGTGTTGGGTGAAGGGGTTAAGGATTGGCTACGTAAATTATGGTCGCAAGCAACCAAGGCCCTCATCAAGCCACAAATCCTAAACCCAAAACCCAAAACCAATTGCTGTGTTGAGCCCTGAGCTCATGACGGTCAGGGGTGGAAGAAATGGTAACACCATGAGCACGTAGATTGTTTTTTGGGGCTCGTGCAGGCACGGGTGAGCTGCACCCAACACGGCAGTCAGCCGTGGGCCTCCAAGGTCTCCCTCTGCTCGAACATCCACACCTCCGTGCCATGACGAGGCGATAATTCTCAACAGCTTCGAGGGCAGTAAAACGCCAGACTTGACTCTGCCGACGCCCATCGGCTTCAAAAGGGCATTGACCGTCTCGACTGGTTGCAGCGAAAGGAGGGCATCAATGAGGGCATCCATGAGGGCATCCCCACGGCCGGGGGAGCCCTCTGAGGTCCGAGCGTAGCCCTCATTTCCTCGGTCCTGCGGGGCTGGCGCGCTCTTGCGAACTCTTGCGAGGCAGCGAGGAGGGACGGGGAAATGGCTGTACGGAGTCAACACCGACGGTAGGTTCTAGGCACATTCTAGGCCGCCTGCCAACACTAGAGCGCCCACAGTTAGAGAAGGGGTTCTCCTGAAGCTTCTGAATCTCTCTGCCTCTGGCTTTCATGCTTGGAGAAGTGCAGCCCCAAGACTCTCTCAGCCATGTCTGGAGCTCCTCTAGCCGCACGCCCAGGCGAACAAGATCAACGTCTCGCACCTGCAAAAAATGGGAGTCCTTTTGAGTCTCTGCAAGACTTGGCGCCCATGGAGTTCCGGCAAACTTGGCTCAAAGGATCCCCTCCTTCACTCCGCAAGCGAAGCTCCAGCTGCATTTGGACCTCCCTGAAACCCTACCAAACTCCAGGAATTTTGTGGGGGTCCTGTATGGATTCACCTTTTTGGACTCCCTATCTCGCCTGGTCGCAGCGGGGGAGGAGCTTCGCAGGAGGCTCACCCGCGAGGCCTCGCTGCTGAACGCACGGTAAAGGTGGAGGTGCTCTTCTTGACCAGTACGTTACATTAACACACACGTAACACACATATGTCTTGTTGCATGTATACATACAAAATGGTACAAATGGCCCGTGCGCAAGGGGGGATCTCCTGCCAGGATGTTTTGCTGTTAATTTAAAGCCAGCCTCCTGGAGTCCCTGGATGCCTCTATCGACGACATAGATTGCCCACCCGAATCCCCCGCCTTTGCCGCCCGCTTTTGAAAGCCGTTCAAGCTTGTTTCAAAGCACATGAACTGTTCAAAATCATACGAAGGATTGAAACTCATGCGAGCAGCTTGTGCGACAAAAAGCGGGTTGAATCCTATGAAAATATCATAGCAAAAAATCCAAGAAAATGCACCAATGCCTATGAAAGTCTAGAGGGAATGGAGATTTCCTAGGAAAACCTAGAAAATCGACCCCCCTAAAAGGACCCAAAACAAAACAAACTCCCCAACTCCAGCAGTGCAAAGCCTGCTTCACAGCTTCGCAAGGCGTCTGAATATTTTGAAGCCTATCATAAGAGCAATGTGTTTGCATTCCCCCCCCCCCCCGCTTTTTGAAGCCATGGCCTCTGCAAACCCCCCTCCCCGCCTTCTGAAGCCGTGCAAGCTTTCTTCACAAGGCAACAAACCCATCATGTGAGCATTGTATCAATGGGTCCCACACCTTAGCGCCTTGCTCTCCGAGCTGATTGGCGAACCATCGTGGGCCCTTGATATATCTAGACCCTGGACGACTGGAGTGCCAGGCTTTGGGGCTTCCGGATGCTTTTAGGGCCCAGGGGGTTGAGGGGTTTTGCAGGCTCCTTCTCGTGCACCTAAGTGTGAGGTATAGGGCTTTCGAGGCCGGCGTTCTCTCTTAGTGGTATTCTGCCGAAAGTTGAAACAAAGGTCCGTGTTGGGATGATGCAAGGGCGGCATACAAGGTTAATTGCCGAGGCTTTGGGGTGCTTTCCCGTGGATACAACGGGCTCAGCGGCCTTTGGCGCCTCGAATTCGGGCTTGCGTGCAGGTTTTCGTGGCTTCGGACCCACAGCTGGCACGAGACGGCAATGATTCGTGGCCGTGCTGAGTCTCTGCTGGCATTTCCATCTGACTTCTGAGCAGGCGGCTGGTCACATCTTTCTGGAAGCTGTCCAGCGCGTCTGCCAGCTCCTGGGCGTTCAGGGAGGGGATGTGGCGGGACGTGCCATTGAAAGCACAAGTCCCCGAGAAGGTGAACCTGGATCACAGGCGTCTTGCCTACGCCCCAGGCACCTCTACAACGGTGCCGCTGCCATAACCCATACCCACGACCATGCAAATGTCCAATGAACCCCCGCAGGGTCCCAACCACAGCTTCACACTGCATCCTTTACGTCTTGAGAGAAGGCTCATAGTCATAGTCGTGTCGATTCAGGCGACTCACGATGGTCTTCCTAAGCCCGAAAACAAACAGATGCAAAACCCAAAGCTAAACCCTCAACGGACTCAACGCTGTGTGCTTCCGGGCCTTGAGCCCAGCGCTCCGGGCCGTGGCAACGCTGGGCGCCGCCTCGGGAGGATTCTTCACGTCCCTTCTGGTCGAGAGGCGGCGGGGGAGGTGGGGTGGAGCTTGAAGCTCTGTCGGTTGATATTGGGAATGATCTTCCTTTCTTGAGGAGGCTTGCACGGCATGTGGGCCGGACTGAGTTTGACAGGACAGGCGGCGAGGCAGCTCTTGGTGAGCCCATGTGGAAAGACTTCGAGGAGACAAACGCCAAACAACGGGAGAGGTCCCTTGGCTTCCGGGACGCCTGCAAACTGAAACAGGCAGCATTGTGCGCCAGATCTGCCAAGATGTGTGCTAAGGCCATCTCTGAGTGGCTGTTACGACTCTATACTCTGTAGACTCTCTATGTACTATAGACTCTCTTGGCTACGAAGCCGCTGCCTAACTCACAATGACTGTGGTTGACACCTTCGCCGCAGCTTCCTCAATGAGCCTTGGCTGCAGTGCGGACTGCATGACTGCCACACTTCTGAAGCGCATGATTATTTGTTACATCGGGCCGCACAACACTTGCATGCAGGGCTGTGGCTTCACCTGGACCTGGCACTGCACTCTGGGACATTTGCTTTTTGCGCTTTGCTGCGTCCTTCTCCTGCGCCGCCAACCAGTGCCGGAGATTTGAAAACTGCTCACGTACCGTAGTCAGAAGCACGTGCAGCGACGACACTGGATTCACACACGATATGTCCATCACGGTCTGTGGCCCGTTTCATGCTCTATCACTGTCTGCGCACACAGCCTTCGCGAAGTCGCGCACAGACTGACGGAGGTCTGCGAAGGCATCAACACTCTTCGTCCAAGCTTCCTGCACTGGAACTGTTGGCTGTCGACAGTTCGGCATGTTTGGGGGCAAGCTTCGAGTCAAATCAATGACAATGCCCTTCTGATTAAGCCTCAGCCCTGATTCCCTGAACCCAGCGCAATCCCGAACAAGCCAGTGTCAGACATCACTCAAACGGTGACGAGTGCCGTCCTTGGGCTCCCGCACGATACGGAGGCCTCACGACTTTGACCCATGCAGGTCTCAAGAAATTGTGGGTCCAAAGGGCCTAGAGGATCAGAGATGTATGGACATCAGTAGACTACTGGCTACATCGTGTTTACATAGAGTGTCCGCTCCAAGTGAGCGGGGACATGCGTCACCCACTTCCAATTGCCCAAGGGTTGCACCCTCCCTGGTCCCTCCACACAGGAGCCTTCCACGCCAAGCATGGAGAGTGTGGACTCCACCAGCTGCGCAGCCTGTGGCAACAAAGGGCGGAGGCGACCGAGGAACTATACGGCTTATTGACTGCGCTAGATTGTGGGACGATGAGGAGCTGCATGAGGCGCTCGGCTGAGCCAACTCTGGGGAAAGGCGCGTGCGCCTGCCGTATTGATACTATGTGAACCGTCACATTGACATGACAGGTTCGACAGGGTGCAGTATAGACAAGCAATTACTGTCGTCATTAAGCGCGTGTCAAGAGACCCATGTGCCCTGAGGCCTGAACACCATGTCTGTGAATGCCGGTCCTATCATTCCGTGAAGCGCCGAAGGTTGCACCTCTCACGGACAAAGCTTGCCTTCACCAAGGGCTCGAGGGAAAGGTCCGGCAGAGACTGCAGCCACAAGAGAGGATGGCAGTCCCGAATGGAAAGGGTATGTGGCCCCCAGACAACCTAGCGCAGTAGTATGCAGGAATTTGTGCTCTAAGACGAGCGTATTGAACTACGGGCCCCAAGGGCGCAAGCTTTGGACCGATGCTGGCTCACCACCAGTTGCGGTGGTTGAGCCGGCCTTCAGTGCAAACTTGCCGTGAGTGGGCAATAGGGTCAAAGAAGTGGGTCAAAGATAAACTGAGCAACCATCTGGTCGTTTCACAGACATGTCTGCTAAGGCAACATGCTGGAAGCCTTTCACGGGGCATTGCCCTACAACATTTTCCAAGTCCCGACTTAGTCTTTGAGATTTTGGAACCCCCCCCACCCCCATAACAAAGTCTCAGTCTCAAATTCGATGTTCATGCCACGCTGGGTCTGGCTCGCGCAGCATACTCAAAGCCTCGAAGGCGACCTTGCACTCCACGACCAGCTTGGAAAGTGCCTGGTTGCCGTTGGTTTGGGGTAACTCCCTTACCCTGCGCGTCAACCGCCTTGTTTACTAGGGCGGTTGCAATTCTTGTCGCAACCGCCTCGTTTTACCAGCCGGAGCCAGAGGGTGCTTGGTTTGGGGGAGAATGGAACTGAGTTTAGAAGCTTGTTTGACCGGGTTTAGCCGTGTTTTACTGTTTTTGCCCGGGCGCAAAGTAGCGTGACTTTGCCGTGGCCCTGGCGTGATCCTGGCGTGACTCTTCTGTTATTTTAAAGAGGAAAGGGCTCGAACCGCCCCATTTTGCCCGTGACTCTGGCGTGACTGCTGCGTGACTCTGGCATATTCTAGAAGCCAGCACCTGGGAACTGCTTCAAACACCATCAAAATTTGCAGATTTCGCGCCGTGGAAACTACGTCTCCACATCGTCCCTGCGTCGCAACCGCCCGGTTTACCATGAAGGTTGTGAACCGCCTCGTTTTCTGCGACTGTTGGACTTGCAGGGTTAGGCCTGCTGGGTCCAATGAGCGCATAAGCTTCGCAGAACCCTCCTGAAACGCAACCCATACTCTGCGACCTCCTGCGAAGCAATGAAGATACAGCAGCAGGCGCAGTAATCTTCAAAGCAAGAGGCCTCAATGACTCTTGGTGTAGCGAAGTTGTCGAGGAGGGCTGCGTGGATGGTGTCCTGACGTGTGGTGCAGTGCACAGCAGTCGCGCCTTCTGGGGCGGAAATGACCTCGTGATTCGCAAACTCTACATGTACCCAAAGAGCATGATCAAAGCCTCAAGCCATAAAAACCGCACCAGCCTTGCAAGAGGCCACAGCAGCCTCTATCTTGGCTTCCTGGCCACAGGGCATTGGGCTAAAGAACGGTTCAAACATTTCCTGTGATCTGTCTGGCTTTGGGGATCTCTTGAGGTTAAGGAATAGCTATGCAGACTTGTCCAGACCCCGTTTGTTGAAAAGTTGGCCTCCTGCTGTCATGAATTGGGTGCTCAGCGACCATGGGAACCATACAGCCCGAAATCCCCCCCACCCCCCCCGGCCTTGTCAGAGGGTTTCTGGCCATGGGGCTGACCTCAGAGCAGTGACAGGGCACCGGACGTGCCAGTAACCCCCTAAAATTTGGGACATATGATTTGGCGTGATCTCCAGGTGCAGTCTCACAGTTCGTGAAATGAGGAGAAATGAGGACAAGTGGGCTGCAGACAGGCTAGCTTACATGCACTCCGACCCCCAGCAGCAGCCCGGCATTGGAGCTTCTGCATTTTTGAACCGTTTAATTGCGGCCCCTGACATGATGATGAAGCCCGAAACAAGACATCCCAGAAGAAGCCGCATAGCCAAGACACGCAGCCAGAAGTCCAAACTGCCCAGGAAGTGCTTGACCTCACCAATCTTCCCCCATAAGGAGATTCTCAGGGGGCTCTTCAAAGGCTAAAGTCCCAAAAGACGCGCAGCGTGGGTGGAGTTCTGGGACAGCCTGGCTTCGGCACCCCCAGGCTTAAGTTTGGGGCTGCAATGCTCACAGGTCACCAGCAGGCGGCCCGAAACCTCCGAGCTTGTCTAACCTAACTTCCCAAGAAGAACCGACACTCGCTCCCCCCAGGTGGCATTTTCTCTTCAGTCACTCGCGAGTTGCTGAGGAGCAGTGCCGGCAACATGCCCATTGCTCTTTGCTTATGACACGAGCAAGAGCAATGTGTTGGTGATGTTGGTGGCGGGTTCTTGATAACCTGGACCTTCCTTCGGCACACGGCTCGTGGAATTCCGGAAACTTGCCCAAAGCATGCCACCTTCCTTGACTGGATACTGTACCTCCTGTTTACAAGGTGCCGCATTAGCTTGCCGGGCATGAGATTGAAAGGCTCCTCTACCCTCTACAGATCTGTCAGCACGATGGTGCTTTGGAAACTTCACAATGACCTGTTTGTGTTCTCTTGAAGGTGGCATCCACATCCAATTGCTTGAGCTCAGCGCCTTGAGACGCTGCTTTGGTAGAGCACCAGTCAGAGTAAGGCATTAGCCCCCCCCTTGGACACCAAACAGCGACAGGGCGCGATGGCTTAGAGGCATTTCCCAGGCACTCCATTTTTCATGTTGCTTGGGGTTTTGGGTGTTGGGTGGTGCTTCAGCCGAATTCTCTCATGAGGTCCGATACCGACCAGATGCTTGGATCTTCAAGCAAAAGGGCCACCAGTGCTCAGTGCTTGCGCACCTGTCTTTGAAGTGCAACTAGTGAACACCATTTGCCTTGCTTTGGCAGGTTCGAACCTCATGATCTATGCTGCAAAGAATCATTACGATAGGGCCTTGTGGCCCTATCAAACTGCCATCCGACAGTGAACAGCTGCCTCAACCTACAAAACATAGAGTTCAGGACTTAGGGATTTAGATCGATTTCACAAGCGCCTTGGGTGCCTGCAGAGCACCAGAAGGCTCAATTGAAGAAAAGGCCTAACCCAAAAAGACCCGGCCAACTTCAGCGTGAACATGTTGCAGACTGAGTATGTATTAACTGGCTCGCGTAGGGTACGCCACAGAGTCGCTTCATGGAGCATACAAGGCATTGGATATATACATATGTACATAAACACATATCTACACATATATACAGGTATATATATATATACACACATATCTCTATACTATATATGTATATATCTGCTACCATCCACACTTTTTGCGCTTGCGAGCCAATTGGAATGTTTGACGGGCCGCGTGCCTAAAAAAAGGAAGTAGGGGTCAATTGTATTCATTAATGTCATGGCTTGAAATTTGAAATGCTTTCATTCATAACACGACTAGAGACTTCCGGACTATACTTCTTACTCGTGGGAATTTGGTGCCCCAAGTTCACAATGTTACTGTCTGAGTTGGTCTGAATAACATAGTTGGATGTCAACCATCATTCGTGAAAGGCTGACAATATGGGAAGATAAGAACTTCAATTTCCGTAATGAATGTTAAGCTGCTGGCAAATAGAATCCTTAGCGTAATCAGAAATTGACTTCCACTTATGTTAACGAAGTTGGTGAAGTTACTTTGCTTTTCAACCTGGACGATTTCATGTGATGGAAAAGTGTTACTCTTCATGCACTCACCTGGACTTGAACATGCTATTTGCACTAGAGGCTGTTATTGACAGAGGCTAAATCCAATACGCCCGGAACAATTCGGATAGTTTGATTAACATGTTTGGAGATCAAAAGAACTGTCAAGCCATGTCAGAGTCATATTGCTTCAAACTCGGAGATTTTGACTAACGTAATTTGAGGCCAGTTATCAGTTTTAAAGTCATCCTGCTTGAATGGCCGGGATTCTTGGAAGAGAATGAAGGACAGCTACTTGGACAACCGACGCGCCAACAAAAGTAACTGTCAAGATCGCGGCTAGTTTTTGTTTGGTAATTAGGGCGAGGTACAGTCATTGAATAACCATCATACTCAGGCTAGTTAGTTTATGGCAGACCGATGACAACAACGTGTCCGACTCGAGCACCGAAGCTCAATTGGCCCACCGGCTCCTATAACCGTCGCGCAACCATCCCGGATTTCGAAGCATGGGCCGCTGCAAACCGGTACAAACACGTGTTGCGCCGGCCCATGTTTCCAAGATCCAAGATTGCGCATGAGCCGAGCTCGTGCTTCCAAGACTCGTCCGGAAGACCTCCCTGCAATCTTGGATCTTGGAAACGTGAGCTTGTACCGATTTGTACCGCTTGCGCCGCTCCATGTATTAGATTATTTCAAAATACATAGATAACATGAGAACGTGCGGAGAACGAAACGCAACCCTGGGTATCGAATCACATGAAAAAAGAGAATGCAGGACCAGCAAACAGCAGAAAGAAGCAGAAGTAAGCAGAAACAAGTGGATAACGGGGGGATGCCATACAAACATACATATCAATACACATGTATATGACTGCGCAATGCAAGTCCTTCATATATATGCATATACAAATATATCTATCTATATATATGTGTATATGACGATGTCTGCTCGGCAGACCACGTCAGCAGTCCATGAACTCTTGGGCGTGCCCGCAGCCCACAGCGCCGGCACCACAGCTGCGGGCACGGCAGGCGCGTGCGCGTTGCTCACTTTCCGGTGTGCTTTCGCCTTAGCTGATGGCGCAAGCTCTGCTAATCCCTGGACGGCGCGAAGACCTACTACATCCAACCGATTCAGTTTTCCAAATCCCATAAATCCCATGCGTCATCTTCAGAACCGAATCCTCCAAACTCAACGAAGGCTTTGCATCTGGCGTGCCTCGCTCTCCTGCTTTGCTTTCTTGCGAGGCACGGCCTTCACCCGCACCTGCGCTGAAATGGTGCGCTCTGACCATCTCTCTCTCTCTCTCTCGCCCTCTTTCCTTCTTTCTTTTTCTTCTTCTGCAGGGCACGAAGGCCAGGGAAGATAACCCCCAACCACCGCGCAGTCTCTCTCTCTCTCTCTCTCGCTCTCTAGCGCCTCGGGACCACGGGCCGCAAGGTACCATTCCAAGGCACGTGTGCGATTCCATCCAGGCTTCCCAAGGCAAAATCACCTTGCATTTCACAGCGAGGAGAAGCCAGAGCACGTGGAGCCTGCCAAACCCGGCTGCATCCTGGTCACAAATGGTCAACGTCAGACAGCAGCTGGACTCCATCAGGAAGCTCCCACTGCGACCTGGGCGCCTCACAGGTCTACCCGAATTTAACCGACGCATCTGGGTGGGGGGACGGGAGTCTCCAGAACCAATGTATGCATGCATCTGTACATAAAACGATTCCGATATGCATGTCAGTGAAAATGTGTGTGTGTGTGTGTGCGCGCGCGCGTGCTTGCGTTCTTCTCGCTATCTCTCTGTAATGCCAGCGCTACTTCCAAATAGCCTACCCCTCCCCACATCGCCACCCCGGACCCTTCGGGTCATCACGACTGCTGATGCCAAGCGGTGTACACGCACATACGGTCATACGCGGATGCATCCGGTTGCAATGTGAACTTCGCAGAAGGGACCATGCAGCCAAAACTTTGCACCTTCCAGCACACTACATCTGACATTGAACTTGAAACTCTCCTTCTTATGCCCTCCCTTATCCCATAAAATACCGTCTAGACTTGTCAAGCCCCAAGGCCCTGCCTTTGTGGTTTCACCTTTCTTGTACCTCAAGAGCTTCAAGAGCTTCAAGAGCTGCATGATTCTCCCGCCAAAACTTCGACCGCCAGCACAAAGGAAATGTTAAGCAATATTCCCTCATGACATCCGTTTTTTGAGCAAAGCCATCTGAGCACCGGCATCAGGTGATAGGACACTTCAGATACAAAGTAGCTCACCACGGAAGCAAGAGTCTAGAGGGATTATCCTGGAACGCCGTAGTTGCTGTTTATTGCAGCAACTATTGTGTGGCAGGATTTTGATCACTGTGCAAAAGTGCCAGGATTCTTGTCACTGCCGAAAGATCAAGAGGGCACAGCACGTTTGGGCAGAAAGCGGCGTAAATACAACGCAAAGTGGCAAAAAAAGCGTAAAGTGGCGTAATAAAGCGTAGACAAGGTATGGGAAAAATCAGCAACTGTGTGGTGGCTGTGTTCAAGCAGCAAATCCATCACTTTCAATAGTTGACACACATTTGCGGTGACCAGGCTATCCAGGTAGCGTTTAAATTGCATCGTGGAAGCCGAAAAAAGCATAAGCAGCTCACAGATAGGAAAACTCGCCAAAAACCTCAACAGCTACCAACAATTCAAGCTGCCTGTGAAATCTCATGCATTGATGCCAGTCCCAGGAAACTCGAAAAAAACTTTGAGCATCACAGAATAAAGACTGACTTTCAGTCACAACCTAAAAGTAAATTTCGAAAAGAAAAGACTTCGGTCTACATGGCTTTCGCTTTGGGTTGGTTTTTCACTCAACAAACATCGGCATCGCAGGTCTGATGCTTCTTTCGATTGCTTTTACGGAGTGGGGGTTTAGTCCCCCAGTGGCGTCAACGATGGTGGCTATGCCAAGACAAGGTCGCTGAGGGCTTGGAGTGCGGGTCTGCTTCTTCCTGCAGAAGATGAGAAGGGCGCACCTCCTTGCTTTGTCAGACAAGTGGCCGAAGCCAATCATCATGATTGTAGTAGTAGCGCCCTCTGTCGCCTTCCAGCACTGCAAGGGCTTTGAAGCACTACTCGGACTTCTGGGTTCACGGTGCCCTTCGTCCCCCGGCGCCGCGCAGCTGATCTATCTGATTCTCCCAAGCATATAACGGGGTGTTAGAGTGAAGCGTGTGGACGTCAAGTGGCAGTAGGCTTGGGCCCAGATCTCCGGCCCATTGTTCGAACAGCAGGTTCCTGTGCCTGGGCCGCAGGTCTGCGCTGCATCAATGTTCCAACAACCGATGTCTAAACTATGTTGGCTGGCATGGGCCCTGCATGTCTGCATCGTCATGTCTGATTTCGCGTGCTGCCATACCCTGCACTACGAATGACCATTTTAAAGTTTCTGAATCAAGAAACCTCACTCAATGTCATTCAACATCGTCTGGTTGATGCATATGAGCACAACAAGATAGTGAGAAGCATGTTGGAAGCACAAACCGAATGCAAATACTCATAGAAGCCATGCACAAATAACAACTAATGCAACATCCGCGTCATGAGGTCGACACGGGTGTAGCAGCAAACGACGGCGACGCACAACCGCTGCAAGTACCAAGCCGAGAGCAGACATAGCACAGTTACAACCAGGATTGGTGACATTATGGAAGCCGAGGGTCTTTCTTTAGGGATTTTGTGGGCACAGGTTCGCCGAAACCGACTTCCGCCAGGGCGCGGGATCGTGGAGAGCTGGGTTGGTTCGGCGTCTGAGAAGATCGGGAAGAACCTTTCAGGGTTCAGAGCGGCATTGTGTCTGGATGTGCTCACGCACCAAAACATGGGTCAACGAGTCAAACCCTGTACTTCATGAACACCTCTTGCTGTCTCAATGCCACGACTGCAAAGAAAGAGGTGCGGGCCGCATGCACCCAAATGCACATCCAGCCCCATCTGGCAGCATAAGCATGTCAGGTCAGCAGTTTCATAAACCTTCTGCGACAAGCACTTTTGCCGTGGAGATTAGAAGGCTTCAGGCCGTTGCAAGGCTGGCGGCTGGTTTGCTCAGGACTCCGAACGCAAACAAAGTTCCGAAATCCGATCTTGCCCCTGCGCCCTGTAGGAGTTGGGGTTGATGTGGTGGCTGAATCTGCCCAAGACACCATCGGACTGGTTCTGAACGAAGCAGGGCGACGCCTGCGTCTGCACGGGCATCGCCCTCCCAACTTTTGGACTCAACCCTCCCGAGCATCAGGCCTGCACGGGAACCCCAATCCTGACCAAAATCTCAGACCCAACGTCTACACCCCCCCCCCCCCCAAAAAAAAAAAAAAAAACAAGAAAAAAACCATACAAAATGTAAACCAGCGATTCGAAAAACATCTCTCGCGATATGCACACGAAGCATAACCCTGTGGGACCCTCGGCCACATCACGTCAAACCGTACCAAAATGTACCGAAGCGAACTGGCCCATAGTCTCACGAGCCCCGCGTCCTGCCCCTGCAGCATCTGCTGGCGGAAAGCATCTTGGTGAGGACTCAAGATTCGGGGAATGCTGGGGAATGCTACTCGTAGACGCGTGGGGTTACAGTGTTCATCAGTGTTTTGGATTTCTGGGGCTCACGGTTCAGGGAGCTGGCACCCAAACAACCGTCCCCAAAGTACCCATAGTCATGGCCGCCATAAAAAGCCATTACTACTGGTACTGGGTCTTTCGTGCACATCTCTGGCCATCTGAGGCCTCTCTAGGCGCATCGGAAACAGGGGTTGGACTGAAAGCTGAAAGCCGTGTTGCGTGCGTCGGCCGCCTGCGCAGCCTGCATGTAGACACTCACGGGTTCTGTTGGACTTTTCGGAGTGAGGGCTTGCGACTTAAGTCTTCCAAGGGTCATGGGGCGGCAGCAACTTCAGGGTCAACATCGAATCAGCTTGCAGTCGGCGATTCTGCAATGACAGCCGAGCACACACACACACACACACAGAGAGTTTGCAGCTTCAGCAAAGACGACCAGACACGCGCCAGGGATTACCAACTTGATAGCATACCGTACTTCGTGATGTCAACCGATGTATGTATACCTTGCCATCATGGCCACTCTGAAGGGTTGCTGCAGCCTTTCCATGGGGACCTCTTCCCAGCATTCATTCCAAGCGTCAAATACGAATGCCCTCCTTGCAAGGAGTTTCTGGGGATGGACGGATGGACTTTAGGTTCTGTCCCAATCGGCTAGCCCACCCCCCCGAAGAGTGGTACATCTCCCACAACTCGTGTCGATGCCTGAGCCATCGGCTGGTCTGTCCGTTCCTCTTTCGGCCTTTGCTTTTCGACTGAACCCTCAGTACACTTTGAGACTTTGAGGGAGTGCAGGCATCATCGACAGTGCGGGCATCTGCCTTCTGTCAGCCAAGTTTCTTTGTCACTGCAGCGGCTAAGCAGCCGAGACGAATCCAGTCGGGGCCTGTTAAGCCTTGGACAAGATCCTCGGCTTTTCACGCAAGAGACACAAGCACCGTAAAGGAGCATCCGCAGAAACCATGCCATTTTACCCTGGGCCCTCTATGTACTGTTCAAACCTTCACGCGCCACAAGCGCAGGGCAGCATGCGACGGGTTAAAGCCCTCCGAACCTCCGAACCCCAGAGCAGTGCCTTAGCCCGAGCACATTCTGCACCCGAACGGCAATTGGCTTCTATTTTACACCTGGGTGAAAGGGACAATGGTTTCAGTCTTATACCTGGGTGATGGGAAAGAACAACTTGCACCGTTTCAATTTCAACCCTTGAAACGTGAACCCAACGACTCAAAAAATTAGTCAGCTAGTCAAAAAGATTATCAGATGGTCAGCACATGACACACCCCATTGCAGGCAAGAGGACATCGACCGAGTCGATGTTGTCCGTCCTGCGCATAGCGCAGACGTGCAACCACGAGACCCAACTCCAAAGACTGTTGGCTAGTTCGGGGGCCGGCTTTTGAAATCTTACTCAAATATTGCAAAAATATATCGTGCATCCATGTCATTCTCTACCCGGCGCTCGTTTGACGCATGTGCGTCTGCAGGTATGAACACCGAATCTTCACCAGGCTCAGAAGCGCAGCAGTCTACCCAGGACTCGACACCATCGAGCCCGCGCCTGACTGTCACCTCGTCAGTGGTGGGGTCCGACACGTACCTGATGGCCAGAAGTATTCCCGACTTGTGTTTGTGCGCTTGGGGTCTCAATGTTGTTTCACAATTCCCTGCATAGTCGCGGTCAAAGGTGTACCATAAAACACCTGAAAACATAAAACCCTACCCTGTCACACCGAGCCGCTTTGCTGCGACGTGGGCAACCACAAAAGGCTGTACGGCCCGCCGCTCCGGGCCATCTTGGCCTGGCCACTCACAGTAGACCAACCTGACACGGAGCAGGTGGTCTTTGGAGAAGGCCTGTGTGTTCAGGGTCTTGAAGCTTCAGGGTTTGGGCAACGCCTGGAGTTTCCTGGCGGGCCGCGGACTTTTTGCAGGAATCGAAGACTATTGCGGGACCGCCAATTAGGGCTCGTAGGTTTTTGGGCTGTTTGACGTGGAGTACTCACTCACACCACCCGTTTTTCAAGGCCATGGAGCACATGCTGCGGATAGAAGGGATCAAAGACGTCCTGAGTGCAGGGAAGCCCCCCAACCCCGCAAAGCTTTTGACTTGAACCCTGGCTGCTGTATCTCAGCAATAGCGTGACCGTGAAGTGCCTCTGCAACAAACGTTCGCAACATTCAAGCTAAGATTCATGATTCTTTCAGGCACGAGAGAAAAACCCCGGCAACTCCCGATGGGGCCCTCGAATCCATAAACCTGCCCTTGCAGCAGAAGGCGCCGCGGGCAAGGCACTCTCCCAGTCTTCAGGGCACAAGACGGCGCACACACACACACACACCCACCACGCGGCACAGAAGCTTTGGGGATGAGAAGCAACTTGGGCACTCGGAATCTGCAGGATTCTGCAGGCCTTCTAGGACGTGTTATGGGCCTGATCATAGGGATGCTGAGGGTCCTGGAGTGCCGTGTTGTCAGTTTGGCGGGTGGTGTTTAACTGAACGATATGCAGCAGATCCAAAAGCAGAACTCGGCAAAACCCTGACCCGGACCCCATATAAACAACACCTTCCATCTGTGACGTGCTTCGGCATTGAGCAAACCCGAGTGTTCCCAGCTTTTGAGGACAAAGTCGGGGCATGACCGGGTCTTGGGCATGCTTGCGGCTTACACATGGCTCGCGTCACGCTACACTCTACTCCCAGCTCGCATTCGCCTCCAGACAGCGCTGGGTACCAGTCAGGAGCGGGCGCAGCAAGCAGGCGCTTCAACGTCTGCGCAGGCAGTTCTCGAGACTCTTTCTGGGGCCAATCTTTCGTCAAGGCAATTCCTCCGGACCCTTCTGTGGCTGATCTTCTGCACAGGTCATTCTTCCGGACTTTTCTGGGTCTGCGCAAGTTATTCTTCGATCTTCTCGGTCTGCCCAAGTAGTTGCTCATGAAGTGTTTGGCTCGCCTCCCTTCACTGTAAGGACAGCTACGGTGCCTGGATTCTCGTGCGCGGACTTAAACCGATTGCATTCTCCGTTAATCTCCGTTACTCTTGTTGCCCTCTCTGAAACTTCAACACCTTCACGAAGTAGTTGCGCTACACCGAGTTGGGAAAATCATATGCGCTGCAGTGCCCCATACACAATGTAAAACACCATAAAACACCCCAAGAATCCAAACTCACCCAAGAAAGAATCTCCTTGACCAAAAAAAGATATTCAAAAACGCAGTAATTCCAACAGCACGTACTGGCGGACGTCAGCCTCTGCAGGAAAAAGGGGCCTCCATCAAAACCAGAAACGGAAAAAAACATCCGGAATGTGAACAGGCCAGTTACATATCCCAGACCAGTAAGACAAACAGTTTCCAACATGAAGCGCATGAGCAAGAAGACAAGTAATGCACTCACAAAGCGTGCATATAGACAGTACAGCAAGGGAATGCCTACAAAGCGACCGAAGTACTACGAAACAAATTGTACAACCCAATATGTGCACGCAAGACATGAAACTCTGCAGTATGCGGGCTGCCACTGCTGATCTTCGCTGAGTAAGTTGACTTTCGATGTGAGTAAGCGCCCAGCGTTGCAGCTGTTCGAGATATCAGCAGCACGGCTTTGTTTCAGCAAATTCTGGCACACTTAGAGTTTCGGGACCAGATTCGGGTTGCTCGTCTTTGCTATTGCAGTTCTGATATCAGGAGCACACTACACATCCTCGAGGAGGTGCTAAAAACACTCTGTGGCTCAGCGGAAGTAGATGTTGCAGAACCCTGAGGAGGCAGCAAAAACACAACTCCAAAAATGCCTACCCTGGACAAGGCGGACCAAGCCTCTTTTCTGATGTCATACGCAGCCTTGGGCTTTTCGCAGGTGACATCCGGGCAGGAGATTCTCATGGAGAGCATCCTTGGACCACAACGCACACACCACCAGATCCGACCGATGGATCACGCATCGCGCCCAGCAGCTTGAAAGATCTTATATCAGCACACGTCCACAGTTTTAAACTGCGAATGAAAACTCCCAGGCTTGAGGAATCATAGGGTTCAGGATTCGTAGGAGTTGGGGCTCAGAGGATCTTGGATTCATAAAAACCTGGGACTCACAGAACTCAGGGTTTGGGATTCAGAATTCATCGGATTTGGGGACTCATAGGGTCCAAATGAGGGTTCGTATGACACAGGATTCAGAAAGTTTTTCTAGGGGCTCGTAGGATGATAGTAGAACTTAAGATTCGTGGAGTTAAAGGCTCACAAGATTTAGGCCGTACACTGTGCGCAGCAGAGTTACGAGGCGTTGTGGTGCGGGCTGCGCCCGCTCCAATCAACCACAACCTGAGCTTGGGAGCGCTGCAAGTTTGAGGATTTTTCGAACGAGAGCGACTTGTAGTGCATCGATGCGGAGCACCATGCGTCGTCGATACGGCTTTCGATGCGATCTTCGGCGCGAGGACATGTGGATCAATCCCGAGATGAAGCAAAAAGATGATTGACGACAAGCTCGCGTCGATACACGCTTCGATGCGATTGTTGAGTGCTTTGTGTTGGAGAGAGCACGGAGGGAACAGGGACGAACGGTGACCAAGGGAAAGCCATGATAACCCCGAACTGTGTACCAACTGCAGTCCTCACCCTGCACAAGCTAAACCGGAACCCCAAGGACCGCGACAGTGCCGTACTGGCTGAACAGCCAGAACCCCTGGGCCAAGCTGCCATCAAGCACTCCTCCACCTTCAGCCTTGGCGATCGGCTACTGGCATGGGTCCTGCCTTTACGAAGGCCTCAAAATAACTCAATTCTGAACTCCTTGAACCTACCCTAAAGTTGCAGAAGCAACCGGCACAAGGCTGAGGACACCGAGTGGCACCACCAGCAAGGCCTCGGTCATCTTGGACATCACGAAGTTCCTAAGCAAGGCGCAAACAGCTGCAGCATTCTGACGTGGGATTTGGAGTCTATCGAGGGTGTCAGGGTTTCTGGGCTGATGCTTGGAGGCTCTGATCCAGATTCAACGTCGGACCGTTTAGGGGCTCACATCTGTCAGTCAACACAGCAGGCTTCACAAAGGGCATGCCCATGTATGCATGTAAAGTACTGTAGCTTGTTGGTTGTTCTGGTCTCTCGATTGTTCGCCTGACTTGAGGATACAAGCAAGGACGGGCGCGGGCCTGTGTCGACCTCATGTTTCAAACCTCTTCTTCACAAACTTTCAACAAAGAAGAGTCAAGGTTTAGAATGGTCAAGACTCACGACGTCCATCTTGAACGCCAGTGGAACTCCTCCCGATTCCACCTTGCACTGAAAAGATGCGCAGCTGTAGATCACCATGCAGCCCTCGACATGGTTTGCCCATTAAACCGTTAAACCGTTAAACATGTAACATGCATGGCTGGCCTGCGTGTTCTTGTACCTCTTCTCTACCTGTCAATCTGAGCACGCAATCTACGGCAAACGTGCAATCAATCAAAGGTATGCATGCCAACTTCAACCGTCTCCCTCTTTCACGGCCTCATCTTCGTTGAGCTTGAAGCTAAGGTACAGGAACGGCCTCTCAGCTGCGCGCAGGTATTAGGCAAAAACAACAAATGGGAGGTACCTACGATCTGACGTGGTCAGGTATACGTATATACCCTTGAAGGACTTTGTAGACCAAGTATACCTGGGGATGGCGGCGTGGCATGGCGTGACATGGCGTGAGACTCTTCGCAAGGTCAGCTTGAACGGGTGTGACTCACATTTCTTACAGCAAATCGGCTGGCGCTTATCGAGCCTGATGTTCTTGCTCGGCAGAACCTCGCGCAGATACGTTGGCACGCTGTGGTCGAACAACGTGGAGACCTGTGCCAGCATGAACGGAACGGTCTCATGCTCAATTTCTCCTGGGAAACAGACACATTCGGGGCTGCGTTTTGACCACAATCAGAACTGCATCACGGATGAACCTAACAACTTCTACATGCTGAAGGAACCTGCTCGAAGATCTTGAGTTCGTCCTCCGGCGTTTCCACCCTCCTTACGTGAAAGGAGCCGCTTGAAAGAACACAATGAAGATCGGCACTTATAAAGGATGTCAGGGCCGTATTCGGCCGGCATCTCTTTTGATCGGGGCGTTTGCAGGGCGCACAAAAACGTGCAAGAATAGTGCCAGCGTACATCCACCCCACAGGGCAATCTAAGCCGTCCCGTGTCACCCGAGCTTTCAATTCCTATGTCAGCCAACTTGTGCCGACTTGTGCCAACCTTGCAGTCTGCAAGCTAAAGGGAGCTCCATGTGCCCAACCTCACGCCGAAACGTGGTTTTGGCTAAGGCTGGCACCAAACAGCGTCCTTGTCACGCCCCGCGAACCTCGCAATCGGTAGCATATGATGACGAAACCTACATTTCGGAATTCCTGCATCCTTGCACCTCCCGTACCCCAATGACACTTCGCTCCATGTACGTTTGTTTCCCAAAGATTTATGTTGCGCCAGCTTACTGTTACCGTTGTTGCTGATGTCGCCGCCGTCGCCGCCGCCGTCGTCGTCGTCGTTTCGTTTTTGCTCCTGGTCCTATATAACACATATACGTATATATATATATATATATATATATATATAGATATACATACAAAAAATATATATTGTTATTACTATTGTGATTTATATATATATATATACATACATATAAAGCTATGGTATACCCCAAAAGGGCCATGAACCATTCCCGAGGCTGCCGGGCATCTGATTTTACAGCTCGCAAACCCACAAAAAGGCCCGTCGGGTAGCCAGTCGCGAAGCCAAGGCAGCGTAAAGCACCTTAGCAAGCAAAACAAAGCAAAGCAGATACGCAGAATAGATACGCAGAATGTCCCGATTCCCAAATGACCATCGTTGATCGTCAGGCTTCTCATATTCCACGACGACAAAGCTATCTTCTGACGCCCCACACAAGCCTGCCCCAACTAAATTTTAGCTCACAACATCTCACAACTGTAACCTCAAGGTTCGTCTCTCGAGGGCTGAAAAAGAAGAAAGGCACACAGTCAGTCTGAAACGACAAAGTTATGTGACAGCGAGCGGCCGCGTGGTTCCGTCTTTGACGTGGTCCCGCACCAGGAAAGCCTCAGCCGATGCTTGAGCTCGGAATGCACAGGTGCAAGAAGCCAAACCTCGCGTTACTGGAAAAGGGAAGGGAAGATAAAGCTGCATGGCATATTTCCTGCTCAACCTAGGCGCAATCCTGCCTCGGCCCCTACTTCCTATGCACTGGCCAAGGACACGCGCAACCCAAATAGCTGAACTAGCAGCATCAAACATGACAACAGCGAACACACGAGAGTTCAGACAGGAGTCATCAAAGGTCTTCTTGATCTGCTCAAGCTGACCTCATTTACAGTGCGCATTGCCACGTACAACGTTGCAAGGTGCACTCTGGAATTCTGCGTCATTCTTAGCAAGCTAGTCGAGACAGCTGCAATAAAGAAAAGCGTGCGTAGACGAGATCCGATGCTTTCGGGGCATCTCAAAGTACAACGAAGCTGCAATGGATCTTCTGCGGCGGAGTTGAAATGATCGTGCCCAGCAGAACTGCACTGCCACGCTAGCGGACAAGTCGCAAGAATCGTCATCCCCGAAGGTGCTGAAGCCCCGGTAGTTCCTGCCGCTTCGCCATGCAAAATGGGGTTAAATGGGTATGATATCGAGCTTCCGCATGCTGCATCCGTGGCAGTCCCCGCAACCCGTTCTGCTGCATTGCGTGCTTACGCAAATCGATCCAAGAGCAACATAGAGCAACTATAGAAGTTCAGAGCCTCAGTCTCTTTAACCTGCTCAGGCCTCAGGAGCTGCAGTAACGAGGATGGTGCAGCGTCCATCCACGCTCGAAAAGCGGGTCTATATGGTCCGAAGTCTTGTACAGGCTGGGCTTCGCTAAACCGGGTGCAGTGACGTACCGTCCCATGACCAGTCATGAACAGCCGTCCAGCCTACAGCTTTGTGATAATATCGACTGCCGAATTTGCCGTGTGTAGGTCTGAGCAGCACTTATCTCCATGCCCTTTCCATCTATATTGATCTGCATGCTGCGGCTTGAGACCTGACAACCGCGGTTTCACTCTTGCCAGCCTGTGTCAGGAAAGACATGGCCAGACGGCGCTGTCATGAAGCTGGGATGGCGGAATCATGCGTCCGCCCTGTTTCCGTGACGTGAGGGGGGGGGGGGGGGGGGCCTTCATTGTATGGTTCGCACCTGTCTGGTCTGTCTGGCCGTCTTGCCGAAATCGCCCTTGAAAACTACTGCAGGACAACGCAGCATGGACCCTTAACTTTTGCACTGCACAACACCCGCAGTTCCCAAAGCATGATGACGCTCTGAGATGTTTGAATGATCTGGGTGCCACACTCGCCTTTCTTCAACTTTTGCCATGTCAATGGCCTCTCTTGTGCAGGTGAGCCTAAACTGGGCACAAGACAACAGCAACCGTAGTCTCTTCTACTGCAAAGATTTGATGCTACCGCTTCGGCTTGATGTTTGAGAAGCCTCCACCCCGCAAGAATAGTAAAGTATCTTAGGACCCCGGACCCCCATAAATTGATTGACTCCCCGCACAGGGGGGGCAGTCAGCGAAATCTTGTGCACAAGAATCGCGTTAAGCTGATGCTCTTCGGAGGTAAGTGGAGGAATGCATCTGTGCAGCCCCCCATGGCTGGCAAAGTGCCATGCAGCTACTCCCTGAAAGCAACTCGGACCCTGCCCCCTAAAAAAAAACGAAAAGCCTGATCCGAGTAGTTCATGCCTTTGTCCCAGGCCTGTGGGCATGAACCGGCGGGAACAAGCTGGGCGAGAGAGAGAGAGAGGGAGTGAGCCGTGCGTGCATACAACCCGAAACCCTGCCAAACCCTAATCCCGAAGTTGAAGGAGGTTTGACTACTTGCGGAGGCCCACTCGAGACTACAAATGGGGGAAGCAACAAGAGGCCAAGATGCAGAAGACTCTTTGACGGGTGCTCCCTTCCCTGTCCGCACCATGGGGGCTGAACCCTATGTATATGTAACATATGCATGCATACTTTTATGTATGCACACAAAGCAGCGCCCCACCCCATAGTGGCTTTGTGCATCTGACTCAAGGTGTTCACACATAGGGTTTAGGTCTTGGCTGCCTGCATGAGGAACATCATCCGCAGCTGCCGAGCCGAGTGCATGCCCAGGGCTTGGCGAATCCTCTGAAGTTCGACTCGGGAGTTGGGACGCGGAGTTCGAGAAGGGGACGTTTGTAGTCTGTTTTTGGGGGTGGGGGTGGGGAAACGGGGGGGAAAGGAGCGGGGGCAAGGCTCTGGGAGGGGGGTTTAACATCTTTCGTTGAAAAGCTGACTCTGCCCAAGGAGCGTGATGAAGTTCTTCAGGGACTTTGACATCTTCAGGCCTGCTCATTTTGTGCAAGTTCGTGCGTATGTCTGTGAATGAAGGTCTTTATTCTCACCCGCAACATGATCGCATGCGTAAGATCGGTCTACTTCGACATGCAGCCCGGATCGTCTGGCTTACCGGGTGGCGGCACAGTTGCAGTGCATGGTGAGCTGTTGTAATTGGCAATGGGATGGTGGGCCGGGGCCTTCGATGTGTAGATGGCCAGCATGCCAGAAGTAGTTCACCCACTGGGATCTCTGCAAGTAGGCTTCCTGACGAGCGAATCCAAGCACGCCACTCTGAAATACATTACTTTCCGGCTGTTCTCCCTTTGACTGGCATCGAAGACAAGCCACTGACTGCGCCATCTCGTTGTCGTGATGCCTGAAATGATCCACGCCCCGCCCAAACCCTTAGCCTTGTGGATATCGGTTTGGTCGGCGTGTTCTTGATCCCCTCAAACCTGCGATAGCATCAAAACCTTCTTTTCAAACAGCCCTGTAACGCTGCTGGCTCAGCATCCAGCATTGTGATGCACCCTCTGACTGTAGCATGAAAGCGTCAGACTCCTGTGGAAAGGGCGACAAGTCCCATACCTCCAACACGTTCACGCATCCGAGCCGAGACACGGGAACTTTAGGTCTTCACCTTGGGTGGATGAGCGGTTTTCTTCTGCGGCATGTTGTATCTCTACGGCTTAACCAGTCAATACCCAGAACTCTTCAGAGGCCGCCTCAGGAGGAGCAAACCCAACGGCCAACAGTTGGTGCATTACAAATTACAACAACTGCCCTGAAACATTGTACGCTCCTCACTACACTTCTTGTTTGCCGCGTCAACCCAAAGCTTGCGTTTCCAAGCCGTGGTCAGCTGGCGCCGCTTCCGGCAAAACGGACGCCACGAACTTTTGAAAACCCTTGGAATTTAGGCCACCAGGAAGTTCATGTGAACCCGATGAACGATCACGTCTTCAACCGCGGCAACAACTCTCCACGTGATGCGAGCCAAACCAAGCCCTTGCACGCCATCACTTGCTGGCCCAGGCGTCCACCAGCATGAATATCAAGGTACTCACCGTTGATATCCGTGGCCATGACAGAGCACTCTATGTGCCAACCTTAGACATTAGGTAGTAGATACAACAGGAGGACAGAGTGCTTTGGATCTCGCGGCTTTGCTTCCAGAGAGCCCTGCTCCAACCTCATGGCGCATGTGAAAAACTGCATTTGAAGGCAATGGCTGCAAGATCCGAAGCAGGGCAGTTCGGCCTACACAAAGCAGGAATCCCAGGCTCACAATAGGCCCTTGAGTTTTTGAATTTGGGACAATCTCAGCTGCGAAGCCGGGGCGTCCAGGGCCCCACTTGCTGTCCTGCAACGCAGAGAAGTGGGGCCCTCTGGAGTTCGACAAGCGACGCAGCTGCTGTCATGAGGACTCAGCGATGTACTTGCCCGAGCTATGGATCTGGGATCTTGATTCATAACATTCATACAAATATACAGCCTCCTAAACTCCCAACATCTCCAAAACTCAAGCCCTAAACTCCCAAATGCCCCAACACAGCGGTCCCAAGCTGGCTCACCCGGCTTCGACTTCCTGGGAGGAGTCAGAGACAACAAACACCTATGAAACATCAGCTTCAAACTGCTGGACGCACAGTAGCCCTCAAATCCCTCAGGTCCCGCATCGCACAAACGTCGTCCCACCCACAGAGCATCCTGATGATCCGGAGACAGGAAATGCTAATACTGTATCTCCGCAATTGTCGAATACCAGCTGTGCAGCACGAGACAACCCACAAAATCAAAGAACCGTTTTAACATCGGGCCTAGACCCGAACTACACACCCCCAGAGAATGAAGAAAAAACTGCCACCCCAGCGGCTTCCAAAGAGCAAAGTCGTTGGGGCTCCGCTTCTCGGCATCCTCTGCGGCCAGAGCGCCCTCGCCTTCTTCCATCTCCTGCAAAATGGGCTTGGGGAATTTGGGGAGTTAGTTTAATTAATTGGGGCTCCCATATTATATATTTCGTTTAGGGGATTTCTAAATTGAAATAACAGACTAGTACTATGAGACCAGGGACTCCGTTGGAGGTTGCTTTTGCCACAGTCATGGTGGCTTGTTAGCGGGCTA
Organism: Symbiodinium natans; assembly: GCA_905221605.1. NCBI lineage: Eukaryota > Dinophyceae > Suessiales > Symbiodiniaceae > Symbiodinium > Symbiodinium natans. The sequence goes on from CAJNDS010000347.1 coordinate 297,553, forward strand.
CCCAGGGCCAGCCTTCGCAGTTGCGCACAGCGCAGGGACGAGCTTCCTGCCGCAGGGTGTCAGAAGGCTCTGCTCAGACTTCCAGGGCCCAACCAGTTCTGCTTCCTGCTCTCCGCGCTCCAGAGCGAGATGCAGCAAGGAGCTTGCCCAAAGAAATGCCCCTAAACAACACTGACTGCAGCCAGGCCTGTAGTGGTAGCCTTAGTTATTCAAGGTGGAGATCACAGCCAGGATGGGCGCGTACGCAAATTGCAGACACATGTCTTGGTTGCTCTGACTCTAACCCTAAGCCCTAGAAACCACTAATTGCCCTTCGAAGAAGCCCCAAGCCCAAAAACTGCCAAACAAACTTCAGCAAAACCTAAACCATCCTAAGCCCAACAGCAGTTCCGGAGGCAGATAAGGGTGGAGCGGGGGGAGCGGGGGGTCTGGGGGGTAACTCTAGGGCCGGCTGAAGGTGGTCTGATTGGAGGAAACATAGGAAACACGATAGTGCCGGCTAAGCAACCCATCTTCTGGAAGGAGGCGATGTCAAAGTAGACCTGATCTCAAAAGGCGATCACTGGTCTACTCATATACTCTTTATACTCATATCATCCATGCATGAATGCACTTACTTGCGTCTCCGATCCGTCTGCTCTACAACCACCATGCAGCAGGGGCGCGCTGCCGGCAGAGCCATAGGCAACTCCCATCCTGGTCAGGACACGCATCCCACATGCTTTGTCTAACTCCACTGTGTCATCCTGGCTACCCTTGCCATTGCGCTTTCTCCAACAAATTTGTCCAGGGCTTAAAAAATGACCAAGATTTCAAAAAAATCCAGCATAGAAGCAACAACCCAACCTCGGGAGCAAGAAATAGCTGTGCCGGTCAACCAAACCTCACCAAGGGTCTCTTCTAGCTTCTCAATAAACTTCTGCACGCGGCCGTCCATGTACTCTGTGATTCGAGTCCTTGTAGCTCACATGATCCGGCATGTGAAGCTGCCCTCTTTCACGTGACACCAACGCGGGCACCAAGCTGTATGCAATCAAAGGGCACTACATCCGGCCGCAGAATTCCCAGAGCGTCCATGTCTTCAAAGTACTCCTTCGGAAGTCAAAGAAAAGTAAGGAGGGTTACTTGCACGGCAAACGGGGGGTCACTTTAGCGTACTTCCCGGCTCGTTCAAAGATATTCGAACCCTGTGCTTTTTGTGGTCCACCCAGTCCAGGACACCACGTCAACCAAAACTTGCTACAGTAACCCAAAATCTGCCAGAGCAGATTCACCCCACAACATCTTCCTTCTACCGAAAGTGCGGAACCCTGCACCAGCAGCCAGCCGCCCAAAAATGATTCCCTCCCTGTTGTGCACATGTGCGTTGGTTGATTTGCAAAAGTTCTTAAGGTCGTACCTGCCACAGCTGTACGCAAAAGCCCTGCTCACACCCGGCTGTGCTCCTTCTCGAAGTGTCGACCGTGCGCATCGAAAATGGAGTGATCGGACACCGTGTGACCTGCTCATGTGGGCAAAGCATCAAATTGGAATTTACAGAGTTGACAGCATGCAACCACGAGTCTTGCCAGTTGAGACACTGCTCGCTCCATCTTTCATCCTATGCTCCCCTCGCCCTTCCAACCCCCTTTCGCAGCGCGCAGGACGGCCCACTCTGCAGGCCTCGCTCCTTATCCAGCTTCTCCTTCCAAACCAGTAAAATGCTGAACATTGAAAGATGCTGGGCTCCCGATTTGGGTCCTGTCTCGGTCTCTCTCCTCTTCTTCTTCTCCACCTCTCTCTCTCTCTCTCTCTCTCTCTCTTCTTCTTCTGCTCAGCGAAGAGGCCTCTCTCTCTCTCTCTCTCTCTCTGTCTCTCTCTCTGACTATACGTCTGTCTGAGGCATAGCTACAATGTAACTCCTTCTGATCTGCTCTAGCCTCCACGAGGGTTGTTCTTCTGCTCGCTTTAGAGGCCCTCTCCGTGCCCCGAGGATCTCTTCCTTCCTTCCTTCCTTCTTTCCTTCAGGAGCATGCAACACCCCGAGGGGGGCCGCCCTAAGGCCGTGCTCGGTGTGAGACATATACCCAAACACAATGTGGCGCTTCACCCCCCCCCCCATGCTAATTCCTAACACAATACTCCAGGATCAGCAACCCTGTGTGTGACGACTCTTGTTCAGGCAAAAAGATATGTGTTCGACACCACTCCCAGGCATTGTTCGCGGAAGTATAAGATTGGCAAGTGATGGTTTCAACTCAACGACGGACACGAACCGCGACTGCAGGGCTACAGGTACAGAGGATGTACCTAACCGTGTTGAAGTATGTGTGCCATTGCTTGCTACTCCCGAGCGGCTACAGCAGGTCTTGGGGGTATACTGACCTCCCGTCAACTGACAGTTATCCCTGTTTGCCGCAGATGGCACAAAGTCATGGTGGACGGAAGCACTTAAACAACCGGGGTGAAAATGTTGAAATGTCTTGCCATCGCAGGCTGCTCCCGAGCTTCATTGCCAGACCATCTCACAGCCAAGGTTGTTTCACGGGGTTCTATCTGGCCACAGCGCACATGGCTTTGCGAGCTTGCGGATTTTTGAAAACTGAGGCGTGAGAAACGACTTAGGTGCTAACTGACGGGGTCTTTTCTTCCTTTCTCGGGGCTTTGGGACGACCCTCGCGTCAGGGAGCGCCCCGAACTCGTAGGGTCTCTCTCTCCCTCCCTCTCTGAGGTGATCTTCTGTCGCAGCACCAAGCCTACCCTCAACCAACTACACACTGACATCCTGGACCCCGAGCCCAAAGACGGACTCTACTGTAGCGGCTCTAGCGCCGAGCACGCGTGTGACCACTCCAAGGCCCGGAAGACCTAAGACCGAGCCCCCGAAGCAGCCATTGCAAATCTGATCCCCATGTGCCCGTGTCCATCAGCACGTCCCGCGCGGTTGCCAGAATCAGGCTGCTCTTGCCGCTTTCGAAGGCCGCCTGCCACAACAGGTCTGGACAGTTGGCTTCCCACCCGCACCCGGTCCACGCATGTCCACGTTGTGCGATCCCGACTGAGGATGCCCAGCGCCGGGCGGTTTGAGAAGCTTGGATGCCGTAAGAAACCCCCAGAGGTTAAAAGCGAAAGAGACCAAACCCCAGCGCTGCCAACGAACAGCTTGTGTGCACACCTCGCCACCGCCATCATCCTAGGCAAAGCCGTTGCTCCACCAGAACCCTATAACGGTGTGTTACCCCAAGGAAGCTCGGATCTCAGATACCTGGATCTTGGACTGCAGTTCTTTGTGCTGGCCAAGCTTGAGCTCATGCTCTGACAGAGACGTGGTGTACTCCTCCACGACAACATGATGGCTGAAGAGCTGAAGGCTTAAGATCCACAAGGTTGATTTGATGGTTTAGGTTTCAATCTCACCGGGTGCAGGATGTTTGCGGCTCTTCGCAGGATGTTTGTGGCTCTTCGACTGAGCTGACAATCTTGAATTCCTTAATTCTTTCGGCTAGGAGGTCTTTGCAAGGAAAGTTCTTGAGATCTTGAAGGCGTACTGGGTCAACACTGTTCATCGCAGAGGAAGGAGCCATGAGCCCTTCCACACAGCTCTGGCTTGATGGTAGCCAACAAGATGGGTCAGCTCGGTCCCTAAGATTTAGGGTACCCACATGTACTAGAAAAGATTTGTGAGCTATAAACGCTGAAGGGGCAAGATGAGGCAAGATTCTGCCACTGGCGTGTTTCCTGCGAGGTTTTTTGCACCTAGAGGTCCTGTCCTGCTGGTCCTTGGCTGGAGCATCTGCTGCCGGCTTCTCTGGCGCCTTCCTCCAGCTAAGCGTCGTGGCAAAATGGGTGCAAATCCGCACATATTCTGCGATCCCATGCTTGCGATCCCAAAGTGCTGGGGTGTACGGCTTGCCCGAGCCTCTGGGTTTCAGGTGAGGGGATGTCGGGGCTTAGCAGGGACGCCCCCAGAGTTTCACTCAATACATGCAGCTTTCGCATGCTTCTTGCTCATGACCACGCAAGCTGTCCAAACAGGTCGATAACGATACCCCGCCACCCCACATTCTCTATTTCATATAGTTTAACCCCTTAACACCCACAATCCAAAGCCACAAACAAGCGGAGCATCTTTTCGAGCTTCTTGCCCTTCAGGTCGACTGCCTCGGTTCGCGCCGGCCATGATCCGCAGAGAAACATAGTTGCTCGAGTTTTCCTTTAGGAGTTAGATTCATTTGGGCCGTCTTGCCGTAGGCTGTGCTGAGTTCTGTCCCTCTTTGTCCTAGGTGTGGGGTGACGGAGGCGAAAGGCAACACAACCACATGCTGCAAACAAAAGTCTAAGGAACACATATGCAATATAAGTGCATAAAGCATATCGTCTTGGTTGTCAGGCTTCAACCTGAGAAAGGGGTGCAAAGGGCCCAGGCACAGGCACAGGCACAAACACAGGCACAGGAGCGAGAGAGAGGGAGCAGCACATGACATCACATGCACACATGCACACACGCACACACGCACACGTGCACCCACGCACCTACGCACGCACTCTTTCTCTCACCTCTCTCATACTCCTACACTCGCTCATTCACCGCACTCTCTCGCTCTCTTGAGGTCATGCGGGCCCTGATTGCCGCAAAATTCGGGAAGCCCGGACCACCGGACCAACTCCCGCCAGCATGCCGTGTTCACCACTTGCTTCAGCTCATCCAGCTTCATCTTTGCGGCTTCCTAGTCGCACGGACTGTTGCGACCCGACTCAGTACATGGCTCTGCTTCTAGTTGTGCAACGCACGCGGCATGAAGTGAGTAGTCGAGACGCACATATGCATCTTGAATGCTGTCGTGTTGTCAAGTCCCGTATTCTGCATCGGAAGCTCCCATCTAGCCACAGTGAACAGCTACAGCGTGCCATGCAAGCTGTTTCCCGGTTCTGAGACGCCCCATGATGACCTCGGTTTCGCACCCCACCGCCTTTGAGAAGTCGTCGAAAAGCTTGTTCTGCCGGGCTCGCAAGATGATCTTGTCATCAATATCGGTGATGTTAATCCTGGGTCGCTTCTTCTCGCGCGTCAGATGGCATCGTGTGGCAGGTTTCGGGGTCTGAACTTCAACGCACTAGCTGGAGAATGATGACTTCGCGCTGAGCAATGATGTTCAAGAGTCGGCATTCCTCGACACATGAGCCTGTTCAACATTCGGACTCAACAAGGCAAATAATGCTACGTGACTGAATCTGACTTTCGTAACTTGGAGCCCTATGAAAATGGGACACTCTTGAATGCGAAGCTGCCAAACAAGCTTACATTTGAAGACGAAAGTAGATGTGCGACAGTTCTAGTTCTAGTCGTTGGAGCTTCAACGCAAGCAGGCACCAGTAGGCTTGACTCGAGCCAAGCAAGTGTCTGGTACTTCACGTCGAAGCCCAAATAGTTCACCATTATTCCTGACACCACAGAGGGGGTTCTGGGGCTCTGTGCCCATGCCCAGCTTGAAGGTGAATCTTCATGCGAAAGACTACATGAGGGCTCGAATGTGTTTGTGAAGTGAGTACGTACTCAGAACTAACCCATGCCTTTATTGAAACTAGTCCCCGGACTCAAAATACACTCTCATCTCCAAGCCAAAAACAACTCCAAAATAACATGATTCTGAGACATTTCGCGTTTTCGTTTTGCCACCGACCTGCCTAGCACTGTTCCGTGGGGAATACTGGGGTGAAGGGACAAACCAACTCAAGTAGCCATTTTCTGAAATGCGCAAAGGCCAACGACCCTAATCCACTGCATAGGTTTTCTAAAACAAAGATACCATGCAGGAGTTCCAGTCGCCAAGACGCTCCGGAGGATGTCGAAGGTCAGGTATGCTCGGGCGTGCCCCATGTGAGCCACATCGTAAACCTCAAGATCTTGACGTTTTAAGGCATCGCCCATGCTTGCTCATGTTGGCTCGCAGCCAGGTCTGGCTTTTTGAGGCATTTGGGAGGTCTGGGGCAGGCTTCCTTGAAGCACGATGGACAACAACCTGCATCGAACCCCAACTGCGTATCTGGATGCCTTGTGTCAGTTTTGGGTGAGAACTGCTACAGGTATGTATTGGCGCTGTATTGGCGCACTTCGAGAATTGGACCTTTAGGATTGCCCCCCCCCCCCCTCCCTCCCCGGTCCGCCCTCGATGGCTTCGCTGCCATGGCTGCTCATTGTGCTCACGAGCCACAGGGGTTAGGCGGCTTTCGACACGGAGTCAAGGCTTCGACAGTCTTCGGTGTAGGTGCAAAGTTAGAGGACACGAACTAAGGTCAAGTGCCAAGGATACCCATGAAGCAGCATCTGCATTTGCGGCCGAGCTGCAGTAGGACCGCAGGTGTACCAAATGACCTTCTTGTCCTTTGTCGGTTCAAGGTCGGGGCTTTCAGGATTTGGTGGCCCAGGCTCTTGATCCAGTGCAGTCTTTTGAGTGGTAAGTACATTTCCCGCTTCGTGCAGAACTACTAGTACGACTACGAGGACGATGACGACGATGTCGCCCGTGCCATGGAACCTCGCCGTCTTCGCTTGAGAACCACACAGCCCTGCGCGGTGCCTGAAGGGGTCTGAAGGGCTCCTTCTCCCCAGTCAGGCTATTCATGACCTGCACCAGGTGCGTGGCTTCAAGGGTGTGGGGGACATGCAAGCTTTTTGTGCGAGGACTGCAAGCGGCGGCACTGTAGAATCTACTGGATGTGCTTGGCCGGGCCCGGACCGGAAAACCAGCAAAGAAGCCGCAAGACCGGTGCTGGCACCTGCAGCCCAGCATTGTGGCCGGCCTGAGAGGCTGACAGCCGTGCCCCATAGTGCCCCTGACCCGCCTGTGTTCAGGGTCCAAAAATGTCCAAAAAACCTAAGGGGGACAGAGGGCTGTGGGAGGCCACGATGATGTGCTTGAGCCGCCTTAAGCAGAAAGTACCAATAAATAGCAATCGTAGTCTTGCGAATTCACAACCTTGATCGTCGGAACTGCCGACCATGTAGACACCAAGCAAACTGGGCACTTCACCCTCGAAGTGCAAGCAAAACTCCTCCGGTAGCATGCCTTTTTTGTCACCAAGCCCAGAGAAACCAACCCTCAATCACACGGGAAAAGGCCCTAGACTTCCGGAAGCACCCAAGAAAATGGAGTCCAGGCACATTGGGCACCAGCCATGGCGGGTGGGATCCCTTCGTCACCGCCGACCTTCAGAAGCAACCCCTATCGACGGCCACCCTACACCTCAAAGCTAGAATGGTGAATGAAGTGCTCAGGGCACAAAAGACCCCAAAACATGTGCACCCGGGGAGCCATGTAAGGCTCGACAACAGCGGTCGCGAGATCTTTGTGCCATCGTGGTGAGTATTATAAGTTGGCTATAAGTGCTCTTCCATCATATGTTGACAAACGTTTGTCGGTGATGCACTGTTGCCACCACCAGCCTCTCAAAGCCTTTTCCCAGAAGGTCCTTGCCAAAGCTGCTCTTTGCAGTCGGAGATGGCGACTGCCAGGAAAGCTGACATTGGATCATGTGGGACGGAGTGTGGGGCCCGGTGTGGATCCCTTTGCAACCAATTTAGCGCCGTACATGAACAACAACACCTAAGCCACGTGTTCATCTGGAGCCCATGAAGTACTACAACAAAGTTGGCTCTAGAAGGAGATGTCGGGAAAAGTGGAACCAATGTTTTTGAAACACCGTCTCCAAGACCTGAAGCCAATAAATTCCACAACTTCTACGACTGTCCCCCCAAGCTTTCACCGCATGCTGGCAAACAGCCTCTGCCGCGGGCGCCTTTGGGGAAGCAGTGCCATTGCTTCGGCCATCCGTCCTGGTGGGGCATGGGGCTGCGACGGACACGGCAGGGGTGGGCCCGGGAAATGTCCTAGCAGGCGAGCTTAGGACTGCCGTTGGGTTTGTTCCGAAAGGATCGTCTGGGTTCGAGTTGCAATGCCAGTACACAGCAATGTGGGATCTGGATGGTTTGAGGCTTTGGGGGAACTGGTTCCTCTTGGCCCCCCCCCCCCCTCCAAAAAAACAAACAAAATGAGCCGGTTACGTTCGCTCCGGGGTGTTAGTCGTCTATCATTCCGGGGCTGTGCACTGAAGCAAAAGCCTTCCCCGGCCTACCGAGGCCCACCGCTGGACCAGAACGGATGTCCAGGCCAACCTGATTCAGCAAACCTATACTACTGTGTAAGTACTCAAAAACCACGGCTTGTCATCGCACGGTGCTTCGTATGTTGCGACTCGGCATGAACGACCCTCGTGAAACTTGACGCCGAGACACACGCATAGCCGATCCAAGGATCCCAAGGCGACAACGCCAACGAGAATCGCGATCCAGACACAAACACGATCCCTGTCTGACTCATGAGCCGAGGATCCCCTAACGACGACAGGCGCATTTCTTCTTTCGAGGCGAAGGCCAAGTGCTAAAATGTTGGGTCTATTGTGAGATTGACTTGATCCAACTATGCCAGCAGCCAAAACAGTCAGGCAGCGCCTGCTACTTGACGGAAACAACTACACGAATTGATGAAAACGGGGCTTCTGCACATTTCCTCGCGGCGCTTGGCAGGCGCTGAGGCGACGATTTCCGAGAGAGAAAAAAACCACCAGACCCCCCAACCCTCCGAGAAAATAGTGGCTGATGCAGGGTCATGGGCAAGTCTATACAATTGTGAAGCATTTCCGCCTCCCCAAGTTCCCTCTCTATAGTCATGCCGAGCACACCATGAGGCTCCTAAGAAGTTGCTTCGCTGAAACAGCTTGGATGCCTTCTTCAGGTAGCCAGCGTCCATCCTCACTCGCAGCCGCTGAATCCTGCAGCAGTGGTAGCAGCGGCAGCAGCAGCAACATCGGATCAACGTCATGCGCGAGATAGATGTAATGTAGAGGCCTGGCTGTAGAAATCAGGTAGTGACAGGTAGTGAATGTCACCAGCGGCATGAGACCCAAGCCTTTCCCCGAAGTCCTTCACAAAACCGCGGTGTGGGAACAACCCACGCTGATGGGGAAACTGTGCTCAGAGCCGGAGCATTTGTTCAGCTGCGGGCGGGAAGAGCGGCTCTGTGGCAAGAGTGCTGCAAAAGGACTATCACCAAATCGGCGAACACCTACAATCATGACGGGGACAGGACTGCCGCAGCTGGTGTGATCATGTTCGACATCTGTCAATTAAATGCCTGTTCCCCAGGCACAGTCTGGCACAGCAAACCGAGATGGAAAGGGAGTGTCAAAGCCCACTCATCACACGCCGAAGTGGACTTATGATAATAGCTCTTCCAGATGTGTAGGATGCAAACGTCAACGCATGCACGCACGAATGTCCGAGCATATGCCCACAAGGAAGGATTGACACAACAAGGCGACTCATGTGTCAACGGCTGCAAGTAGCACCGAAGGGTCTGCAGTTTTGTGTTGTCTAGTGCTGCACTCTTCAGGAACCAAAGTCAGGAACTAAAGTTCAGGGCTTACCGAAGAAGTTCACTGCTTATCCAGCACAGGCCACAGGCAAGAACCAACAAACCCAGGACTACTCTTAATACAATCTGACAAGAACCCGAGGCCCGCAGCGCAGGCGATCTACTGATCTCTCCAGCCATGCCCAAGAATGGCAACCAAATGTCGATGGGTTCAAGAAAAAAAGCCACAAAAAAGCCACATCAAACCCGCCAACTGCTGCATGTTGCGACGTGCTTGGCCATGGAGGCGTCCATGCCAAAGCGGGTCTCACGGGCAAGAAAGTCCCATGTGGATACCACGGTTGTTCACCCTCCGGAACTGAAACCAGCTCAGGGACTACCCACGTAGATTCAAAGTAGGAACGTCAATCCTCCTATACCCTCCTATACCCTCCTACCTCGACGACTCGATAAGTTGTGGTATAGGCTGCTGGCTTTGTGGCTTGCAGTTGCAGGCCTGGTCAGGGCCTGGTTCAGCAGCCACACCTCGCAGGTGCTGCGGGCAGAAGCATGCAAACCCGCCTGCCAGTGCTTGCAGGAACGACCTACAGCTTCTGCAGCACAGTGCAAGCAGGGAGCTGGACAAAGGAGGACGAGGAGGAGCAGAGATCTTCTGGCCACACAAGGTTGCCAAACGCCTCAACATGGAGTGACCAAGCCATAAATTCTCAACCGACGTGGGAGGCAATGGCATGCTGTATCCTTTGTTTTGTAGCCAGGTGGCTCTTCAGCACACTATTGAACCCTATGTGTCAGCCAACCCCTTCCATGGTACAGATATCTCCGACCCTGCGTGGTGGGTGTTTGTTGCCACCAAAATGGTCACAAAGGGAAAATCGACACACACACACACACACACACAGAGAGAGAGAGAGACACACACACACACACACACACACACAGTAACAGAGAGACACAGAGAGACACAGAGAGACACTCAGAGACACACAGAGACACACAGAGACAGACAGACACACACACACACACACACACACAGACACACAGACACACAGACACACAGACACACAGACACACAGACACACAGACACACAGACACACAGACACACAGACACACACACACACACACACACACACACACAGAGACACACGCACACACCCACACACACACACACACACACACACACACACACACACACACACACACACACACACACAACATACCCTCATGCGACAATTCGTCGCCTGAGCCATGAGACAGGCGAGGAAGCTAAGGAAAACAATCTCCCGGTCTCACTCGCGTCGGCCTTTTCCCGTGGCTTTGGCCATGGAGCCATGTGAGCCGCTCGCCGGGCTACCACACTTTTGAGGGAGCTTTAACTGGAGGAGTCCCAAAAGCAGTGTGGTTGCCATTGTTTTTCTTTTTTCCTTTTTTGTTTTTGGGGGAGGGGGAGGGGTGGGGGTTCTATAATGAGGATTCTAGTATTTGGGGGCGTATATCAGGGGTGCCTCATTTTGCGAAATGCACATGTGAGCTTGAGGTTTGGGGCTCCAAGCTACTCCTCACATTTCCAGGTGTTGCAGCTTCCGGGTTAGTGTATGGCCTTGTGGTGCAGCTTCTGGCTGTTAATGTTTGAGGGCTTGGGGCAACCTGGTTCTTGAGAGGCGTCCTACGGCCATCGTTACTAGCATAGACTGATCCTTGGTTCGCTTTACCACCTCTGATGACATAAGCGGAGCGGTTCAGGCCACAAACCTCAAGCTCCACTCTACTTCCGACAACGATGTGCAGAAGGCATCGTTTATGGTAGCGCAGGAGAGGTTGCAACTGGCACACGTGCATCCCTCGTCTTTTTGTTTGCAGCTTCTCAGCTGCCCATTTACGGGCCGCCTGGCTGCTTTCAGACCTCATTGTTCGCTACCTTGAAGATATAGTCCCAGGCCTCCCGAAATTCCGTTCAGCAGGATGCGGTAAGACGGTATGACACAGTCTAAACAGCAGGCGGCTTGCAGAATTCGCACCAGAGGACGCATAAAGCGCCCAGCAGCAATGCCTACTTCCTACACCACGGCCCCCCTCCTCTGCTGGAAGAAGGACGGTGGCCTGTGACCAGTGCGGAGGTTCTTATGGTTTCTTTGGAAAAAAGACCTCAGCATATTGGGCAAATGGGTCACGGGCTTATCAAAAGGTGTTTGCGAGCCCAGAATGCCAAGCCCATGACCACACCCTTGAAAGCCCAAAACCGGCGATTTCTTGTTGAAACAGATGTCTGGCGATCTTTCGAAAGGAACCACCCTCATGTCGCAGGCTGCATGCATATATATATATATATATATATATGTATATATATTTTTTTTTCGGGGGTTTCTGTTTCATCCCCCTATTCAGTCTCCACCTGCTTTGCTTAAACCAAAGCCTGGGGCAGTATGGCATTTGACACCTACTTGTGGGAATGGTCTGGAATTCAGCGGCGCCCAAACTAAACCCGTGATTGCCATCGTTCTGCTTCTCAGGCCGTCACGACAATGCCGCCTCTACCACTCCGACGACTGATACCGGCGCTGTTACCGCCACTACCACGAATTCACGAATCGCGAGCACATGGTGGTGGTTTGTTGTAGTAATGGAGGAGGAGGAGGAGGAGAGGAGGTGGTGTCTGGCCGGGCTTCCCGGCACAAAGTCCCAGCAAGGAGACGGTTGCCAGCTGTCCTCAGGCGGCGTTCTGAGGGAAGAGCGTGTTTGTTTTTGTTTGTGTTGTGCTTGTGGTTGTGGTGGATGTGGTGGATGTGGTGGATGTGGTGGTGGTTTGGTTGTTGTTGTGGTTGTTGTTGGTTGTTGCTGGTTGTTGCTGGTTGCTGCTGGTTGCTGCTGGTTGCTGCTGGTTGCGGTTGGTTGCTGTTTTCTTGCCGTTGGTTGCTGTTGGTTGTTGGTTGTTGGTGGCTGGTTGTTGGCTATTGTTTGTTGTTGGTTGTTTGTTGTAATGTTGTTTGTCATGTGCTTTTCTTTCTCGCTCTCTGGCTCTCTGGCTCTCTGGCTCTCTGGCTCTCTGGCTCTCTGGCTCTCTGGCTCTCTGGCTCTCTGGCTCTCTGGCTCTCTGGCTCTCTGGCTCTCTGGGCTCTCTGTCTCTCTGTCTCTCTGTCTCTCTGTCTCTCTGTCTCTCTGTCTCTCTGTCTCTCTGTCTCTCTGTCTCTCTGTCTCTCTGTCTCTCTGTCTCTCTGTCTCTCTGTCTCTCTGTCTCCCTGTCTCTCTGTCTCTCTGTCTCTCTGTCTCTCTGTCTCTCTGTCTCTCTGTCTCTCTGTCTCTCTGTCTCTCTGTCTCTCTGTCTCTCTGTCTCTCTGTCTCTCTGTCTCTCTGTCTCTCTGTCTCTCTGTCTCTCTGTCTCTCTCCTTCTCTCCTTCTCTCCTTCTCTCCTTCTCTCCTTCTCTCTTTCTCTTTCTCTCTATTTGTTCGGAAGAAAGACCGTCTCCCCTGAGTGCCGGTTCCTCTTAGCAATATTCAACAAAAGGCCCTCTGCAACCTCCGCCCCGCTCGCTGCGGTCTCTAAAACCAAACTTGGAGACAAGAGGCGCTGCAGGCCTACTGGAGTGACATTGTCCTCCCGCACACTTGGTGTTTGGAAACTTGGGGGCTTCTCCAGGTTTCTGTATGGCATTTCTGATTTAGAAAAAGCTCTGAAGTTCACGGGGGTTGAGACGCCAAGCGCCAACATAAATTTCTCGAGGCTTTGGGGCTCCGATTGAAGATTATAACTAAGGACTTTGTTCAGGTGCACGTTGCCAACCCAAAAGCATCTCGTTTGGGAATACTCGTGACTGCGTGATTCTGGCACGCTTGGGAAAGCCCCCTATGCAGTGCTCAGTAGTGCAAGCCAGGAGGACCCTTGAATACTTGGTGCGCAGACACGGGTCAGACCCGAAAGATTGGACATGCCTGCGTTCTATCCTATCCACCCAGCTCACGTCACCCTGCCCAAAACCCTTTTGCTGCCAGAAGTGTGCTCCTGTGGAGGCAGGACCTGTCACGGGAGCCGATGGACAGGCTCTGCTTGGTTGGGCTTCCGAATGGTTGAAAGGGGCTGAGTTCAGAGATGACAGGTCTTCAAGAGATTGTTGGGCTCATCTTGCCTCGCTGCAATGGAGGCCAGACGGGCGTCCCAATGGAAACACTGTTTTTGGCGGTTCTTCTTGGGAGCTTCAGAAGAGTCCTGCACCTGCTCTGCGACTTTCATGGCTTGATTCGGCTTGATGACTCTGGGGCCCTCTTCCGCAAGCCTTGCAGCGCACAATAACGCACTCCGAATCGCAGCCTCGTCCGTGCGCCGGCCGAGGAGTAGCTGAACCATCCAGATCTCAGGGATCTCAGGCTTTGGGTTGGGAACAGATTGACTTGGGCGCTAGGCGCTATACCTCGGGATTCCTGCTGCTTCGTTGCTGCTTAAACTTGGCGGCCGGCCGCCATGCGTAAAAACAGAAGTGAAGGGAGCAGCTAGGGTCAAGGCCAGAATGACTTCGCTTGCATACATTCCGCGGATGTCATCGCGGCCCACCTGACAACACAGCGGAGTTGAGCTTTTTGAAATGTTCTCCTGCGCTATGCGCAGCTGCAAGCGGAAAACAACCCGGTGAATGTTTGAGGTTCAGCTTCTTTGGTTCAGGCCCCCGAGTCCATGAATCCAGAATCGCAATACTCCTGCACCTCAAGGCTTTGTGAAGTCGAGGCCCTATAGCAACCTTGATTGTCGGGGCTAATCATGGTTCCGGCCAACCCAAAACGCGGAGGCCTCCAGGCACATGGCACTGAGGCCTGAGGACACACTGGAGTTCCCACAGCATGGTGGCCCTGTACCCTACATGATGTTGCCTTTGCCTGCAGGCTATGCCGCTCTCAGGAGGGCGTGTCATGTGTTCAGGATAGCACAAAATCATCGAGCTTCTTGTGGCTTGTGAGTCCTGGACAGCATGTCAGGCACCATGGAGCACTAGGTAGTCCTGAAGCTCCGTCCTCTTCTGAGCTCTCAACAGGAGAGAGATTCTGGGAAGAGGGAGCTCAGATAACTTGCTGCGGGCTGGGATACACGGTTGCATCGGCAGCTTTGATCAACCTCTATCGAATATTTGAGGGAGAAGGCCCGGAGCTCAACACCACCAGAAAACACACCAGTCCCTTATAAGGTCATCTAAGGACCCTGAACCCCAATAGGGCCTAAGTGAGAAACACGGTCCCTGATTCCCCTCCTATAACAGCAAAGGCTGTAACCCCCCTCTGGGTCCCAGTGCTCAGGAACTCGAGGAGGCCAGCGGCCGGCAAGCCAAAGGCCGAGCGCCTGGGCTCGCAGAGTTTGGAGCATTCGGGGGTTCCAGGGTTTCGAAGGAAGGGGGGGGGGGGTGTTGCGATTGAAACTCGTGTTTGTGATGATGGTGGTAACCAAAACTGCTAGTGGTGCTATTCATGCTTCTGGGCGTTATCCGCTCATGTCGTTCTATTTGATGAGGGAGGGGATGGAGGTCCGGTAAAATTCCGGCTGGAACACCCAACTGCTGAATCCCAACACCGAAACTGGCCAAAGCTCTGACTGTCTCCAACGCCGCCCTGCACGCTACAAACCCTCAACACGCAACCCGTTAGAGGCTCTGAGGGCCGAGGAGCACCATCTGATGGCCATCGAAACCCGCCACCTACCAGAAATCAGTGTTGAGGGGCTGAAGTCGGCTCAAGGGCGTTGATTCGCGGGCTCAGAGCTTTCGACTTGTGCTGCACTTCTCGATCTACGTCCTGTTCCTTGGCGACTTTGCCTTGCTGATCACTGGGGGTTGGGCCGGCAAAAGGCTCGTGGCACTGGCGACCAAGCCCAACGAGCCGCCTCGGTTTCGGGTTGACGTGGGTTGGCAGTTCGGGGTAGGAGGCCGTCCCTTGGAAAGGGGGGAAGTCAGGGGCAGCCTCAGAGCTGATGCCTGCCCAGTTGTACTGTAAATGCGCAGTTGGACCATGTGCTGCACCTGAGTTCCTGAAGTACATGCACAAAGGCCTTGACCCTGAACAGCGTAATAGCCTACTTCAAAAGCATTTTGAGAGCAGCCCATGCGTCCAAAAGCGACGACGCTTCCACTTCATGAGGAACATGCGCACAGGATCGAGGCGATAGCTCCAGTTGCAAAAGCGCGAAAAGCGAAGCCCTTAGAAAGGACGCTCGAAGCGAACCCATCCAAGAGGCCAACATGCGGAAAAAGTACGTGCCTGCCAGGTTCTCGCGACACGGACATCAACCTGTGCATGGGAATCTACAAGTAGGCGGGAGCACGATTTCGAGCACAGTACGTTATGTGTGGGCGACCTAGGCGAGAAGGCGATTTGGCAGACAAAAAGCACGCTATCATGCAATGAGCAATGTTTGGCACACCTCTTGACGTTTGCAGGCCTGGAAATGCATGCAATACAAGTGGCATCTACATTGCACTTACATGGCAAGAGCTTCGTGGACATGCGAAAACATCGTCTGCGACACGAATTGCGCACGGCGCCTAGGCGAGAGACCGGGACCACACGAAGGTCATCGATTTCTCGAGGCCCATTTACATGCGCGTGAGGTCACAGCGATCTGGTTCCTGTTGCTCCCAACATAAGAACCCCGAAGTGCAGCACTGCTTTGGAAAAGGCCACCCCCTTTCAGAGCCCAGAGCTAAGCCGTGCACTAAGCAAGAAGGCATCAACAGGCACTTGAGGCATGTCCTGGCTGAGGAGACGTTACACAGCAGTAGGGATGAAAGACGAAATCTGAGCTCTAATTGATCTCAGACTTGCTTCCACCGTTTCAACAGACTGTGTCGACACTGTAGACTTCAGCCTTCGAAATGCTTTGTGGCATGATTGAAGGCTGCCGTCGCCCCGTCGAAACGCTGGGCAAAGTCGCCAGCACAGGCCACCAACTAGTCTAGCAACCTTCCATGGTACGTCGCTCTAAGGAAAGCTGAACACCGGAGCACCTTCTGCCACCTTTCTGCCTGATCTACTGTCAGCACATGACCCAATCGTCAACTCTAAGCCCAACTCCAAGCCCCGGACCATGCTGGACCATGCCCCCCCCCCCCCCCCGAAACCATGCAACGCAACTTCCCCTCCCAAAGATGCGCCGGCTGCACCACAGCCAGGGCCTGGGTTGCCAAAGGCTCACACACTGAAGGGCGGCGTTTTTGTCAGGGCTTTGGGCCCGGGATTTTGGCAGGTTTGCCATTTTTCTGAGGATGTTTAGGGTTACTTTCCCATGCCTTCGCCTTAACACCATGAGGGTGCGAGACTAGACCTTCCGAGCTACAGGGCTTCTGGTTTCAGTGCTCCCGCACGTGTTTTTGCACTTCTGAGACGCGTTATACCTCCAGCGTGGATTCGATGGGGGGCACCATGAAGAAATTCAAGCCTACTACATGATGCACGGCTAAACATGACATAACAACAACGAAGAGGAGAGCTGGAGCTCCTCCTGCAGCGTGACTCGGCATTTTTTTGATCTGAGGGCAGCCGAAGGGTGCAGCGACTCGGTGTTGGCCTGCAGAGATATTACTGGCACGTTCACGTTTGCCGGCCGCACATGCCTTTCACCTTGCAAACCTCCTCCCGAAGGTCCTAAAATCTAGAACAGTCTTCACAAAGGGTGGCGTTGTTCTTTAAGGTGCTGGTTGCTGCAACTGGGCTCCTGGGAAGAAAAGATTGCATCTCGCTGCCCTGCTGCCATGATAGCTTCGCTTTGTAGCCTCAAGGCTGACACCAGCCAGCCTGAGAACATCAACTTCTCGAAGAGCCGGTCGGCGGCACGAAGGTAAGGCTGCCAGTCCTGCACCGCAGCCACACCCACACAGCCAAACATGGCCGCCGTACCTACCCTGCCTACATTTTTGTCGCTACTACCAAGAATATGCATGTCAGAGAAATGCCGCAATGCCCCCCTTGATCCTTGCTTGCAATGGAACCCACACCGGGTACAAGTCCCTAAGTCTGATCGCAAGCCCATCAGGGTCCACCACATCTCGCCACAGCACTTCCTGCAGCAGTCACGGCTCGGCCCTCTGAAACAAGCCACAGACATTAAGACCCTCCGCTCCAGCCTACCCAACCATGAGACCTAACGGTGGAGACACCACAGAGCCAAAGGCAAAAATCAATAATTTGGAATTTGGTGGGGCCTTGATAAATCGCAGATGAGTTTCCGTTCAAGAACAGGGACAAACTTGCCGAAGGGAATCTTTCAAGTTTATATTTACCACGAGGCCCTTCTTAATCCGTAGATCCTAAGTGACCCGCCCACATCCTGCACTCCGACCCCTGAAGCTCGCTCAGGCCTTCGCTGCAGATGTCTCCTGAGGTTTCTGTGCGGAGCTTGGTTGACTCACGTATGGTAAGGTTACGAACGAGTTGGTGGCAGGTTGTTTTTGAGCAACGCGGTCTGCAGATGCCGGCTGCTGATTCAGCTGCTGGTTTTGGGAGTTCCAGATTCTCAGCAGTCCAAGCGGCATGGAACTGGTGTGCTGATGCAAGGCTCATGTGACATCTCCACAATCCCCTGATAAGATGTCCAGAAAACGCCTCAAGATCCCACATGCTGCTGAAGCCAGATTTCACGAAAGGGTCGTTGTCTGAAGCATGAGAAGTGCCTGGCGGGCCTGGCCGAGCCCAAGACGTTTGCAATCCCCATGATCAACCTCATTTCTCCTTCATAACCTCTCTAACATCGTTCACCCTAGGCCTAGGAGTCTCGTCATGATCGTCAGAACGCCGCCCAGCGGCCCCACTGGGCGCGCCGTGGTGCCGCGACCCGCGGCCCAGCGCCCGCAGCTCGGAGAGCAGGGCCTGGCGGCGCCACAGCAGAAAAAAACGAAACGCGGATCGCCCAGCGCGAAGCACCAAGCTTAAGGGAAAGAAAGATGCTCCTTCGTCAGGGCACAGAATGCAAGCGCCAGCTTCCAAGCTCAAAACCTTTCATCTTGGGGTCTTCTGCAGACTGTGATGCAAGTGCTGCTGCGTGATTGCCACAAGTATGTTCAGTTTAAACATGTTTAAATTATCTCATACCCAAAGACGAGCCTCTGCGTGGCGGCCATGCAGTCTGCTTCGCCTTTCCTGCACGGGTTTGCAAAGCAGATGCGCCTCTGCAAAAACAAGCGGGAACAAAAAGAAACTGACCAACAACCATATCCGTGCAGGCTTGTCCCCCAGCTGCAACAGGGTGCCTGCGACAGGAACCGGAGAACGCAGCGGGCAGTGGCATCAAAATCCTCTCTAAAATGACGCAGCGAAACCGTCAGCACGCGATCTGTCTCATTCCAAAGCCTGGGCAGCTTGGGCTGAGGGATGAATGAATGAAAAGTCTCCCCTGTTCTCTCCTCGTACATGAGCGTGGCAAGCGTTAAAAAAATTAGCATACACGCAGGAGGCCTGCTTGTGACTGGTGAGTGCTTCTGGGCATTGCATGTGAGCAACGGTGCAACTATCGGCAAAGCAGCCCTGCCCTCAAAATTGCCGCCAGAAGCTTCATGTTGTGCATCATCTTCAGAATCTCCCATCGAGTCCGCCAGGCTTCCAGCCACAAGCCGCCGGCCGTGGAACTGTTCTGAAGGAGCTGGAAATACCTCAGAGATCGTGATATGTGATTTAAAGGCTGTGGAGTGGCGTGCCACCGCGGAAGATGGTGCAGGGTCCATGTGGGGGGGGGGGGGGGGTCCTATTTGCCGCAGCCCTCAGAGGTCTCGAGCAGGACACCCTCTTTCGTTCATCAGGCTGGGGGGGGGGGAGGTTGGAGACTTTAAAGTGTGTTCTCGCAGGTCCGTCCAACACATACTGTAGCAACGCGTGTATCGCTGTGGTGAGCACATGAAACACTTGCGTGAGCAGAAACAGACTGTTGCTCCCTTAGGGGTTGGGAGGAGACCTCCGTACCCTTCTTGAAACATGCTTCAACATGCCGGCACGGACGCACGATACGCACTGCCGTGTGCCGGGCTTGTGGGGGTAATGATAGGCTCCTCATAAGGATCAGGAAGGGCCCGATGTCTTCTTTGCAGCTGGCCGGCGAGCACTGGAAGCCACAGGTGCGGAAGATCTCCCTTCAGGGAGTGGTCGTGCCAAAGGGGCATTTACGAATGCTTAGTTCTGGTGGCAATACTTGGGTCAGGAGCTTCATACCATCTGTTTGGGGGGCCTTGTGCATGGTCATTCAGCCTCTAAGCCCCATTACCACAGAATCAGTTTCTAAAGTGACCTAGCGCCAAGAACATGAACATGACTTGGTATGCAGAGTATGCCGCGTTCAAGCTTGGGCAATGCGCGATCCTTGCAGTGCTTTATGGGCTGAAGTGAAGGCTCCTGGTGCCACTTTGAAACCTGTCGAAGCATCGCTAACAGCAACTAGCTGAGCCTGCAAAGACGCTTCTTTTCAACGCTTGCGGGCTTCGGGGTCTTTGGGCTGGCTGCAAGTCCGTCGCTTCTTTGCGAAACGCTCTGCCCCCCGGGGCATGCTCGAAGAGCCGTGCAGGGACAAGGACGGCCCTGCCGGTTGTGATCGAGGGTTCAGGTTCAGCAGGAAAGTGCCAGCACCACGTGAGAGATCTCCCAGAAAGAGACTGAAGCGGGCCTCTTGTGCTTGTGGTTGGAACCGACTTCCGCATTCTGACTCCTTCTTGGCCTCCTTCGTGCCTGACGATGAGAGTGCGCGCCAAAGACGTGGCCGACGAGGAGAAGACCCAGCAGCGGCTTCACTCTCCGCACCGCGTCACAAGATGCAAAATCATCTCAACGAGTTTCAGCCACCCTGGCTCACCACAGACTTGGCCGCCAGAAGGCAGAAGCTCGCGACCATGGACGTGACCTGGTAGTGAAAGCAGTATAGCCGTACATAAGAAGCTCCAGCCAGATCCCGCATCTCACGAGACCCTGAAGTGTCTTAGACATGTTGCGATCCCTTTTCATCGAGGATGCTCCTAACTAGCCGAAGCGTGCTCCGTAAGATGTAGTTGTTGGGGCTTTGGCCTCGGCTTGCCAAGAATAAGTACCATGCGTTGAGGGCAGTGGATTCTGACGAAGCTGGTTATCGTGTCGTCGATGAATCCCGAAACCTGGCCTCCGCCGAAAAGGACCTGTGCCCACACAACCTTCCCCAAACGCGAGTCACTTTGATGGCGCGCGCACACACAAAAAACAACAGGGATCTGCATTGCTCAAAGCGGCCGTGCAGAGAAAGGGCTCCACCGCTGTGTCTGAAAGGTTCCTTCGTAGGATGTTGGGGAACACAGTTAAACGGCAAGACGGGAGGTGTAACCAAGTGATGAGTGGTACTTTTGCCCCACTGGTCATATCTTAGCCTGGGAGGCTGGCACCACAGCCGGCTTTATGTTCAACATAGAGCAGAGAGGTGCCATCGAGGCACCCATGGGAGCCCTCGGCCAAAGCCGCAAAGACCCGATCGAACATCTCTGGACCGTGCCTTTGCGAAGTTGGCTTGCAATTTTTGAGGCTTTAAGGCTGAATTTCTCAGTACCCTCCCCGGCTGAGCGCATGGTTTCTCAAATAAGGCCTGTCGGCTGTAAACTGACGGGACCTCAAACTCACTCACCTTTCTCAACGATGCTCAAGCACACTGGACGCTGCAGTTGCAAGGTTCATGCGCAACTCGGACACCCTACCTCTAAGCAATTGCAAGCATCGAAATGCATGCACACAGTCGCCGTAATTAACCAGGAACCGAGGCCCGTCAGAAACCCCAAGGTCTAGGTGTCTAGCTAAACCGATCGTTGACTAGCATCCGCTGCAGCAGCCTAGCGGCATCTCAGGCAAGCGCCTGGACGTTGCCAACATGTGCACCTGATGGCAGCGGTCTGGGCTGAAAGACAGGCCAAAACATCAGATTGACGCTGAGCCCGAATATCGCCAGATGCCGACAATACCTTCCGCTCTTGATCTACAAATCTGGCAGCTCAGGCGCTTCGTCCAACCACGCCGCTCGCGAGGCAGGGTCGGGATTCGTGCAGGCCTCCATACAGATCACAGGTTCACAGGAAGCACTGTGTAAGGCGTGAAACGCACGAAGCGGCTGTTGAGCGCATGACTGCCTTAGCGCGTCAGGCGCTAGACACAGGCTGCATACCATCATCAGCAGCCAGGGTGCTCGTGCTCCCAATGTGGCACGTTCCCGTGCGAAGTGGAGGTAGTAGTCTGCGAGAAGCCTCCGGACGGCAAGTTGGCAGGAGCATGATCGGACCCCAGAAACTCTGCAAGATGTGAAAACAATTCTGTGCAAGTTTTCCGCACTCCTTCATGATTCACAAGTTGGTTAGGGTCTGGGCTTCAATGGACTTTACATCCTTCAGCCCTACCAAGACCTTCCGTAACACCCCCTCCCCCCCACAAAAGGTGACGAGCCACTGGGCGAGGTGCAAGTCCCGGTAGGCTTGGCGCCTTCGCACGTGGCTGTGGAGGGCCGTGGGGGGAGAAGAGCTTCTTGGGGCTATGAGGATTGCAAGCAGGCTTGAAGCGATTAGAAGCGCCCTGCTGAAGCCGGCATCAAGGGCAAGGCGGCCAAACCAGTGACTTTGACTGCGCCAGGTTGCTGCCAAGCATGCTGCTGGTCAAGCGCCTCCCAGATTTGCAGATTGCAGGAGGTCTCGGTTGGGGCTGCGGATTGCGATAAGTTATTTAATTATTGTACACGAAAAAGTTCCGAATAAGCATTGTTTCGGACTTCAGGTCTCGCCTCCCAGCGTACGCAAAACCAGGTCTCAAGTGCATTGACTCCGGCCTCTTGCAGCTTGTGGGCATTTGAAAGACGAAGCCGGAAGGCTTCCTGTCTCAAGGGGAGACGCAGGTTGTTGAACGGTTGTTGTTCGATCTGTTCTTCTCAGGTTCTTGTAAGGGCAACCCGGTCTCGAGATGCAAATGCCGAAAGTGGCGGATGGCTGCGAGTACAGCTTCCAACTTGCACTGCCGCCTGCGCATACATAGCTCCACAGCCGCATCCAACCTCTCCCTTTCCATCACCTCTCCTATAGTCCTAATCGCTCAACTTCTTTTTAAGAACAATCAAAGAGCCCCCAAACTCTGAGGCCAAACCCTTTGGGCCTCCACGGGCGGGGCAGCACCGACCCGGGACCCGAGCCCGCGGGCATCCTGATTCGGGATTGAGAGTTTAAGGTCCTCGCCCCTGACACGCAATCGAGAAGGACATGTGGGCCCTAGTAGCGGTGGCATCATGCGCAAGGGCTCATCACCACCCTCACAGCTCATGAATGATGTGTCCCATGTGGCCTGAAGGTCACAGGAATGCTGTTCCTACTGGACCTCTGTCGACAATGAATGCCGATGGTCCTTCCAAAACATAATCGTCAATCCACATAGATATAGTGTTCAGGCAACCCGGCTTGTCCTATGTAACATGGTCCGCCCCTCCAACGGAACGTGTGCCCTCCGGGACGCTAACTCCACGGATACGTCCCAATACGCTGAGTACGCTGGACGGGCAGTGCCAAGTCTCCAGCGCGATCAAGGATGCAAGCGTTGGCTTGGTCATATCCTTGGCCCGGAAACTTTGTGTTGCAGTGAGGTCGCAGCCTGTGCCAAAAACAAGCCGCAATCACACACCCATGAAACAGCAAAAAGCGCGACAGTTTCTTTGTTTGTCGGGTGAACATGCTCTATGATGTATGCTTTTTCAATCAAGTCAGACACACAACTCCTTTATGCTCTTAACTTCGAAACCCCTCAGGAAACCCCCTTATCCCCACCCCCTTAACGGTCAAAACCTGGGGGGAGGGTGATGAATTTTGATTGGTACCTAGAGGGGGGGACAAATTTAATCTTTCCTGCAGGCGGCAAACCGCTCAAGCATTCTCTCGTGCTCCGGACAGCTGGACGAGCTGTGCCGGGGACAATAGCGCAACTCATTGATTGGGAGTGCGGACGGCTCTGCGTGCCACAAGGCCACAGTGACAAAACAATGTGAGACAGGGAAAACCGAAAAGCGAGAATCCCCCGTTTTGAAATTTATAGACGCTACGTCCCCCCTGAATTTTGTCATTAAGGAGCGGGGGGGAACCCCGTTTTTCGTTCATCTTCATCTGAGGATCCTGCTGCATGAGCCCTGAAACCTAAACCCCCTAAAGCCTTCATGAGTCCCGAAGCCTTTCGCTAGCGTTTGTGACCCGCTGAGTTCGGAGCCTCTTCTGTGCCTCTGTCAATGTAAGGAAAGCAAATCTCAAAGAAGGCTTCAAGCCTTTAAGGTTTCGAAGCTTGACTCCGGAGCCAACCACTTTTCAACGTTGTTCTGGACTTCGGGCTGTCGTGACTATCCCCTCCCCCTCTTGTTTACCTAATAGCCTGGCTGTTTTACATGATTTTTCAAAACGAGAATCCTTGGTTCCCGGGCCGAGACGGAATCAGAGTTCCGATCTTTGGGCTGGAACGTTGAAGGCCGGAAGATTCAGGGTAGGTTTCATGTCAGACTCAGAGTTTCCGAGCTTTGGGCTGCAGCCTGCAGCCTTGAAGGCTGGCGGCTTTAAGTTTCAGATCCTAGGGGGGGGGGGGGGGGGGGGAGTTTGCTTCCACATAGAATGAACTCCACACCCTTGCCAGCACCAGCGGCGTTGTTCCAGCAAGGCATGGGGCTTCTGGCCAGCGCGGGCTCCTCTTTTTCATTAAGAAAAAATAGTGATTTCGGGCTTTTGGCCGCAGCTCCGCGGGGCTTTGGTTTGGGAGTTTGGGTTTGGGGCTTTCGGGGCCCTTCCAAGCACGGCAGCCAAGACAGAAACAGTCGTCCTGAGGGGTTGGCTTCGGGTTGGAGGTTTTGCTGAGATTAGTTGCCCAGGTGGGCACACCACTGCACGGGCTGCAGCTCTGATATGTCCAGATTAAGGGCTGAGGGGTGCAGGGCAAAGAAGGTTGTGTTTCTAAAACGCTGATCATAGCCCCTACACAGTCCGGCACCTTGGAAATTAGTAAGACTGAAAATCCAAACCCTTACCGCAATGTGGCATCAGCATGTCGGATGTCGAGTGCCAAACACCTCAGGCTCGACTGGAGCGGCCGCTTGATTGACAACACCCGTGCCATGCCAACTTTGTACAAACATGTTTAACTGTCGAGTCGGTGGAGGGGTAGAAAACACACTCAAGAGGGGAGTTCAGTCGCTGGGCCCCTCTGGGCTGATGAGGGCAAACTTCGGGTCTCGTATTTTACATTAAAGTCTATATATGTTCTGACACAATATGCATTTCTATAAAAACATTTCTTTCCCCAATTTCTCCCCCCCCCCTCCGAAAAACAAACAAAAGTGGGGCAAAGGTCCTCCTGCAAGGGCCAGCTCAGCTCTGCAGCGCCCAGGGCCCAGTGCCGGCCGCGCTGGCCACGCTGCTGGACCTCGGCGCTGGCATTCCGGTACCCTGCCCTAAACTTTTCTCGTTTCCGTACATTTACTCCTTTAAGTTGCTGTTTACTACTCCTTTTTTGCCGTACAACCTCAACCCATACCTGTACATATATATATATATATATACACGTACATATTTATATGCCTTGAAGGAGTCTTGTTGACATCGCCCTTTCGCCATGAGGGTCTCGGGGAAGCTTTGCAACGCGGGCTTCAGGCTCACGCACTCGTTGGACTTGGGGCTTTGGCCGGAGAGCGAAGGCCACAAAACGACAAAGCGACAAGGATGTACTGTATTGGGCCCTCTGTTCCAACATGAAGTGCTAGATTCGCCCTGGGCAATCCGTTCGGGCTACACCCCGGATGGGGTATAGCCTGCCGCACGACCAAAACTGCACTAATTTCATCTAATTTCAAGAGGTCAGACCCTTCATCAGAGATTGGCCATGCGAAACCTCATCAACGCCCACCCCAGATGCTGGAAGATCCCCTAGTGTATGATTGCGGCAATTTTTGGCAGGTCCGTTTGCAGAACTTCAGGCGAAGCGCCAGGATCTTGAAGGATGCCCAGGCATCGACGCCTGCGATGTACATGTTGGGATTTGGGGCTTTGAGTGTGTGTTTTTGTTTTGGTTTGTTCTCTGCCGGTGTCTAGTTGGGCACATAATTTAATATGGTTTCAGGTTGACCGAGCTCAAGGCTCACGTCGGAAGCTGAGGACGAGGCGAAACATGCAACGATTCTCTGCCCCTTTGAAAGCCGGTGCGGGTGATCACTGGCTGGGCTCCCACTCCCAACTGTTGGGGAACCTTTCCCTGCAGATCGTGGCCTGAATGGCGATACCACGCCTCAGGAGGCCAAGAAGAAAGCACACCAAGAGAAGGGGCGCGGAGTAGCTTGCCACGCTGTAGAACGTACATCTTTTTGATGTGCATACCTCCAGTCATTGACTGGTGCGGACTGGTGCCTTGTCTATGAGCACCTCCACCTAGTCTCATAGAGCCTAGAACTCACAGAATAGAGTGCTTGTGCTTGTCCCCGGCAAAGCTCCGAAGCTGCCTCCGAAGTTGCTCTCAGAACGCTGACAATTCAGAATCCTATGATTAGGCGAATTCCAGCGCAAACAGAGTGCTACTTGGGTCTGGGCTTCAGGTTCAGGGCTTAGACTGTCTTTATAAGTGGGATGCCTTGGCATGTGGTGTTTGTTGTTACGCGTAGAGATCCGTTTCGGGATGTCCGGGCGCCCGGGCGTGGAGGCCTACCGTCCTGGGACCACCCGCGCGCTCGAGCAGATTTGCGATCGGCCGCTGCAACCTTAGCGCTGCGTCCGGGGCTTAGGAAAGCGAGGGGCGCTGTGACTTGAGGACAACTTGCACGTCGTAACGCTGATGTCACGGCTGGTTCTTTCCTTTTAATGTGCCGGGGATCCTTGGCATGAGCGGAGTCCACGGGTTTCGGCTAGAGTCTCGGCTAGAGTCTCAGGAGGCTGCCCACTTGAGTTTCGAACGAGATAAGGTTGCAAGTTGCAAGGCGGCGCAGAATGCAGAAACTGCATGTTGCCGGTGGAGGAGCCGTCGCCAAACCGCAAAACCCCCAAACTCCAGCGCCGAACTTGAAAAGAGGGGCCAGGAGTCGTGGGCCAGCTCCAGGTGGAAGATGGGACCATAGGCTCGGGTGGTCCACTGCGCCAGCTGCCCTTAGCCAGCTACCGACATGCTACTGACAGTCCAAGAACAACTGCCGATGTTTATATGAATTCAACGGCGCCGTGACAAAGTTGGCGCAATTCTGAGCTCCACGTGATGGCATGGTGCACGCCGGTAAGTGCAGTTTTTCAGTCAGGGCATGGAAAGCCGGGCGGCGTCCTGCTTCAGCAGCTTCTGTGAAGTCTACCGTCATGGTGATGTCTTGGAGGCCCGGGCATTCCTGGGCCATGTCGACTCAGAAATTTGAAGAATGGCTCTGCTTGGGCGACATCGCCAGGAGGAAGGGTGATGCTAGGAAGACCCAAAACATTGGGCCTGTGAATCCTTCATATTGAAGGGCCGGAGACGGAGAGAAGGCTTGCGATTTCGAGGTTGTTCTGCTCTGGCATGTTTGGAAGAGGCAGGGTTCTAGGCGACCTGTGCGAAAGCAGCAACGGCTACAAAGCCACAAGGGTCAACACTGTGATAATCCCGGACTCAACCCGAAACATCCCTAAGCCATCGGCTCGTCTGCCACCAGGAGGCCAAGTAGGAAGCCGCGCACTGCGATGTTGCCTGGCGGGCATCCATGATGTGGATCCCCTCGTGATTCCTCGGCTTCGGCTTACAGTCGACATCGAACTTGTCCAGCGCCCTTGCAATCGTGTGCAATCGTGTGCAATCGTGTGACTGTACCAGTACCAAGGCTCGGATGCACCAGGGCTTGCCAAAGCAGGGCATCGGCATCGGCACCATAATCCATAGACACCAGGAAGCCCTCATCCACCAAGGCACCTAGGGCATTCTGGTGTTGCTCAGAGAGCTACTTGGCCCTGGGTCGCCTGGTGACGGCATTTCACGAAGGTAGCCCCATGCGGTCGGCCTTTCCGGCGTTATCGACCGATCGACGGTCGTCAGTTGCGCTTTGGTCCAAAGCGCTGGCTTCTTGCACGAACTGCGCATGGCCGGGCTGCACCAGGAGCTTCAGCTGCAGCGTCCCTGGAGCGACGCGGTTTTTTGTTGGTGGTTTAGAGCACAAAGATGTACAAAGGGTTCGGCTCAAGTCTTCTGCAGGATTGGCCACTGGCAACGAGGCCTACTTGGCCAGGGTGTCGAACCTATCATGATGTCACCCGAGGAAAGCGCGCCACCTTCTCCTCGCCGAGACCAGCGCTTGTCATAGAGGTGCGCGACCTGTCGTCAGCGGCAGCTGGGGGCAGTGGACACAGCACTAGATCAAGTGACATTGCCAGATTCCCCGTGACCTTACAACGCGCCTCCGCTATTGATGCCACCTATATGATGCCTCTCTGCTACAAGTTCGGTGGTTTTTCAGGAACCATCCCGCCTGAGCACGTATCTTGGCTCCTGCAGCCAAGCGCTGGGCGTGGCGTTCCCGCCAGCCCTGCAACCTCTTCGAGGTTGACTTTGGGGCTTGGGGCTCCAGGAAATGCCGAGGGAGAACCCTGCAACTCTTGGATTTCATGAGGTTCCCCATCTCTGCCTGCGCAAACTGCACGGAGATTCGCGAAACCAAGGGCGCTTATAGGATCTCCGAGATGAAAGCTCCACATGGTCACTCCCGAGAAAGCATGGGACTCTTCAAATCAAGGCAGAACTAACACAAAGCTCAACTTCGTAGTACGACCCAGAACAAGTTGTTCAAGCAGCATCCTGAAAGAAGCAGCTGGGCAACTCTTGACACCTGGCTGGGCTGAGCGAGAAGTAGACTTCCTGCGCCAACCGAGGGCTTCAGGAGACTCAGGAAGGTTTGGGGGGGGCGCAGGGACACTTTCTGGGCCTTCTCGCGATGGCTCGCTGCAAGCCCCTTACTTCACCTTGCTTCCCAATCACACAGCGTGGCTGCACTGCCTTACTAGCCTGTGACTGTTGATTATTTGATATCCGACATCCAAGGCTCGTCGCTGTGCATGCGCCCGGGCAGCTGCGGCCCACCAACCAGCAAAGCCTTGCGAGAAACCGGCTTCTCGAAGCTCTCTAAGCTCGAACCTGGGCAAGCCTAAGCGCCGCAGCAGACCATTTTACAAAACCCGAAGTCTCAGACATCGTGACATCGTGAAGGCCGCAACAAACCTGCATCGAACACCTCAGGCAGGACAGTCGAAACCCCGTTTGGGGTTCAGGTTTCCCGACACGCCTCGAGAGCCAAACGCCCAGTAGTGCAACCTCCAAGCCACCAACCCCGAGGCAACAAGACGCTGAACGGTCCTGAACCCCAACCCTAAATCCCTAATTAGTCAGAACCCTTTTCCCCTGCGAAGAGCCATCCCCCGCAACAACCAAAAGCCCTACTCCTGGGCCTGCTCCGCCTCCAGACCCTGACGGAGCGCCAGGCGGCGCAGCTCTCGGTAGCGGGCCCGGCCTAACGTCGTGGCGGGGGGGGGAGGCGGGGCTCATGTGTTCCAGAAGGAAGTCGTTCAATCGCTCACACGGAGGGCAAGGACTCAGAGTGTCCAGGTAGGTCAAGCAAGGGGCTAAGGGGCTGCAAGCCCCATCGAACAAACAACCTGGTACGTATGGCCTACTATACTCCTCGAGCATCACGTGGAGGCCGCGGTACTCTTTGCAAGAGCTTCTTAAGGGACTTGTGGGGGCTGGGCAACACTCTGAACTAGGCGGGACATTTCAAGCATCTGCCGCTCAGGCTTTTAAATAGGATCCCAGGCCCAGTGAAAGTGCCCAAGGTGCTGAGGAGGATGGTGCCATTGGTGCGCGCCATCTGCTGTCGGTATTGGTGGAGGAGCCGGTCACCTGGGACTGTTCAGTGCGCATGGGGTACAGTGTGCACTGGGGTTTGTCTGACACTTCGGCTTTCGGTTCTAGAACCTGGCGAACTGAATCACTGACATATGGGCTGTTGTCAAAATGCTTGTTCCCGAAATTGACGTTAAATCGGAACTCCCTCGGTGCCGCCTTATGTCCTGAAAAAAAGAGAAGCTGATTGAGATGGAGTAGCAAACGCGACAATTGAAGGATCCAAGCATGATTTCCTAGAAAGGGTGCTAGCGCGGACAATTTTTCAGGCGCTGCTGTCGGACGAGTTGTCACAAGAACTGGTAGTGTTACTGCTACATACTGCTACTGCTGGAGTTCTGGCGCGAGCGACGGTTTCTCCGCTGTCGCCACTTGCGGGGCTCGAGCTCCAGCAAGCATAGCACTCTCGGTTCTATGGGGTTCCTTTGTGGTCTGCTAGAGGAGGAATGGGCCATGGTCTGCGGGGGGAGGCTGCGTTGACATTTTGCTAGCGCCGTGCTAGCGCGGCACTAGCGCAAAACACTGTGCCAAATTTTCCAAGATCTGATACTGCGACGTGATGAACCACAAAAACAAGCCAGGAGCAGCAACTGCACCAAGTATAACAAGAATATCGTTTCTTTCTTGTCATCGTTTTTCCCTAGAAGAACCTCTCTGGCAACTGGGGCCCCGTCAATTCA
>CAJNDS010000347.1:330000-340000 GCA_905221605.1 Symbiodinium natans
GTAGTTCTGATAAGGATCGGAGGTCTGTCGCGAAGAACCCGCCAACTAGTACCCCTAAAGCCCAGAAGTCTGAACTTGTCATGGCTCTGTCGCACAAACAAAATAATTAAGCAGTAGAGGCCCGCATACCCCCAACGCTTAAATTACGGGGTTTACTCAGATTCTTACTCCGAAGGTGCTTGCTTTTATCATGGTTGCTAGAGGAGGGTCGGTACCGTTTGGATACAGCCCACCGAAGTGGGCCCAGTCTACCATCAGGGTACCGGGGCATGCAGAACATCTGTCCCGTCGATCTGCCTTATTTTGGCTTGGTCCCAGTGCTGAAGATTGAAGGTGCTGCTGCATATTGCAGTAATGATTCTCCGAAGTAGGGACCCCCTTACACATCCTTACCCTAAACCTAAATATCCCTAATCCCTAAATACTTCAAGATTGTGTACTAAGTTAACTCTGCCCCAGGACCTCAAAGGCGGCAAGCTTGGGAACCCAGAACCCCAAACCCGAACACCCTAAATTTCCTTCCAGGATGCACCAACCCTAAACCCTGGACGCGGCCTCGAGGGCAGCCGCCAGGACCACCGCCAGCAGAACCTTAGAGGGCGATTTTGGGTAGAGCGAGCGCGAGAGAGAGAGACAGAGAGAGAGAGAGAGAGAGAGAGAGAGAGAGAGAGAGAGAGAGAGAGAGAGAGAGAGAGAGAGAGAGAGAGAGAGAGAGAGAGAAAGTTCCGTATCCGATAGAGAAAGAGTTCCATGCCCATTGCCCAGGCCACGCACCATGTCCACTGGGCCGATGATGAAGCAGGAGAAGCTGTGACCTTTGGCTTTAGAGCGGCTTGGGGATCTCTCTTAAACTGTAGGCACACAAGGGTGAGAGAGCACAGACTTTTTGGCGACCTTGACGTTGGGACCATCAGGCTGCTGGAAGGCATTGCCCTCTCAAAAGGCGACCGCCCATTCCGGGTGTGCCAGGCGTCAGGAAAACATTGCCCTTTCAAAAGGCCCTTTCCCGACACAATTAATCAGAGCAAAAGCATGTACACTGTGCTGCACATGTACGGCTCTTATGTGAGCTTTGGCGCCCAGGGATCGAAGATACTCCACTGGGCCACGTAGGCCGGCAAAACCAAGCCAACTCTTTCAAGCAGGCAGCTTAAAGGACATCAGGAGGGGACCCTTGAAAAGGCCGGACCCTTAGACCAATCTTATTCATGTCAGTCCTTATTACAGCCTATAATAAGGACCTTACTATTCATGTATATTATAGTCCGCCCAAGGATCCCTCGGCACTCAGTGGCGGCGCCTCGCAATCTCCGCCTCATGAAAACGACGAATGTCCGTCAAGTCCTGAAAGTCCTGCTGCCAGCAGTTCGTCTCCATGGCCATGTGCTCCATCGCGATTAGCAGATAGCGAAGCTTCTTGGCATAGCCTCTTTCCTCGTAGGTGCCATGGTACCACGTCCAGTACATGTAGCCCTCCAAGACGTCCGTAGCCCGGCGGGCATTGCCGACCAAGTCCTGCCTGAAAGTTGGCAAGACCAAGTCCAAGACCGTCTGGCCCGTCCATTTCCCTACAGCCGCCTCCTTCCAGCCAACGTACTTGATGCCATCTGGGCCGTCCCCCTCCAACATCTGGCCTCTGTAGAGGTGCCGATGCTGGGTCACCTCATCGTTGACGTGCCCTTTTTTGTAGGCCGTCAATGACCGCAGCATCTCGTTCGTGCTTTCCTCGTCCAGGATCCACAGCAAGCAGTCCTCGACCTTCTGGATCGTTGGGATCCTTTGCATGTCCAGCGCCATGGGAATGGCACGGGCTGAGGAGGACCGGGGGCTTGCCCAGGCCGACACACTAAGGCCGACAGAGGCCTTTCTAACCGCCGACACAGGCCTGTCTGAGTCCGACACAGGCTACGGAGGCGTGCGTGTATGGGCTGAATGTGTTGCACGCGCAGTCATGCCAGTCCCCCATGCCCCCTCTTCCCGAAGCCTAGACTTGCTCCTGGGACGCAGACCGACCGCTGGATGAGGATGTTCTGGACGTCGACCTGAAGCGAGGCAAGTCAAGGGTAAGGGCCGCAATCGCAGCGACGTCCCACTTGCTTCTCAGGCCTGTCCATGTCCGCAAACAGCTCCTGTCCTGATTACCAGGACTTTCTAAGGGCACGCACTGCTTCGGCTACTCTTGGGCTTGCACAGTCCTGGCGCAGTCTACGGTCAAGGGTCGAAAGCAAACATCCAAGGGTCAGGCCTGTTCGGACAGCACGAAAAGGAAGAACGAATACTCGCAGTACCTCGTGAAGTGTTGCCGACGGGCTATTTGGAAGGAGGGGTGTAGGGCGCCAAGCCTTTGCTGAGATGTTGCTTTTGGGAGGAAGATACATAAGAGTGTGACCCTTTGCCCCCGTGTTACTCTTGGGCCTGGCTTCTGAAGCCAACCTCTAACGACATCCTTCCTGGAAACATAGCCTGTTCTTCAGGCCCTCAAACCGAAACATGTCAGGAAGTTCGAGGCTTCAGCTGAAGATCATCGCGAAGAAACGGAAGCCAGCACCTTCGTCGGGTCGGGGCTTGTTAGGCTTCGCGCTTGGGGTCCGGGTTGAAAACTAATGGTGCCCTAGCCGTGACAAAAAGAAAAAATCAGGAACTGTGAACCCCTCACCGAACCAACCCTCTCGTGGCACCCTTTAAACCCCGCCAGCGCCCTCTGCCTCAGACCCTTAAAGCCGTGTTTGGGTCTGCGTTTGGGCATTCCATACAACCCCCGCAGCCGAGGCAAAAACACAATATCGGGATAATAGGGCTCCCGCGTCACGGTTTAAGGGTTGTGTTTGGCTTCCATTCTCTCTATGTGTTTTGCGGGGTTTAGGGTTTTCGGAGCCGAGTTAGATAGACGTGCTGATGAGCAGGATGGTCAATCGTGTCACAATCGGTCTCGTGGTCTGTGTTTAGGGGCGCCATAAGCATGCCAGACGGTTCAAGGGTTTGGCCACATCTATTTAATCGGAACGCTTTAGGGTCCAGGTTGACGAGTGCAATCTTTTGTGCCTGCCTTTCCTCGCGATCCGCGCGGACTCAGACTCAGAGGCCGAGACCAATGTTTTACCCCTCTGTACCCCGGGTTGCCACGCAGATAGAGCTTCCCTTCATCCATTTTTCGGAAGCATCTCGGGGGCTGAGCGTCCAAGGAAACGAAGAAATGCATACAACAAGAGACCTAAACCCCTAAACGTGAGCCCTCAACTCGAAACCCTACACGCCTCTGCCTTTCAAGTGGTGAGTTTCTTGGATTGTCCTTCATGCGTGAGCTTCATAAAAGCACACGAGAGGCCGACTTGGTCCAAACTACAGCATCCCTCACCCCCGAATGAAATCTGCTGGCCAACGGAACACGTGAGATGTGGGCCGGGACTACATGGAAGCGAGAGATAGTGTTCTTGCACTACTAAGGAAAACTTACTTACCAAGTCCCATTGTCCTCGCACTCTCACTGTTCACCCCAAAGAGTTGTGTGAGACGCCTGCGGCACGGTCGAGGCTGCGAATCTGCTTAAAGAGCTGCCACAGCACGGCAGCCGCTGCGGCACGCTGAAGCTTCACAATCTTAGCAGCAGCAGGACGACCCCGCCGGGCCATGAACTTTGGGCGAGCCTTTGGTTTCGCCTTGGGGGCTGCCTTCTGATCCTCTACAGTCCTAAACATTGTCCATTGTCCTTTAGACAAAGTGACCAGAGAAGCCAGGAAGTCTGACGCTTCCTGAGCCCCGGGTTCCGGGTCATAGATGAGCACCGTCCGCACCTGGGTTCGCAGCAATGTCGTGCGCGGACCAAGCACGAAGCTAGACATTGAAGGTCGTGAATGCTACGCTTTGTGGAAAGTCAACATGCGACGAGGCACGTCCAGGGCCCGACGATGACACACTAAGCCAGTAAGCTGCCCTGACCCAGTCGCAAAGGCGACCCAAGCATCCTTGGAAACCACTGCGCGGCCAAAGGCGGCGACCGTGCAGGCCACCTTGGCCCAGCTTCGTGAAGTCGTTTCTTCCACCGCGAAATCGGCCAGGTTGTCCGCAATGACCAAATGGCACTGGGCGGCAAACGTAAGGATGCCGTTGTCCTGGGTTCGCTGGAAGCGGACATCACGACCTGCCTCATTTGGACTTGGAGCTGGCTCTCTGCACAAGTCCAGTATCCTCCACCTCGCCAAGCCCAGTAGATGTTGCACGGCAAACTTGTCCGGACCACTTGCATGCTTCTTGAACACGCAGCCCTTGGAAAGTTGAGGCATGCTGAAGGCCTGGCCACCCGTCCTGCGCGACTGGATGACCTCGGAGTTGTTCGACTTGATGACGGCCTCAGGACTTCTAGCGGCGCTTGGCTAGCAGGACTGCGAACAAGCCTGATGTTAAAAGGTCGATTCCGCTTTGGCTGTGCTTTCATTTCTCACTAGCCGCCTTACAACTCATGAACAAGCCACAAAGCCTAGCCCAGTCTGTTAGTCCCATCTCCACCGAGGCACCGTGCGCTTCTTGAAGCGCGTCATCGCCTCATTGTCCTCTTGTGGCCGACTCTGCAACATCCGGCGGCCTTCGGCCAGTGTCAAGTCGGGAAGCACACAGGCCGAACTCGCAGACCCCGACCTGGAAGCCCTCTGGCCGAGGCCCTTTGACTGAGCAGCTTTTGTAGCTATTTTGGAGAACTTTGAAGGAGCTCTCGCAGGCGGTCGCGGTCGCTTTTTCTGGTAGACGCGAAAGCGCCTGCCATGAAGACCTGTCCAGCATCGGGCAAAAGTCCGAGAAAAGTCCGTCGGAAGAAGTTGCCCGCTGCCCTCTGTGGCTATCTCGTCCTCCGTGGTAACATGTTTCAATCATCTGATCGAAAACTACACAAAAACCAGAGATAAAGAAGAATGACCACCGACTGGGTCCCAAAAGCCAGCCAAGGATCCGGTTTGGAGGGGCCATCGCACCGCAACATCAGCAGGTGCGAGTACGTTGTCCCACTCCCTTCCAGAGGCCCGCAATGGTTCTCCAAGATGTGTTTGCCGATGGAGTGGGCCCTCTCGACCGACCCTGACGCAGGTTCCTGGGCCAAGTACCGTTGGGGCCCACAGCCGTTCAAAGTACAGCTGCATGAGATCTAACAGCTGCAGCTTTCGTTTGATTCGTATACATTCGTACACTTTCGTATGCATTCGTACACATTCGTACACTTTCGTATACTTTTGTATGCTGTCTGCACGTGCTTCTAGCATCTGCGTGTGTGTACCCATGCATAGGACTACTATAGTTAGCGACTCTGTGTCGCGATCAGAGGCCCAAGCTGCACAGATCGTCTCAGCCCGTTTAACAGCGCATCCTGCCATGACACGGCAACGTCCATGCTGCCAGCCAACGGAAGATATAGGTGGGCGCAGTGAAAAAAACCCTAAAGCCCTAGAAACCCTAGACAGCTAAACAATCCTAAGTCCGAGGATGCATTCGCAGCTTGTGCTGCGACGAACTGCTGCATTGCAAGGGGTCACACAGTCCGAGTGTAGTGCGCTCAAAGGCAGTCTTTGTGCGTGCGGCCACTTCAAGTGTAGAGTCTCGCGAGTGTGCGCTGCAGAGCAAGCATTTGGCTTCTGTGTAGCAGCTGTGACTTTGCAACTGTGTGTCCTTGCTCGGCATGGCTTTGGCAGAGCTGCATGGTGAAAACGCAGCGGTGGACCAACCGTGGCGCTCAGTACGTTCCCTGATCGCAGCGCATGCAACTCTGAATGTTGCACGTATATAGGGTGCAATTCGATAATATTGAGGGTTAGGGTTTAGGGTTTAGGGTTTAGGGTCTAGGGTTTAGGGTTTAAGGTTTACGGTTTAGGGCTTAGGGTTTAGGGTAATTATAACCGCCCTGAAATTTAGGACCTGGTTCGATTTCGTGGAACGAAGAGGAAGTCGCAACTTGTTTGCACCAGCTTCTGCGTCGGCAGCGGGCAGCACCCCACCATGTACCATGACACTCGATGTGCCTTGCTACAGGAAAGGGTTGCCTCACGAATGGCGGCCAATCTTTCCGCTCGGGCTCGGGAAATCATCACCGGCAATGAGCTGCCCGTGGGGTGCCAGGTCATTGCTCTGCAGAGCGAAATCGGCTATGCCACTGTGAAGGAAACAGAGTTGTGCAGCCAGGGGTTTTGGCACGTGGGCGTGGTCATGCGTGTCAGGCACCGTGGTTCTTGTGACTTGCAGGAGATTGGGAAGCACTATGGCTTCTTGTATGCTCTCTGCCAAGACTACCCAGATCGCGTGGCTTATCTTCCATTTTTGGAACGCCTGTGAGTTCGTTCTCAATTCTAGGCACGCGCGATAACCTCTCGGCCCAGGTTCCTTCGGGCTTCCTGCTGACGGACATTTGGCTTCGCCTGGACGAGAAGTTCAGGGGTGGCCTCGTCAAGCCGGCGCCGCCGGATTCGAAAGTGACACACGCAGCGAAGGAGGCCAAGCGCCTCAAGAAGCTGATGGGGTCGCTGCGGTATTTGTACCGCAATGGCTTCCTTGATGCAACTGCCAGTTTGACAATGTACCAGTGGCAGTCCACGAACTTCTTTCAGAATCTTCAGGCCCGTGCTATGTGCACTTAGGTCCAACTTCAAGCGATGACCGGGTTGCAGTCCTCAAGCAGCTACTTACTAAATCGCCAACTCGCTCTCGAAGAGAGGCTCCGCAGCCAGTGGAGGCGGAGGAACCTGCTGCCCCGGCAGAACATGCTCGCAATCCAGAGCACGACTTACGCATGCATGTCGCTGGAGGCACATATCTGGGAAACACACACACACACACACACACACACACACACACACACACACACACACACACACACACACACACACACACACACACACACACACACACACACACACACACACACACACACACCTTGCAAATCATGTACAATGAAACACGGAAGCCACTTTTGCAAGCAGGCTACAACGATGGCTTGTCAGAGGAAGCTGGCTCAGATGGCCACGAGGCCAGTGCAATCCTATACCGGAAAACCCTAATCCCTAAGTCCTATAGACCCTAAACCTTTAGCTCTTATAACACTTTCCCTCTTTTGTACAACGACGACCCTCGAGCCTGCGCGTGCATACCAGGAAGATGAGTCGAGGTCAGCGTCTGACACGGACGCGTGCGATGATTCTCCGGGAGAAGGCACAATACATTTTGATGGCGACGTGAGGTCTGTGGTTTCCACTCGATATATGGTCCTTCAGATGACATTGAAGTGCCAAGTGAGTTCAAGGAAGCCAAGGTGCACTCGTGTAGGAGAAACTTTTGGGCTCTACCACTCTAACGCATGACGCCTGCAGGTTTGGAAGCCGTCGAGGAGCTCGCTCGCCCTGTCATCCCTGGAGGTGCCAACAGGGTTTATAGGGTTTATAGGCTCTAGCCAGAGTTAAGGAGCACGCAGACTGGATGACCAGTTATAGAGTGCCACATGGTTTTGTTTTTTTGCGGCTGCAAATACCAAATGAGTGGGTCAGGGAACCTGTGTCTGGGCTTGAACTTTCCACCCTCCGCCTTCACGCAGGCAGAGATGTCGAGGAGCACACAGACTGCAGCATCCGCGGAGGTCCCACATGGCTGTTCTACGGTTGCGAATACAGACGTGAAGGGAACCTGTGCTTGGAGTACCCTTTGCCTTCAGGCAGAAGCTTCGAGGAGCACTTGGACTCCAGCGACTCTGCAGGCGCCATATCGTTTGTATTGAACTTCAAAAATAATTCTTTCCCTCCCTCCCTCTCGTCTTGCTTGCTTAGTCTTTCTCTCTCTCTCTGAGTCTATTTTTTGTTTCCAGATACCACACAAACGAGAACACGTGTGTAAATCATTCCCCTTTCCGTATTTCCCACGAAGGCAGCGACGAGGAAGTGGGCGAAGACACAGACAGCCAGCGCACCTTGTACTTAGGCGCGCCGTCGTTCTCAGATCCAGATTCACAAAGAGCCCAACACCCCAATACACCTTAAGCCATATAGGGACCCTTACTCTGATTTAAGGCATCTTCCTGATTTGGGGGTATTGGGTTCGTTGGGGACCTAGTTGTCGTTGCATGAGCATCACGCAGGCGAGCATCTTGAGAGCACGCAGGATTCCACAGTGGATGAAGGCGCCCGCGACTACATGTCAACCACCTAGTCCCTAAACCCTATGAACCCTAAATCCTAGCCCCTAAACCCTACGCCTGAAGAAAAGAAAAACCCTAAGCGCCGACAACGCAGGTGAGAGCCTCAGGCGAGTCTTGGACGCGAACCCAGTACCTCCATACAGCCCGACCACAGGACATCCTGCAGCTAAACTCAACTCAATGTAGTGCGTTGGGTCATGTTTGGTTAGTTTGCTTCTTATCCTTTACAAAACTTGCAGGAGCCTCCGATGCACCTGCAGCAAGCCCCACTGATGAAGGCAGGACTTTCCGAAACCCCCAACTCTTCCAAGTTTCAAGCCCTTCACCCCCACCCTTGGGGACCCACCCTTAGAGGCCCTTCACTGCCATCCTAAACCCCCCACCCTTCGAGCCACCCTTAGGAGCCCTTCACTGCCCTCCTAAACCCCCACCCTTAGAGGCCCTTCACTGCCATCCTAAACCCCCCACCCTCAAAGCCACCCTTAGGAGCCCTTCACTGCCATCCTAAACCCCCCACCCTTAAACCACCCTTCACTGCCCTCCTAAACCCTTCATTCTTAGAGGCCCTTCACTGCCATCCTAAACCCCCCACCCTCAGAGCCACGCTTGGGAGCCCTTCACTGCCCTCCTAAAACCCCCACCCTTGCCGGCCCCCCAACCTTAGAGGCCCTTCACTGCCATCCTAAACCCCCCACCCTTAGAGCCCCTTCACTGCCATCCTAAACCCCCCCACCCGTAGAGGCCCTTCATCCCCCACTCTTACGAGCCCTTCACTGCTGCCATCCTAAACCCTTATTTTTAGAGATCCCCCACCCTTAGGGCCCCTTCACTAAACCCCCAACACCCTTACAGCCCTTCACTGCCATCCTAAACCCCCCCACCCTTAGAGGCCCTTCATCCCCCACCCTTAGGAGCCCTTCACTGCCCTCCTAAACCCCCCACCCTTAGAAGCCCCACCCTTAGAGGCCCTTCACTCCCCACCCGAATACGCGAATAGGCCCTTCACTGCCCTGCACCCCACCCTTAGAGGCCCTTCACCCCCTCCAGCTTACCCTCACCCATCTACCCAAATCTAAGCCCCGAGCCTGAAACCCAAAGATCAATCAGCCAGGTGCATCCAGTGACGATGAGAGTGGAGATGTCAGTGGCGTTGAGAGCGAAGTGACGCCCGCCCCCGTCCCTTGCAGAGAGCGCGCAACGTTGAAGACCCCCCCGGCAGCTGCCCCGCTGTGGCTTCGATCAGATGATACCTTGACCCCGGCGGCGGTGCCTGCAGATGAGACAAAGCTTGGCAGGCGGGAGCGAGAGGTCGCTGCAAAGGCCAGCAAAGATGCCAAGCCGCGCAAGGCTTCTTTCGGCAAGCGGAAGAGCAAGGCGCACGGGTCCGACAGCTCGAAGCGGGCCAGGTCTTCGGGGCACGCCGTTGCGCATGTGCCTGCAGAGAATGAGCAGGCCCGGACGCGGGCCGGGGCTTCGGAGAACGCCCTTGTGCCTGCAGAGAATGAGCAGGCCCTGCCGGCCGAGGTGCCGGAAGGCCCGTGGTTCAAGAAGCACAACATCGCTTGGGTTCCTGAGGCAGCCAGGCCCGTGGGTGACCTGAACAAGTTCAAGGGGGACCACTCCTGGACGATCTCCGACGGTGTGGCCAAGGTGGAAGTCCTGTGCCGGCAGAAGGCGTTCTACGTGAAGCAGATCAGAGATGGCGGTGCCGGCCCGAAAGGGCAGCTTTCGATCGCGAAGTTTTCTTCTGCTGAGGAGGCCTGGCAGAATGCCAAGCTTCGCAGCGGGATGTTGTAGGAAGGCCTGGTGGGTAGCAGCAAGCTCGAGCCGAGCTAGGCGCAA